>JAUTXW010000383.1:1322500-1917648 GCA_030620095.1 Kuschelorhynchus macadamiae
TCTTTAGATGAATATTTTTTTTGCTAATGAAAAAAGAAGGGAAAAGCGGACAAAAAACTGGTCACTGGCATCCCCTTGTCGAGAAATAGCTGACCCCTAAATGCATTTAGTTTTTTTGAAAGATTTTTTTAATTGACGAAAGACATTATTTACTAATCATGGTTAAACCAACAATAAATTTGGTTTATAAAGTGGTAATAAGGAAATAATATTTGAATCAGTTTCGAATTCCGATTTGCTTTTTAAAAACATTGTAGCCCTATTGCCTGTGGGAATATAATTGTACTTAGAAACGTTCTGTTTATTATTTTAAACATTATATTAATTTTTATATGTTTTGGCCTTTGGTTAGGCTAAAATTTTCAGTACAATCAATTAAATAAAACATAAGTGTTGTTCAACATTAGGTTAACAAGAACTTTACATATTTGCAAAAGTTTTATTATATTCAAGGTTCCTTGGAACATGTATCTGTATTATCCTGAATAAATCTAATTTCAAATAAATTTTTATTTTATACAAATTATTTTATTGTGTTAAATTATAAAATAGATTTAAATGGGTACATATGTTATCTATATTTTTTGTAGTCATTCAGCTAGGTCGTTTGCTTATTGCATGACCACAGTGGCAAATATAAATAATCTATCATGCACCTGGTGCATACTACAATCGTTTTTTGAACTTACTACCATAACGGTGTCATCGGCAAGCATTACTATTAAGTATAAAATATATCTCAACTTTATTTAAACTTGAGAACGCATATTTCTTTATAACTTAGGGGAGTTCGATAATTTCACATATACCGATTATTTTTGAATATGGCGTAATTTGCATAAATGTTTTGTGTTGCTTACCTCTGATCGTTTAGGTTGAATTCCACCCAAAATGTCAGATGTGATTCTATTTGTCAAAATGGTCAACACTTTGGGAGTTGGAAGACAGTGGCTGCTGCATCCACATGTATTTAAACTGAAAATAAAAATAGCATTATTAATTCAGTAATTATGAAATAATGAATCCAATTAATGTATCCAGATTTCGAATGATAATATTAATTAAAATAAAAATACTTTTGGTTTTCAAAACGGCGCTCAGCTGCCAAGTTAAAATGTTTAATCACGAAATGTACAAAAATCATAAGAAAAAAAAACATTAAGAAGTAGAAATACAGACACAGTCTATATTTTTTTAAATGGAATACTCTATATATCCTTGGTTCATTAAGTAAGTAACTTTTTGCTGATTTAAATTGGACGCAGTTGCAAAAAAATAGTTAAAATGAGATTTGTGTATGTTTTTGGCTGTTGTCAAATGGTTTTCATAATAAGTCGGCTAAGAACTATAGAAATTCTTTACAATGCACTATTCAAGTTTTGCAAAAATAATATAAGTTTTTTTTGTTAAACCAATAATTTTATTTTCGAGCAACCATTAATTTTCCATCTTGAGGGGCTAATAATAAAAATTCGTTCTAACCTAAGTTGATTAGGTTTTTTATGGGTTTGCCAAAGTTATGATTTGTGATTTCAGCTAAAAAAATTATGACTTTCTTTTTATTAGGAATAGAAAGTATGACCTAACTTAGTTCCGCACATAGTTATTTAAGACACATAAATACCGTCTTTTAAAACATTTTTATTGGGTACTATTTTGCTATACCATATTGGATTCGTATTAATATTTCTACCTATTCACCACATTTGATTTGAGCATAATTTAAAATAAATTGAAGCTATTTTTGACACTGATTTTTTATGCTGATCTTTTAGATAATTTAGTAGGCTACCATTTTGTTTTGCCACTAATCTGTACCAAAATAATACTAGTTCATTAATATGTAACACTTGATAACTAGTTTTAACACACGAAAAACTAGTTTTATAGTAATATTTTTTAACGTGCCACTAGTTGGCCATTTCGTTCCGCCATATTAGATTTTTACCAAAATGTTACCTTCATTTTTTAGCAAAATTTGAAGTCAATCGCAAACTGACAGACAGACCGACAGAATTGAGAAAACATATTTTTCTATATCTAGGGCCATTAAAACGTGAAGATCTGTAAAAACTTGGAAGGTTAATTTTTTCACGATTGCAAAAATTTTATTTGGCCGCCATCTTGAATTCGCACTACAATTTTCATTTCACCTCTATATAACACTTAATTCTTGTACAAAATTTGAAATCAAACAATTAAGTAGCTTTTCAGGCTGATTTTTTCTCGGATTTGTTAAAATAATTTTTTTAAGCCGCTATTTTGGATTCATATCGAAATGTAGTTTTTTAGTAATAATTTTTTTTCATTTCACTAGGCTGCCATTTTGACCCTTAAATTTTAACCAAAATTTGAAGTCAATCCGCTAAGTAGTTTTTTACCTATGCCGTGAACAGACAGACAGACTGACAGACCGACGGAATTGGGAAAATATTTTTTTTGGCGTTTAGGGACCCTAAAACGTAAAGATCTGTAAAAACCTGGAAAGGTGATGTTTTCACGATTACAATACTTAACTTTCACGAGTGAAGTCAAACATCATTTTGAAGAAAGGCCATTTTCTTTGCTAATAAATCAGGCTTTATCGCGGAAAGTGGCATAGAAGTGAACATTTACCTAAAAGCAGGAGGCCGTGATAGACAAGCAGAAGTACTGAAGAAATCAGATTTAAACGCATTTTGGCCAGATGAAAATGGTACTTTAGAAGAGAAACTTTTTGAGGAACTGTATACCCTTTTATGAATGGATTTTTGCAACAATCAATATTATAGAAGAAGATTTGGAAAGTTTGAGAGAAGATCCAGATTTAGCACTAGAAGAACAAAAAAACACCCTTTTAATATATTATATAATTACTACATCGTTAAAATGTATTGAAGCATGTTTAGTGGTAATTCTGTAACATTTCACACTTCTGTAACCAAAAGACTTAAATAAGCAATATAAAATTCAGTATTTATTTTTATTTTTCCATTATATCATCCATAATTATTTTTGCATGAAGGAACCAGCCCCGTTTTTCTATAATAATTTAACGTGAAAACACGCAGTATATTCTTATTCAATATTCAATTATACTTTTTACAATACATGTACAAACCAAACTGACTATCTATTATTTTTGTACATCCAGAGATTTAAGAAACATTTTAAAACTTATAAGCTAAATTTCTCAAAACTAACTTTTAGATTCTACGTCCCATTAAACCAGACTTGACAAATTTATCTTTAAAGACAACCGTGTAAAGAAAATTATATATATAAGGCAAAGCTTTAGACAGATGATGTCTTTGAAGGTAGCTGTGACAAAGCAAGTATATTTATATTCAGTAGGAAGATAGCCATTTAATAAAACAAGTATATGCAGGATGCAGGGTGTTCATTTAAAAAAATATAGGTTGTGTCAATATTTCTACTTTGTAATGAATTTTTGTAATTTTTGCATTAAAGTTTTTTTGTATATCTTATAGTTAGGAGTAGGTGTTAAAATATAAATGAAAACTCTGTACTATGGCTTTTAAACCGTTAAAATAGAAATATTTTAGATTTACAATAGTTAAAATAGAAAGATATTAATTTAAAGGCCACATGCCAAGAAATTGTCTGACAATCCTGGTTATTTTGTTGGGTTTCCATACTTTGATATTTTTATTACTATTAAGAGTATTGCTATTTAATTCCAAGCTATTTAAATATGTAACTACATAAATATTTGAACTTTTTATCAACGGGTATAAAAATTGCAATTAAACGTTATCTGTACCTCTAGTCAATAAGTCTAGAATAATTTTAAATACCTTTTGTTCGCCTAAACGCATCCTAGGTATTTAATTGTATATGTGCAATTAAAACTCATTAAAATAGCTCAGGTTGGTTTGTGATACCGATCCACGTATTTTTTTATCGAGTTCAAAGCAACAACCATAAAATAAATATAATTTCAGTTTCTTTACTTTGTTCTTATATTTGGGAGGCTTTTTCCTCAAATTTGAAATATTCCTCAAATAGATATATCAGAATGATTGCACTGTGTGCATGTATTTCAGTTTTCATATTCCTTATAAATGGTAGTAAAGCTCTACAAATAGTTAAGGAAATAATTGCACATAATTTTGCTATAAGGATCATTTTGTACTTGCTAATTTTATTTGTCCACAAGGTAATAAAAATATAGTAAAATTTTGCATTATTGTATAGGAATTGTACAACTAACGCTTAAAATTAGCCTAAAAGATCTATGGTTTAAAAGGCAATTATAAAATTGAAATTGAAGATATAATCTGATTTGGCAAATAAAATCAATCAATTTACTTTTAGAACCCATCTAAAGTTTATTTTGTTATTTTTCGCTTTCAAACAATAGCAAATATTTGATTCATATACCTACTTATTGTATCGCGGACAAGGCCTATAAATATTGACACTTTCATGTTACCTTGTTTATTCGAAATCCCATTTAACAACAAATATATCTGGTTTCAAGTGTTTTTTTTTCTGGAAAATCATGGGACAATGATGGTATCATAAGATATTTTATTTAATAGGTAATATTCTTTTCCAACTATATTGTCGCAATGAATAAATTGAAAATCGTTTGGCTGTGGAAGTCTGTACTTGTACTATAAATCGGTCAAAAATTCAAGCCTAGGAAGCCCACATGCTCTGTATTCAGACGTAGGAAGTCGGGAGAAAATTTTATTTCTGAAGATGCGCTTTATGTAATTCAAATCGATAACATTTAGGAATATTGGAATTTTTATAGAAAATAAACAATTTTTTTCAGGTGTGGTGGTAATCTTAAAATATTTCTTCTCAATTAATCGAAAGTGTGGACATGCAAACAAACTTTTTTAATAAATGTCAAAACGATATTTTTGCAAGTACGGGATGATCCAGATCACTGTTTAAATGGAAATATCTCGTTTATTTTTGAAATTAGAAAATGTGCGTTTCTAATTGCCTTCATACTTATTTAGTTTAAATTTCTTATTTCTTTAACAATTTTTCTTTCTTTATAAACTGAATTTTTCAAATAGCCCCAAAGGAAGGTATCCATGGGTGTTACATCCGGGCTGTTCGCGGGCCAGCTGATTGTTCCATATCTCCCCATCCACACTTAATAACTATTTTGTAGAAAGTCTCAATTGGATTTTCTAAAAGTTCCAGATACCTTTACCCATTTAAGTTGCCACTGATAAAAACCGGACCTTATGCCACAAAATGTCGCACCAAACTTGTATTGAGGATCGTTCTTGAAAATCAATTGGCTCGACAGTTTGTGGATTTTCATCAGACTAATTAAAGCTTGCTCTTATAATTTGAACAAATTCGTGTATCATTTTTAGTTCCTCATTTAATTGTTAAGTTCTATCAACTGCTCTATAACTAACTCTCTTTTTTCGAGGTCCATACCTTATATCTCTGATACAGTCGCTGATAGATGTTTTTGAAAAGAAAGTAAAATATTAAGATCCCTTTTTTCATTTCCTTGTTGCGCCCTTTTCTTATTTTTTAGCGACGTTGTTTCTTGCAATAACTTCTTCGTATGAATTTTATTATAGTTGGTACAGATGGTATTCTCTGACCATTCTGAACTTCCCCCTGTACTGTTACTATCAATCTTGAACTAAAGCTCGGCCATTTGAGCCTTTCAGCAGTCAAATAGCTCATTGCTTAAGTATTAGCACAAAATAAAAATGAATCAAGCAGTAAATCAGAGTTCAAATATCAATGTCAATACATTTCAAAAATAAATATTTATCTCCATGTAGCAGCAGGTATCTAAATAGGAAAGCAATTATATCCGAAAAATCGTAGTATTTTGTAATTTTAAATCTTCCATATTTCAAAAACCGTTAATTCTTTATAAATGGTATGTCATGCAAATAATATGCAGAATTTATTATAAAATTCAAAAACATTAAAACTTGTGGTATATTATATTTAAAAAAACAAAGTTGATTCTTGCCTTCCTTTTTTGAGCCACCCTGTATTCATTTAAATATAAGCATATGAAAAAGCAGATAGAATCAAACAATTTTTGTTTGGAACATTTTTTCTAATTTCAAAAATAACCGAGATATTTCCT
The DNA here is from genome assembly GCA_030620095.1 of Kuschelorhynchus macadamiae. Taxonomy (NCBI): domain Eukaryota; kingdom Metazoa; phylum Arthropoda; class Insecta; order Coleoptera; family Curculionidae; genus Kuschelorhynchus; species Kuschelorhynchus macadamiae. The sequence goes on from JAUTXW010000383.1 coordinate 1,328,589, forward strand.
TTCAAAGGGTTATCTCGATCACCCTGTATATAAGTCGTAAGAAAGAATTCCGAATAAGTGCTACTGAGACAAAGTACATCACGTAATTTGATATTTATTTACATTGACTATTGTACTCAGATTTAGCCACTTATGAAATAATCTCAAATTTAAGTCTATATGGCTAGCGAAATCTAATTCCAACAAATAAACAGAAGCTATTTAAAAAAATCTGTTTAAGTCAAAATTATTAATTAATTTCCCATATGTACCCGCAACGAATTCATCGGTAAAGAATATTAATTACAGAAATAAAGAAATCTCGGAGTCTAGTTCTACCTAAATCCTAATTTTATTTACGGGGGGCTCTAGACGCTTAACCAAGCCAGAACTTTTTCCAGAAATGTTCTTTAAACTACATTTTAGTGTTTTACTTCACTCGTAAAAGAGAAGTATTGTAATCGTGAAAAAATCACCCTCCGAGATTTTTTCAGATCTTCACGTTTCAGGGTCCCTAGATGAAGGAAAACATGTTTTCTCAATTCCGTCGGTCTGTCTATCTGTCTGTGTGTTCGCGGCGTAGCTAAAATACTACTTATCCGATTAACTTCAAATTTTGGTCAAAAATTAAGGATCATATGTGGATGACCTGGTAACATTTTGGTAAAAATCCAATATGGCAAAGCAAAATGGCGGCCTAGTGAAATGTTAAAAAAATTATTATTAAAAAACTACTCATCCAATTTATCTCAAATTTTGCAAAAACATCAAGTATTAAGTTGAGATCAAGTGATAAAATTTTGGTACGAATCTAAAATGGCGGCATAACAAAAACTTAATTGCAATCATGAAAAAATGACCTTCACAGGTTTTAAACGTCTTTACGTTTTAGCGTCGCTAGATGCCAAAAAATGTGTCTTATCAATTCCGTCGGTCCGTCTGTCGGTCTGTCTCTCTGTCTGCCTGTCTGCCAGTTCGCGGCATAGCTTAAAGAGTACTTATCCGATTATATAGGGATGACCTGGTAACATTTTGGTAAAAATCGAATTTGACGAAACAAAATGGCGGCCTAGTGAAGTCTTAAAAAAAATATCATTAAAAAACTACTCATCCAATTTATCTCAAAGTTTGCAAAAAACATCAAGTATCAAATTGGAATCAACTGGCAATATTTTGGTAAGAATCCAATATGGCGGAACAAAATGGCGGCTTAATAAAATATTTAAAAATTCAGCCCGAAAAACTGCTTAATAGTTTGATTTCAAATTCTGTGTTAAAACTGATTGTGCTATAGGGATCAATTAGTAAAATTCTGGTACCTACTAATTCAAGGTGGCCGAACAAAATGGCGGCCAAATAAAAAGTATGTAATTGTGAAAAAATCACCTCAGGTTTTACACATCTTTACATTTTAGCGTCCCTAATTGCCAAAAAAATAGATTTTATCAATTGCGTCGGTCCTTCTGTCGGTATGTCTGTCTGTGTATCAATTCGCGACATAGTTAAAAGACAACTTGACCGATTGACTTCAAATTTTTATCAAAAATTAAGGGTCATAAGGGTATGACATGTTTTATCAATTCCGTCGTTCCGTCTGTCGTTCTGTGTGTCAGTTCGCGACATAGTTTAAATACTACTTACCCGATTGACTTCAAATTTTTACCAAAAATTAAGGGTCGTATGGGGATGACCTGATAATAATTTGGTAAAAATCCAGTATGGGGAGCAATATTAAGAAATGTTTATTAGAGTGGTGTATTATTTGGGGTTAAGATCCAGTAAAAAAAAATAAGTACTTTTTAAATTTTCGACGTTTCGCAACTTAATTGTTGCATTCTCGGGACACATATATAAATCTCATATCCTACATGAAACCCATATTATCAGCACTTTTACTCCGTTGTTCTGCATATATTACCCAGATATTAAATTTTTAAATGGTTTAATTCGTTAACAATCCTTTTGCTGTTATGTTAGAGTGGTGAATTATTTGGGGTTAGGATCCAGTAAAAAAAAACAAAAGACTATGTTTAAATAGTCGACGTTTTGGAACTTCATTGTTGCATCTTCAGGGCACATATGCAGATTCTATATCCAGAATGAAACCCGTATTATCAGTCTTTACATATTCCCTTTGTCCACAGATATTAAGTTTCTATATGGTTTTCGTTAACCATCATCTTGTTTTTATGATAGAGTGGTGTATTATTTGGAGTTAGGTTCCAGAAAAATAACAAAAGACTTTTTTAAATTGTCGACGTTTCGCTACTCTATTTTCGCATTCTCAAGAACACATATATATATATATATATATATATATTTTTTTTTTTTTAAACAAAATATATATATATATATATATATATATATATATATATATATATATATATATATATATATTTGTATATCCTGCATGAAACCCATATTATCAATCTTTACCTACTAAGTTGGTCCGCAGATATTTCCCAGATATTAATTAGGTTTCTAAATAGTATTTGTTAAGGATCCTCTTGTTGTTGTTAGAGTGGTGTATTATTTTGGGGTTAGGGAAGATCTGCGGACCAATGGAGTAGGTAAAGACTAATATGGGTTTCATGCAGGATATAAAATCTATGTGTCCTAAGGATGCAACAGTAACTCTAACATAACAACAAAAGAATTGTTAATGAAAACCATTTAGAAACTTAATATCTGGGATATGTGCGGACCAATGGAGTAGGTGAAGACTGATATTATAGGTTTAATTTAAGAAGGCGAAACAAAATGACGGCCAAATAAAATTTTTAAGAAATCAACGAAAAAAAGTCTTGTTCAGTTGATTTTAAATTTTGCAGAAAAATAAAATGTGAACATGGGACACTTATTGAATTTATTTTAAATTATGCCCAAAAGCCAAGTGTGGCATATGTAGAAAGAAAATGGAAAACATATCGGTAGGAATCCAATTTGATGGAACAAAATGGCGCCCAACAAAAATGAAGAGATAGTATTTGTAACACATACCTACTATGACTATGTACTGAACCAACTTGCATCACACTTCACTCTTCCCAATAAAAGTAATAATTCATAACGAGGGAAGTTCCGGGTAAAGGAATTTGCCGATTTTTTGTTAAGCACTTTTAAGAAATTAAAACTGGTAAATTAGCAGCAGAGTATAAAATATTATTTTATATCGTCTTATTTTAACAAAATGTAGGTATTTTTGTTTGAAAAATCAATATTCGGGCCATGAGTCTTCCATAAAAATTATGCCAAAAAGAGAATCTAAAGTCCTAACCTATATTATATCCGTTTACATCTCATAGTTGAGCAAATCAAAAGCTCTACAAAAATCCAAAATAATCAAGGCGGTTACCTGTCATCTGATACTATAATAGGACAGTACACTTTGCCAGTCCATCCGCTTCAAATTATTGTAAGAAATAATCCTAACTGATTTCTAAATTAAATCAATTTGATAAATATTTCATTCTGCTTTAATTTGTTTTTATTTAAAGTAGATAAAATAGCATCTATTTGCAAATTTAATTAAACAGAGTTTAAAATTTAATTTAGAATTACTCCCAAAACAGGTAACAAGGATAATAAAACAAAAATATATACGCCTTTGAGGTGAGTAAAAAATCAGTAAATGCTGCATTTGATGATCTAGATTCTAAATGGTCACGAAAATTAATAAAGTGTGTAATTTACGAATTTATCGGCGTAGATAGTATTAATTACAGAAATAAAGAAAATATCGGAGTCTACTCGGAGCCTACTTTTATTTATGGGGGGCTCCAGACACTTAACCCGAGTCGAAATCCCTTCCAGAAATGTTTTTTTTTTAAGCTGAACTACATGTTAATGTTTTTTGTTAAGCACTTTTAAGTAACCAATGTGAAAGATGTACGTTGGAAAATAAATAAAATATAAATACATAAATACCTAACACTATAAAACAGCCTTAAACAAAGAAGATTTCTTCAACCAAAACAACATTCATTTTTTACCTAAACGGGCAAATAAGCTTGAATGTATAAAATAGTATTTTATAGTGTCTTTTTTTTCAATAAAATGTATGTATTATTGTTTGAAAAATCGCATTCGGACCATGAGCCGTCCATATAAAGCATGCTCAACAGAGAATCTAAAATCCTAACCTATAGTATATCCGGTTACATCTCATGGTTGAGCAGATCAAAAGCTCTACTAAAACACAAAATAATCAAGGCGGTAACCTATGCCGTCTGATAACATAATAGATCAGTACACTTTCCCAGTCCAACCGCTTTAAGTCTCTCTGAAAATTATTTTAAGATATATTCCTTACTGATTTCTAAATTAAATTAATTTAGTAAATGCTGTATTTGATCTCACAACTATAAAGCAGCCGTAAACAAAACAACATTCATATTTTACCTAAACGGGAAATAAGATTGAAATTATAAAATAATATTTTATATTGTCTTTTTTTTAATAAAATGTATGTATTATTAGCGTATGGTATATCCGTTTAGATCTCATGGTTGCGCAGATCAAAAGCTTTACTAAACCCCAAAATAATCAAGGCGTTAACCTTTACCGTCGGATCATATAATAGGTCAATACACTTTGCCAGTCCAAACGCTTCAAGTCGATAATTATTGTAAGACATATTCCTTACTGATTTCTAAATTAAATCAATTTGATAATTATTAATTTATTTGTTTATATTTAAAGCAAGAAAATATTGCATTTATTTAAAATACATAGTTTAGAATTTAATTCAGAATTAGCCCTAAACATGTCAGGACATCTGCAACGTATAATCAAAAATTTCAGTGGCTTTTTCAAAGTTAATACTTTATATGGAAAACAAATAAAATATAAATATATAAATACCTAACACTATAAAATAGCCTTAAACAAAAAAGAATTCTACGAAGAAAACAATTTTTTACCTAAACGGGCAAATAAACTTGAAAATATAAAAAAATATTTTATAGTGTCTTTTTTTTCAATAAAATGTATGTATTATTGTTTGAAAAATCGCATTCGGACTATCACCCTTCCATAAAAAGTATGCCCAACAGAAAATCTAAATTCCTAACCTATAGTATATCCGGTTACATCTCATGGTTGAGCAGATCAAAAGCTCTACTAAAATACAAAATAATCAAGGCGGTAACCTATGCCGTCTGATAATATAATAGATCAGTACACTTTGCCAGTCCCGCCGCGCCCGCCGCCTCGAGTTGCTCTAAAAATTATTTTATTTTATTAAAAGATATATTCCTTACTGATTTTTAAATTAAATTAAATTGATAATTATTAGTTTATTTGTTTATATGTAAAGCAGGAAAAATTGCATTTATTTAAAATACAAAGTTTGAAATTTAATTCAGAATTACCCCTAAACATGTCAGGACATCTGCCACGTATAATAAAAATTTTAGTGGCTTTTTCAAAGTTAATACTTTAGTAATATATATTGAAAATAAAATAAAATATAAATACACGAATACCTAACAACTATAAAACAGCCTTAAACAAAACAACATTCAGATTTTACCTAAACAGGAAATAAGTTTGAAATTATAAAATAATGTTTTATTTTGTGTTTTTTTTTTCAACAAAATGTATGTATTATTGTTTGAAAAATCGCATTGGGCCATGAGCCTTCCATAAAAAGTATGCTCAACAGAGAATCTAAATTCCTAGCCTATAGTATATCCGTTTACATCTCATGGTTGAGCAGATCAAAAGCTTTACTAAAACCCAAAATAATCAATGCGGTAACCTTTACCGTCTGATCATATAATAGGTCAGTACACTTTGCCAGTCCAACCGCTTCAAGTCGCTTAATTATTATTGTAAGACATATTCCTTATTGATTTCTAAATTAAATCAATTTGATAATTATTAATTTATTTGTTTATATTTAAAGCAGGAAAATATTGCAATTATTTAAAAAACAAAGTTTAAAATTTAATTCAGAATTACCCTTAAACATGTCAAGAAATCTCCAACATATAATCAAAAATTTCGGTGGCTTTTTCAAAGTTAATACTTTACATGGAAAATAAATAAAATATAAATACATAAATACCTAACACTATAAAATAGCCTTAAACGAAAAAGGATTCTACAAAGAAAACAACTGTCATTTTTTACCTAAACGGGCAAATAAGCTTGAAAGTATAAAATAGTATTTTTATAGTCTATTTTTTTCAATAAAATGTATGTATTACTGTTTGAAAAATAGCATTCGGACCATGAGCCTTCCATAAAAAGTATGCCCAACAGAGAATCTAAATTCCTAACCTATATATCCGTTTACATCTCATGGTTGAGCAGATCAAAAGCTCTACTACTATCAATTTAATAATTGTTAATTTATTTGTTTATATTTAAAGTAGGAAAAATTGCATTTATTTAAAATACAAAGTTCAAAATTTAATTCAGAGTTTCTCCCAAATATGTCAGGACATCTGCAACGTATAATCAAAATTTTTAGTGGCTTTTTTCAAAGTTAATACTTTAGTCATTTCTGTAAAGTGATTTGTACATTTTACGGAATGTATTATTTATGGTAAGAATTCTTCTATTGTACAGGTTGTAGAGCCAGAACCAAAAATTTTAAATTTTCAATTTTTCCGAAAATTTACAAAAACTATTTTCATTTTTGTTTGCTCATTAAAGTACTCCTTACTAAAATTGAAAAAAAATCATTTTTAAAATTTTTTATTTTTTTTTTGAAATATATTTTGTGAAAAATTTTAATTTTTGGTATTTATTACTTGTGGCATTTTGACGCGTTATTTCTGATCAAGTTTTTTTACTAAACTACTCATTCTTTAGCCACAGTCTGTATTTAATATATAGGATGTCCAGCAATTAATTTAATGTTCGACAAAAGTGCTAGCAAATATGTTTGCTATTATATGTGTTGAACTAATCTTAAATTAAATCCTGGACACCCTGCAAATTTCATGAAGACAGTATGAACTCCAGACATTAGAACAAAATAATTTGAGTGGAATTTGATCATAGGGAATACCTTAATGATACAGGTTGATATGTTCAAAAAATTAATATAAAAGAAACGTATTTCGAAGCAAAATTAAAATTAAGAAAAATGGTTAAAACTGTTTTTTTGTAATTTTAGTTATCTTTACTTTAATGTAGCAAACCAAAAGTTAAAATTGTTGCCTGACAAAATGTTTTTACTATCAGTAAGATGTTTGCATAAATCGATTTATTTCCAATATGTCTTAATATCTTTTCTCATTAGAAGAAAACTCACCCTTGAGAATCCACAAAAAATTTTGATTATGCGTTCCATCTATTTGACAGTTCAGGTTAATTAATTCCAAGGAATCTGAATACAAAACATTACATTTTATATTGTTTATTACAGCGAATTCGATAATTGTAAGTCCAGTTAATTAAGAGATTTTGTTTAAAGCAGTTCTATGCATTTATGCTTACTAGTTTACACTCGATATCACTGTTAAGTCACAAATTTTACTAATCCAAATTCTTACTAGTCTTTTTTGAACACTGCCCATCGGAAAATCTTGCGACCCGACACTATTTTAATAATTTTTTTAAACAACAGTACCATAGATTGTCACGAGCAATACTAAACCAACCTGTCAACATGCATATTGACCATAAGTAAAAAAAAATAGATAAAGATAAGAACTTGTTAAAAAAAGTCATAAAATTGCAATTGTAAATATTAAATGTTAATTTTGCAAAATATAACATTTGTTTATACATTAGACTTGGAATTGTATTGATAGTTTTTTTTATACAGGGTGATTATTATGTGAAAATATGCTTAGTTTTACTAACATCCTGAGAACTTGTGATAGCAATGCAATCGCAATTATGAAAAGTATTGCCAATATTCATATTGCCAAGTAATTAAACATCAATTAAAAGTCTAAGTTTTTTTATTATATTATGAACCATATTTCTAAGATCCTTCGTCTATACATATTCATAAACATAATCAAAATATATGCAACTAGACCTTGTCAAAGTGTAATAAATTATCCCGACGTTTTGACTGTTATGACACAAGTATTCCCTTTTCCTTTTGTGATTAAATCTGGGAGATATACGTTTCAATCGAGCGTTTTTAAGATGTATTATGTTTTATTATGTCGGTTCGATTTTACAAAAAGTATGGAAAATTAATCTCATTCTTGAAGAGTAAATCTAGATCTTAGAAGCCACACAAGGAACATATCTTGGAAAAGTAATATATAGAGTTAAATAAATTAATGACATGTCCTCATTGATGTCAGTATTAGTATTGAAACGCATTTTTAAACCTAACTTTAAAATTAAATAACTTTTGAAAATCAAGACTAGACGAATCCAAATACAGTTTACCCCAAATAAAACACAACTATTTAAAACGTTGTTTTGTATTGTTTTTCAATAATTCAATATTTCATTCGAAAAGGCAGAACTATAAGACTGTATGTTAAACTCATTTTTGCCCCCTGTGTAAATTATATTCAATAATGTATGCCGGATCAGGTTGGAGACCGTGATTTCTAGGGTATTTTTTCTAAAATTTCAACTTAAATAGCTGCATTCTTCAGTGTGAACTAAATATTTAATAAATAGCTCTCCTTAAGATTACCACATTGTTGATATTGCAAAATATGGAAAATTAATCTCACTCTTGAAGAGTAAATCTAGACCTTAGAAGCCAAACATAGAACATATCTTGGAAAAGGAATATATAGAGTTAAATACATTAATGATATGTCCTCATTGCTATCAGTACTTCAAAATTAAATAACTTTTGAAAATCAAGACTGGACGAATCTGAATACAGTTTACCTCAAATAAAACATCAGAACGATTTAAAACGATGTTTTGTATTGTTTTTAATAATTCGAAAAAGCAGGCTCAGACCTATGAAACTATGTTAAACTCATTTTCGCCCCCTTTGTAAATTGTATTCATTAAAGTATGCCGGATCAAGGTGAAGACGGTGATTTCTGGCGTATTTCTCCTAGAACTTAAATAGCTCATTCTACAGTGTGAACTAAATATTCAATAAATAGCACTCTTAAAGATTACTGAATTGTTGATATTGCAAAATATGGAAAATTAATCTCATTCTGGAAGAGCAAATCTAGATCTTAGAAGCAAGGAACTTGGAAAAGGAATATATAGAGGGCTTTCTTAAGACTGCACCGAATGAGATTTATTTTGTGGAAAAGGATAAAAGAAGGAATGATTACTGTGTTTTATATTGTAGTAAACTAAGTATAAAAATAATTGAAGCTAAAGTGGCGTATATTCCTGCATCAAGTCTTTGGACAAAAACTAACAAGACCTGAAGCTTCACTTAAACGAAGGATATGCTAATCATTCAAGAAAGTAAATTCCTCATAATAGATTTTTCTAAATTATAAAAATATGTAATGCATAATATGTAGTTATGCACAAAATATCAAAAATATCAAGCATAGTTAGGTGCACGTTATTTAAAATTATTTGAATTATTAATTAATTATATTTAAAACCTCAGCTAGTATGAAGTGAAGAGTATATGCACTCAGATATTAATGAGTTATGAATCATATGTCCTTAGTTAGTTATATCTCGTTTAATATACATAAAAATTACCTAAAGAAAAAAATCTTATTAATAAAATTTCGTTCGAGATACTCCAAAAATAATATAACTGTACATACCCTGTTTTTTTCATCGAGTTAAAGACTGTAAAAAGCACTGGGCACTGGGCACTGGTATCATTTAAAAAAATTACGGCATGGGAACTTATTTATATACATGTTTTTATCAGTATAGATTCCCGAAATGCTTACTGTTCAATAAAGCTAAGTGTTTTACGCTTCTGCAAAATACATTCAAGTATTTAGACTTGAGATTAGAACCTCGATATGTTATAAGTTGGTTATTTGTCTGAAACAGTAACATTAGTTATTAAAAAGCGCGCAAGCAAACACATATTTAAAATACATTAAATAATTTATATTATATATTTATTATATATATAGTATGTATCTTATTGTAGTATTCATCACTGATATCCTTGTTACCATGGGAGAAAGAGAAATTTGAAAAGTTTTCAATAATTATGAAACTTGTTTTATTTCTATAGTTTCTGAGATAATTGGAAAAACTAATATTTTCTAACACTATTTTTAAGAACCTAACGTTAGGTTATGTCATGATGATTCTCAAGGGCCTTAAATATAATTTTTTTAGATATGATTGTTTTAGTCTAACCTTAAATATAATTTTTTACGAGGGAAATATTGTAAAGCTCGTCTTTCATTATATTATTTTATTTGCTAACGGGTAACCATTTACAAATGCGAAGGTATAAAAAGGCAAATTTATCAATAATCTTAACCTAACCGATATGATGGTATAAATATACTTTACCAAAGAAATTAAAAAAATTATGTATTTATATTCCATCATTCACTCATGGGGTTTTTTCTGTAGCATCTTTCTTGGGTTTAGTGAAATATTAAACAAATCCAAGATAGTTTTATTGCCCCAAGAGTGATGTTTTGATATGGAAGACTAACATAGTTGGATGCAAATTGTGCTAATAAAATATTAAATATTCGGTGAAATTCCATTTCCTAGAATAAAACCCTTTTTTTGGGGGAAAATAATAAAGAATATAATTGATTTTTTGTAGACGACGTAAATAATGTTACAAAAAATAAATAATAAAAATAATAAATAAATCAAAAACTTAAAAAAAAAAGAAATCAATTGCATATTATATAGACTGTTTATTGTAAGTAGTGGAATTATTTACTAGGGAAGTTGTGGGTAAAGGTGAATTTGTTTACCGATTTTTATATTTTGCATTCGTCTCAATGTTTACTTAAAATTATAACTTTTCATTTTTCTAATATTGTTGTTTATAGCAATGTTAAAGAACAGTTGAACACCTCAATGGTTCTCAATTATTTTCATTTTCCTCAACAATTCAATAAATTCTAAGTACTGCATTATAAAAATTTCTACAATTTTTTAGGTTTTCTTTATTACCCTTCTCCCTCCCACCAGTGGAGCCCACACCACATGTTCAGCCTATTGGCATACAGATCCTAAATGCTGCTCAGAATCTGGGATTGAATGAGTTAAAATGCAAAAGCTGATAATAATTCATCGTATATAAATGAATTTTATTGTTTAGTTGTTAAGATTCATGTTATTACCATTTTTATGACATTTTATACAGTCAATAGGAAAGAATAAAAAGTAAATGTTTTTATATTATATTAATCGATAATATATTTCCAAGAAACTTGGGTAAAAACCTTATATTATGGACAATTAATGCAAAATATAAGGATATACGATATCGCTCGTTATATGAAATACATATTTAAACCCAATGTCACCATTATTAATTATTTAGTTTAAATTCAATGCATTTTCTTCCTTCCTTGTACAAAAACTATGCAAGTTATTATAATACCAAAAACACATTTTATTTACCATTATATGATATTAATTATATTTAGTTTTTCTTGCATGCTCTTGAATAGGGTAATATATCTTTCATTATTTAAAAATGTTTTGAATTAAAAAAAGTATCTAGTTGAGATTAGAATTTAATTTAATTCTGGAAGCAGGTATTTTTAACCCGTTAAGATAGAAACTTGAAATATGACACATGTCCGCAATAGGCTAATTACTTATTTTTGCGTATATTTCGTGATTTTAGTTTTCAAGATGGAGGCTAGGCGGAAAACAGATGAGAGTGATGCATTCGATATTTGGACATAATTGTGCGAAACTTCCGGTCTAAGTTGTGCAGATCGGTTATCGTCCAGTTTAACACTCCAAAGGTGTTAGTGAGTATTGGTAGGGCCCAGGAATTTAATGCTGATATGTTAGCCTTGGAGTAGGGTAGGGTTTGTACTATCTGGGTCACCCTCTTTAGGAAGGCATACTCTACAGCTTTTCGCATGTTGGAGTCGTCTATAGTTAGAGCTTGTTTGACAAAAGGTATTTGTATTATTCGCCAACAGCTTGAGGTTCTCACTCTCCTGTATTTTTTCCCTTTTTAACATGGGTGTAGGCACACTTTTCTAGTTCGAAATCCATTTGGATGGATTTGCTAAAAGTCGCAACCAATTCAAGTAAGCTTTGCAGCTTTCCATCTGATTGACATTTGCCCCACAGAGTTTTAAAACGTCCATGTAAACTAAGTGGTGGATTTTCTGCATGGGATTCTTTGTTAAGGTACATCCATAGCTGCTATGTTCCAGCATACGGCTTAGTGGACTAGGAGTTTTTTCCACCAGTAAACATGAATTCGGTCTTTACCTGAGGTTTTCCAATTGCCCATGTTCTTCACAGCTCTTTCAACATCCTGTTGGGAGATCTCAACAGGGCCCATACTTGGTGTTTCTTAAGTGCGGTCAGTTGAACCCAGGATAATTCTTAGTGATAGACCGGCTTGCTCCAGATGCTAGCTCAGAACGCGAGCATATCGTCTGAGTTTGGTGGCCTTCGCGTGTTGGCATGGTTGGGTTGCTTTGAAATTGTAGGATTGTGGGTATCGTCGGCATATTTGGTTGTATCTTCTTATTCGGCTACCCAAGGTAGCGACTTTTTGCTTTAAGGTATCCATGTAAGTCCTGACTTTATGAGTACCATCATCTATGCCATATTTTACCCTCAATTTCTTGCAAATCTTCTCTACATTTTTCAGTAGGGCACGATATGGTGTATCTGTACTGAAGTAGGCATGCAGGGGTCGTATTTCCTTCCTAAATTTATTGATTTTATTCTCCAGCCTTCTCCTCCACGCTGGTTCCGCTTTGTTCTTCTCTGCATTCTTTCCAATACTGCTCGATTTGATGGACTCTTCAATACTTGCACATACAGCGGCGGCAGCGCAGTAGATACTGTGACATGTAGTTACAAGGGAGTCAATGTTGGTTAAAACGTAGGCCAACACTCTATTCTTGTTTTCAACGCTAGGTTTCAGTATTGCGTTGTACTTCAACTTTGGAAGGGGTGGTCTTCTTTCCAGGGGTATACTTTCATAAGTTATGCGAAGTTCTGTAAGTTCTTGCTCCATTTCAGGTTCAGAGATCCTTTCTAGAGATCTTCTTTGGCGAAGTTTGGTTGCTCTTCGCGGCAGTGAAGACCTGCTGTTTCTGTTTTGCGGGATTTCACGTATTTCAGATTTAAGTTGTTCTAGCTCTGCCTCAGTTACGGCTTTCCTTTTCAGGACTGATCGCACCTGCCCTGCCAATACTTGGCCAATTTTAGGCATATGTGATTTTCCCAATTTTTCTCTAGCCGTGCTATATAGTTTACCATAACGATTTCCAGGTCCGTAGCTTCGTAGTAGAAGATGCAGGTTATCCTGTCTTGACCAGCATACTTCGTCCCGGTCGTGTTTCGGGGACGGAAGCGAGAACACCATTACTGGCATCCAAGTTCTCGTCCCTAGCCGGTTCTCTATATGGTCCGGCGACGTTCCTTGACATTGGGGTTCCAGTTCGCGGTAGAGCGCCACTCACGCGACGTCTAGCAGCTAGTAACTGTATGGTCCTTTCTGTTGGTGTAGTCGCACCGCCAGATACGTTTTCCGAGGCTTGGCTTCTTGTTTTGACAGCGTCCAAATAAACTCCCTTCAGGGGTGCGAACCTATTCGGCGGTAATCTGCCTCTCGCGTCGGCCATCTATGTTCCCGGGGGCCACCAACTTAAATGTGCAGAATAGGAGAGGCTAAGTGAGGTTAACCGGGGTCAATCTCATGTATTGCGCATCACTATCCCATTTGCCCCCTTATTACTATTATTCAAAGTTTTCTCGCTGTTTTGCGAATTTCCATCTGACGGATTGTGCCAAGTCAGTATGTCAGTCTATTGTAGAAATTTTCTGACAATACTGGTTGCCTTCAGTATTACTGCTTCTTGGATGATATCATATACGTGCGGATTCAGGTCCAGAGCTTCAATGTGTTTTCTGAAATGTTTTGTTGTTATGCCTGTGACTGTGATTATTATTATTATTAGTATTATTATTATTATTACTATTATTATTATTAGCCAAAACCAATATCAGCAGCTACTACTCGAAGTAACTGCTTCAGTTTAATGATTAAAGTTGTTACGAACTTGGATACAACACTTCTTACATAACTTGCAGAAACTGGTCTGTCTGCAAAAGCTTCCTTAAACAGTCTGTCTGCTCGGAATCTTCCGGTTCGTCTCGTCGAAGGCAGACCTCTGTGTTATTAACATAAGTGTTCCACGTGTTCGGTTTTGCTGTTTTTTTTTCGGGGGGAAACGAGAAACTCAACCGCTTAGAGTAGAAACTAACGACCCCGCAAGAAAGAGAGTAGACGCTGTGAACGTGTGAGGCCTAGTTGTTCCTGCATTCTATCCCGTTTGTCTGCCGCAGTTCTACATAGAATATTAGCGTAATGGCCACTATGTGGCGGGAGTGGGAGGGGTAAGGGGACAGCTTGAAAGAAAAGGTCATCTCGTGAGACCAGTAGAACTCTCAAGGGGCATCTAGTTATTTGAAAGACTCGGGGTGTTCGGGAGCTAAGAGGTCGCCATCCGGACATTCTACCTATTGGGCTGGAGAATGGCGTTGAAAGCAAAAAAGCGGCAGCCGACTCCATTTTGAAAAAGAAAGGAAGTCTCTGTGCTCCATTGTAATTTCGACTAAATTGTTCATAAAAAAATTATCTCGACTTTATCTTCAATAGGAACCATAAGAAAATGAAAGAAAATAAAAATAATTCAGTAGAAATAGCTCAAACGCAAAACCTAGAAACGAGACGTTGGAAACAATTTCTTATCAGTAATAATGACAATAGACGTCCTATCATTTTTTTGATTCAATGTTTCTCACTTTTTATTTAGTTCTCTATTTGAAAATGGGTCGACTTGGAGACCTCCTTTCATTAAAATCAAAAAGTCAACCTCCTCACCCCATCCCCAAAAAAGTTGGAAAACGCTTCTCTGTTGGTACACATGAAAATGCCAAATTTTAAACTGTTTAGCTTTACTAGTATTTGGGACATTAGCCCATAGCAAGACTTTCCGGACACCTTGTTTATTATTTATTTGAACGATATCAGAGACTGCTCTGGAAGTTACAATTTCTTACTGATTGGTTATCTAAAAATACAAGAAGCCTTGGATCGATTAACTGCCATATGGTAGGAAAAAAGATCTATTTTTACAATTTGATAAATGTATTGCTATCACCTATATCCAGAATATCAATAGAATCACCACCCATTGTGCTATAAACGGTACGGGTTTAAAAACTGTTTCAGAAGAAGTAATCTCGGTGTTATTTTAGACTCCAAATTGTTATTTAAGTCCCATATAGAAAATATTATAAATCAATCAAACAAGATGGCTTTATAAAAAGAAATACATCTCGGTTTAGAGACCCGAAAATTCTTTTTTATGCTTACGTTTCCAATAGACTCTGTTTTGCATCTGTCGTTTACAACCCACAATACTTCATTTACTCGAATAGGATTAAATTAATCCAACATACATTTTTGAGATATTTGTCCTTTAAAACAAACATAAATATAGATGTAAGTTACGTCCCCATTTTGCGCGAATTTAACGTTTTACACCTTAGAGACAGGAGAAGAGAACTATTTCCGATTTTTTTAAGATGATGAAAGGACTGGCATTTCTTCCACAGTTGTACAAACAAGTGGCATTTCATAACAATAGTAAAATATTTAGATTTAATGAGCGTTTTTCAGTACCTTTTAGAAACACTAATTATAGTAAAAACTCTTTTCTTTAAGTAGAATGATTCGCTTTTTTAATACTCATTGTAACGATGTCACATATCTTGAGTTGATCATCCACAACTTTAAAATTAGAGTTAAGTCAAAATTAATAAATAACTTGTAGTTGGGTACTCTAGTAGATTGTAATGTGTTTGTACCCCTACTTTGTAATAAATAAATAAATAAGAGAGACGATATAGAATTCGTAGAATTTTGTAGGCAATTCAGAAAAAAAAATATCGTCATCATTATATATCTTACTATCTTTTCTACATATATACCAGTGTGATTTAGATCTTCCGCACAAATATATGGGACCTAGGACCTTGAGAGGTGTTTTTTTAGATTATCATTGATCATTATCATTATCATTATATTATCACTACACTACCCTCACCCTTAAAAATAAGAAAAATACGTAGTGCAATTAAAAAAAAAATTATAGTAACGTTTCAAAGTAAAAAAATTGTAGGATATTGCAGGTATCCCGTGTATCGGTATACAAAATGCGTAAATTCACACATCTGAAAATATAAAACAATTTCGTTTTGGCCATAAAATATGGCTTAGTAGCATTGATTTCTAGATATTAGTTTATGACTGGTGGATGCTACCGATTAAAAGGAATTAAACTACTGGTATTTCAAGCTATAAAGATTGAGTGCGAAATATCATAATTTATTAATAATATTATGACTAAGTGATAAATATTTCAAACAAACTAAGATAGCGAAAATTCATCTTTAAACTTAGATACGCTCAATAGGGACTAATTTGACATAACAAAAGAAAAATATACTTATTTGCTTAATGCATATCAAAATATTTGCTAGAAACATTCCATAAATATTTGACACTTGTACTATAAAATGTACTTGCCTGACATTGTGACGTAGCTCCTTCCAAACTTTCAGAATCAAGACAAAGTAATGCACTTATCTACTTATTGTATGAATAAAATTAAAATAATAATTTATCGTCTATTAGGTGTATTGTAATTCCGGCATTTTATTAACAGATATTTAACTAAAAGTGAAAGTTTCCGCACAACATAAACCTATTTTTGAATTTGGTGCTTCTAGATTTTTATCGCTATACCGGGAATCCATAATAGTTAAATTAAGTCAAGTTAAATTTAAGAAAATTTGATTTATATTTTTTCAATGGTACATTTTTTATTGTGAAAAAGCGTTAAACTACTGAGATATAATATATCTCCTGTCTAATGTAATACATAATCCATACGCGTAATTAGTTGCATATGGTATGTTAAATTATTACCTATATCGGAGTAACCGGAGATAAAAAGCAGTAATTATAAGCGTTTTTGGGATGCATATGCAATTACCTCTAAAAATTGTATAATTTTTTCGAATGATTTAACAAAAGCTGACAGGCATTACGTCAGATACACAAATACAAAAAAGTTTTTTAAAATACATTTAAGATTTATTTGGTTTTGGTGTAATTAGACAATATTTATTAGACCCCAACAGTTTAAAAATATGTCTATCAAACATAAATAACTTATTGAAGACAAAACATAGGCGTTAAATTAATAAATAATGAAAAACAATTACTGGAGGATATCAATAATTAACTGCCCTTGTTTTAAATTTATTTTTATACTGTTATTATTATTGGAAAGAAAAATCTAACGCAGCAACTCTGGGGCTCCTGCCCACCCAAAGTGTTACGCGGAATGTCATTTCGTTCGATAAACATTCCTTTCGTTCACTCGGTCAGAACAGTTCATCATAGCATCGGTCTAAGAGAACCCAAAATGACAGGTTTCTGCATTCCCAAGCCTCGACAAGCTGGAATTTCCGCAGCTCTGTAAGGATCGTGTTTTTAATCACTCCCAAGGTGCCAACAATGTGATGATGATGGCTGCCTTTCTTTAACAACATGTATGTATTTGATTCGCTTCTGCATTTCTTTAACAAATATGTCGGTATCCACTGGAGCGAGAACTCCATGACAAACATTGAGCGTTTTCGTTTGTCTAACAGAACAATGTCGTTTTAAACTCAAAAGATTTCATCTACTCTGATAACGAGATAGGTAAACGCAACGTGGGTGGATGCTACAACTAAGATGCATCATCTTGCGTGTACCCTCGTCTAGATCCTTAAGCTCCTCTCGAGCATATTCGTAGCAGCTACTTTATTCTTCCGGGAAAGTTCTGATTTCTATATTTTGCTTAATCGCTGCTTCTTAAAGCCTCTCTCACCTAGCTTGTGAAATGAATTCATTTTTGATCGACACCTAAGTACCTATAAGATTCGTTGGGTTCCAAATGGCGAAGGAGGCTTCCATCTCAGAGGTGTTTCCTTTCAGGATTCTCTCCAAACCGGACCCTTTCGAAATTTTAGAACAGCACAGTTAAATTATGAGCAATGCGTGTACTCACGAGTAAGTTTTCCTTAAATCCTTCTAGACCTTTCTTTCCTCCTCGTTGCGCGATGACATCCTTTAGAACGGATTCTACCACATTCAGTATTCGTGAGTATAAAATCCACTTAGACATTTTGTAACAGTTGTTAAGGTATGTGATCGGTAGACAGTATTTAGGTTTTTGGATTGAGGTTGCTTTTTTTCGGTATCAAAGTTGTCCTCCCTTCAACTAACCATCCAGGAATGGGATGATTCAAATTAGCCAATTAATTAAATATGCGTGCAGGATGACTATGACTATGAAATTTCTTCCACCAAAAATTATTGTTAATGCAATCCGTTCCTGAGGCGGGATAGTTCTTCGTTCCGTCAAAACCTTTGGGGTGACCCTTTTGAGTTACTATATTAATTATAAGTTATTATTATCATCATTTTCATCATTATTATTACCTTTAGTTTTTCTCGTTGATGTTACGGCCTATTGCAGGCTTTAGCAAGATGATGTGTTTTACGCAGTGTTAAGGAATTTCCTAACTATATTACAAGTGTTCAGAATCACGGATTTTTGTATTTCTGTCGCTAAATATTTATTTTTTCAATATTCGCGATGTGATTTTCATTTTCCAGAATTGTTTCAGGGTTGCAATGGTAATAAGGAGTTTCCTCCTAAATCAGTTGCAACCTTAACGCATTTTGTTGCTGTATAATATTGGCTACGCAATTGTGGCGTTGGAAGTATTCAGGTGCGCCAGAGCTGGACCACCTGCAGTAATACGCTGTATAATTTCCAGTAAATGAGCACATCCTCGGCAGGGACCATTTGTTGTATTTAGATCTTTTACAACGTAATTTTAAATAATTTTTTTGTGGTAATTACTTATCTTGTATCGCGCACATTAATCGCTGGTTCCGGGAATAAATTGATATGACTTAGCCAGTAGTTTGATGCAGTCCTATCGACATTTGCAGCGTCCAATTCATGAGGATATCTTCAGTGTATTGCTTTCTGCTTCCACTGATCAAGTCATGTTAAAGTTGGCTCCGTTCTTGTTGCAAGAGGTCTTCTCACAGTTGCTTGAAGATTTATTATAATAATTATTATTATTATCATTATTAATATTATTGTTATTATTAATATTGATTTTTCATAACTTTATTTACTTAGTTTATAACAAAAACAAAATTATTTTCCTCCATAAAAAGAAGGTTTAATTCCAGAAAGGTGGAATTTTACCCAATTTATTTCTTTAACATTTTATTAGGCCGCCATTTTGTCCCGCCGCGGCTGTATTGGTTTTTTATCAATATCAGGTAAGTAGTTTTTGAGCTATGCCGCAAACAGGTCGACAGACAGAGCGAGAAAATGACAGTTAATGTTTTTTCGGGATGTAGAGACCATAAAATGCCAAGTCTTGCCAAAATCTTGGAGCTTGTTTTTTTTCATGATTACTGTACAGGGTACTTTTGCGGGGTATCTCCATTATTTTTATAGATAGAAAGTTGAGGTTTTCGCGACAGTGTGCTAGTTCTTCGTAAAACTAAAGATGCCGTTAACAAAATTATCATAGCCCTTTAGTTTCTAAGATACAAGGCTAAATTGAAAATGTTGCATTTTCAGGCACTCCTCGTATCTCAACTATCAGATAACTTATAGAAAATGTGAAAACTGTTTCTTATATAACTTTCAACACAAAAAGTTATCGGGACCTACTTTTTTTTAAATAGAACACCTTGTTTATTTATTTGTCTGTTTTTTACCTTTTCAAAAATATCTAATAGTATGCACTTTTTCTCAGAAACACGTAAATAAATGACATTTTCTGAAATTAAAAGCATAATTTAATAGTAGGCTATGACTATTGTTTATGACAACAAACAAAAATAAATGTCAAATATTTGGGTTTTTGTTAAGTCGACTTTTGGTTTATAAACGTTCTTTTGGTATTTTTATTTAATTGATATTTATCAATTTCCTCGAATAATGGCAGCGTATGAAAATTATGAAAAATATGATATGCTGGTATGTTTTATACAAAGTAATGAAAATTCTGAAGAAGCCTCGAAATTATATTTCCAAAGGTAGGTACGCAATTATGGCTATGAAAATCTGTATTATCAATATAAGTTTTGCTTGTTAGAAATCCAGAAAGAAGGAAACCTTTTTTTAAGATATTTGCTCGTTTAAAAGCAAATTTAGTTGAGCACAGATCATTTGTTCACCCGCGTCCTGAAACATACAACAATGAGAAGAGGGAAAGAAAAGAGATAGATGTTTTGGATTTTATAGAAGCAACACCTTCGTCCTCATGTAGAATTAAGAAGGAAATTGGTGTACCAAAAACTGAGGAGGACCTTGAAGAAATATAAGTATCATCCATACAAATTTAATACAGTGAAACATTTGCATCCTGGCGATGCCGAGCGCCGGGCACTGTTTTGCCAGTGGTATTTGTAACAAATCGATGCTAACGATTTATTTGGTAAACTTATTATCTGGTCAGACGAATGCTTTTTTTCAAGTGCGGGAATTTTTAATCATCACAATACCAGGAACTGGCAGCATTTAATGTTTGAAAGGGCAAATAAAACATGGACGCTTTGGAGTTGGGGTGTCATGTTTTATTTTGGGCAGACGTAGAGTTTATAGGATTTTTGAAGGAGGTCTTACAGCACCTAGATATCTAGAAATCCTTGAGAAAATTATTTCAGAACTGCTCGAAAATATTCCATTAGCCCAATATAATGCTGTTTACATACAGAAAGATGATGCCCCAAGTCAGTTTCTAGGATCTTAAGGGAATTTCTTGATAATAACTTTACTCAAAGATGGATAGGTACCAACGGACCTGTTAGATAGCCTCCACGATCTCCAGATCTCTCAATTTTAGATTTTTTGTATTTGGATATATATAAAATGAAGTATATAAAACACGATATGACGGCATACCAGAACTTCGAGAGGCAATTCATTTAGCTATTCGAAATAGGTGAATGAGACCAATGGTTCTTTTTAACGCTATTCAAAGAGTTACAAAAATGTGCTAATTTTGCATTAGAGAAAATGGTCGTCAATTTAAACATCACCTTTAATTTTTTTTCTTTTCTTTAATAATGTTATTTTTTGCGATTGTTATATTGTTACTTTATGCTATAAAACTACTGTTATTAAAAAACTCTAACGGTATTTTCATATAAGAATTCTTCGTTTACAATATGTAACTTCCAATTGTTTATTATTGTTATTCATGGCCTACTATTAAATTATACATTTCGTTTCAGAAAATTGTCATTTATTTGCGTACTTCTGGGAAAAAGTGCATACTACTATATATTTTGAAAAAGGTAAAAAAAGACAAATTTTATAGTCTATACATATACAGGGTGTATATAAATAAAGTAGGGTTCGATAACATTTTGACCTGACCCTGTATACTGATTCCGAAGACGGAATTTATATCTATGGGAAAAGTTATATAAGAAACAGTTTTCACATCTTCGATAAGTTATCTGATAGTTGAGATACGAGGGGTGCCCGAAAATGCAACATTTTCAATTTAGCCCTGTGTCTTAAGAATTAAAAAAACTATGACAATTTTGTTAACGGCATCTTTAGTTTTACGAAAAATTAGCAAACTGTCGCGAAAACCGCAACTTTCTATCTGTAGAAATAACGGAGATATACCCCGCAAAAGTACCTAAAATGTGACACCCTGTACTTCCCTCTTACGTGGGAAGTGAAAACATATTCGCATCTCTCACTGTGTATACACTAAGGAAGGCATCGCTGCCGGAAAAATCGCAGATTGTTTGTGACATAGTCCAAGAGTCAGCACAAAAACGGAAAAAATATTTTTGTAAATATCTTGAAAAGTTTACATGAAATTAAAATTTCGAATGATTTTCAGTTTAATTCGGTTAAGACTGGCTGGGGCACCCTGTACATGAATTACCCTTTAAACTACGCCTATTAATAAGTTTTTTTTTATTTCGTTACTTCATGCTATAGTTTATTGTTTTATGATGCAAGCTTCAAGGTACGTTAAAAAAACCCAAGCGTAGATAGAGCAAAAAATATATCGAAATTATAATAACAAACAATCGCGGGTCATGTCGTTATAATCAATGTTAGGTAATATTCATCAGAATTGTATTGAAACTTCGAAAGTAGGTGGCAGGTTTCACTTTGTTTTGGTTAGTACGAGTATTTCCTTTTTTAATCGATTAGACCAAATAGCACGGCCGTTCAACCGAATCGAAGTTCCTCTTAAATCTTGTTTATTGTTTGTCTTTTAGGTTTTTAAACTGTTTGCTTAGCTCTAAACGACGAATGTATACTTAGTTCCAACTTAAAACTGTTAGTTTTTAACTTACGGTCATTGATTGAAGAGCGCTTTGTTTTGGGATGTCATAAAAAGTAAAATGTTTGTACTTTGTTGCGAAGTATTCAATTTAAGTTTGAAATTTAATATGTGACTTTGTTTTGTGGCTATTTTTATAATAATTTCGTTACGCAAACTTTGTAATATGTGGGACACTTTGTGGAAAAAATATATATAATAATTATTCTCTACCGCCTGATCCAGATATTTTTGAACAGCCCTTATTCGTAGATATAAAAAAAAACTTTAAATACGAAACTTGTGGAAATGTTTTGAACATGTTATTAAAAAAAACAACTGGCTATTGAATTAAAAAACTATGACACTATTAATCAACATATTCTTAATTTAAATGCAACACCCTCTGTTTTATTATATTTTTGAATTAGATGCAAAATTTTGTGCCAACTTGGTATAACCTACACAATGCCTGTCTTCAATTGTATTGTCTTAGAGATATTTATACATGAATATTGACAATTTTGGACTTGAGAGGCTGTAAATTCTATACGAAGCCACCTAAGGCAAAATGAATTACACGTTCCTATCTTAGTCTTTTTTGGTCTTTATCAGGACATTCACTTCTGGTCTAAGTAGAAGTAAAAGTTTTGAGCTTTTCAAGATGAATTTAAAAGGCACGCCATAGGAATGTCTATACAAAACTAACATACGAACGTCAAATTTCTTTTGCCCTAGGTTGAACCGTTTAGATTTAACAGCCACTCAAAGCTTGAAATTGTCAATTTTCAAATGTGAATGTCTCGAAAACAATATGTAATAGGCATAAGCTATGGTAACATCAAGTTGGCCTAGAATTTGCATCGAATTCAAAAATGTAATAAAATACAGAGAGCCTTTAATTAACGTTTTTTTTTATTAAGTTTGCGTAATTTTTTTAAATTCGATAATCAGTTGTTTTTTAAAAACATCACAAAAGTCCCCACAAGTTTTGTATTTAAAGTTTGGCCTGGCATGAGGGTACTAATAATGACAAAAACTTAAGTCTGGCCCAAGAGAAAACTACACAGGTCCTCAGATGTCAGCAACGACATATTAATAAAAAATAACTAACCTTAATTAAAGTTTTGGACTTATTAATATTATTTAATAAACTTTAATTATAATACTATTAAACACCTAATAAATAAAGAAAATTAATAATTATTTATGTACCAAGGCTTGTATTTTAGACAAGGATGCAAGCCGAGGCCCTAGGGCCTAGGTATGCAAGCATTCGAGACCAAAAAAGTACAGGCTACAAATTGAAGGTGCATATGAGATTTTTTGTGCTACCTGTGCATTTAAGATTAGATAAATATTTGAACAATTTTTAAAACTTGCTATGATTATTATGAATTTGACAGAAGCACCAATTATTTAACTGGTATTAAATCTGTAGCTGTGTTGGTGAAATAGACGTAACTATGAAACATGCTTCGAAATAAACACAAACAAAACGAAAATATAAACAAATAAATGAAAACACAAATTTCGTTTTGTCAACTCACTTATTTTATTTTTGCACTAGGCGTGACTGCAGTTTCGTACTACTAGTACATTTTTAAACGCAATGAATTAAATCTTTGAAAATATAAACGTCAAAAAAGTTAAAATTGATTTCTCTAGTGCAATAATTATTAAAAAAACATGTCTTATAACGTAGAAAGGAGTGTAGAAGAAGCCGAATATATTTGCGGCAGTATTTTCACAGGAACAAAGATCGAGCATTCACCTTTCATATTTTTGACCGAGTCAAAAATGTGAAACATGTCATGGACATAATTCAAATAAATTAACTTACTGAATAGGTAGCACACAAAATATAAAGCCGACTCATTCATGTCTTTACCATTTTTACGCATACTCTCTGATAATTGTTTTCAGATACTGAATATTCTAGCCCAAGAAAACATCCAGCTAATTTTTTAATTTCTTCTAAACGGTACAAAATATAAAAATAAAATTTTATAAGTGTTAAGGGCATGGACGAGGCATGCTTTCATGCAATAACTATTTTTTAACATTTAACAGTGGCGAAGATTACTTTTATTACGTTTTTAAAAATTCTTTTCGCTATTAGAATCTTAGTGTAGTTTGTGATATCTTTTTTTACAAACAAGTGTCATTTTTGAAATAATACCTAAAATTTTAGTGTCGAAAAGATAATTTGTATTAATGCGCTATACCCAAAACTTTGATTTGCTATTATTTCGAAAGTGATACTTTTTTTCCTAAAAAATAAATAGAATATTTTTTTGGTCCTTTAGTTAAGTGCTACCTAGCAATTTGTATATAGTATTTCTGAACTTGCCCTCTTTTATCATTAAGGAAATGTCCATTCAAGTATTTAGTCACTCTTGCCGCACTGGAACATTGGACCCTTCATGTTGACATTGGAGAGAGTATCTTACTTTAAATGGAAGGTTTAAAATACCTCTGTTTATAAAAAAGAAGAACCAGAACCTCAATTTAATGATTTGAAATATCGCTCTAAGCATGCGTTTGAAGTAATATCGATTCAGAAGTTAGATATTCAATGAAAAATTAAGGGATTATCGTCAAATTTATAGTCACAGCTCTGAAAAGATTTCACTCAACTTCTATTAACAGGGCGCAATATTGTTTTTGAAAAAAAAGTGTTCCCTTGTAAACCCGTCCACCATTGATAAGAGGCACTTCGATTTTTGCTGAAAATTAAAAATGACGTAAATCCGATATTTTAATGGGTTTCTTTTTTCTTGGCTTTAACAGCATGCAAACAAAGCATAGGTGTAGATTTTTTACTAAGCTATATACTGGGCGCTTAATGTACTGGTTACAAGTTTGCCAAAATCCATATCTCCCCAAAATTGGCATATTTGCATTGTCTGAACCTTTAACTCGAGACGGTTTTGATTTTTTTTCTAATTCGAGTAAGGGTTATGATATTTTTTGAGAACAGTGCCTGTTTTTTTAATATAATGATTTTTAATATTAATGATAATAATTAACCTGTCTAGATAAAAATCTTGTTTCATTATAGTAGTCCTGCTAATATACTGTATCTAGCGAAGAATAGAGCAATATAATTTTTCACCCATATTCGTACAAGGCTTCTTTGTACCCTTCTTAGAAATAAGTAGCAAGTCAGCTGTCTCTTCAAAATGTGAACTGCTCTTTTATTACTTTTCTAACAGATTGATTGTTCTGAGCATCGTCTTTAAAAGGATTTATTTGTGCTATTATGCGCAAAAATGAATTTCTGGTTTTATTTTATTTCGACTTCTCAGTATACAATTTTAACGATATCTCAATATATAATACACCTGCATAGGTGAGTGATTGCCACATACCAGTTACAAACAAAAAATACCAGAATTAGAAGCTAATTGTCACGTCATTGTCAGTAAATAATTCATCAAAAATATGGTTCTCAGACGACTTTCCGTAAGCGAATTAGACCTTATTTTGGTTTCGTCTAAAAGGGGTTGTGGTCCTAGAGAAAAATTGCCAATAATTTAAATAAATATCAATCTTTGATACACCCTGTAATGTTTTGATACCGAGAAGCTGGCGAAATTTAATTACCGATGAGGGGGAGGTCGCGTAAGAAAGGCGAACAGAAATGATGGCCGCTGTATTTGCATAATTGCACGAAGAGCACCCTCAAGAATGCGATTCAAATTAATAACTCCATAAAAGTAACAGGAGGTCGCATTTGATATGAAACTGTTAGAATAAGGTTCCATGAACAAGGTTTAACGGCAAGACAACGTGCTGCTTGCCCTCTTTTACGTCGCGAACACAGTGGCGGCTCGTTGTCAACTTTTCAGGGGGGTGTAATATAACCATCAAAGAGTCATCTGAAAAAATCAGACACAGAATAAAATGCCTTTGTTACTTCGCAACCGCATGTCCAGGCACATAAATCGAATCTGAATTTTAAATTTTGGCAAAGGTCGACTACTGGTCTTAAATTCGAGTGGTTTATCAAAGTTCAGCTCGCCAAAATAATTGAAAATGGATTATAAAGTCTTAATATTCTAAAACACTGAGGCTACTTTTCTTTAAAACATTAATTTAAACTACAAAATAACAAATAAAACGTAAACTCTTCAAAACAAAATCTATAAAAATAGGCAATCGTAACCACAACCTATCACACGATCCACATTAAACCCATCAACTGACAAAAATATTTAAGTTTCCTCGGCGCGGCTGTTGACCCAAACTCTGTCAACGTAAGCCGTATATTACCGATACGCCCCGAATTTGATCGGGAACACTCGCCTCCGTTTATAACCACAAGGTCAGTGCGGGCCGCCAGCCGTGTTCCATTCCAAATGAAACGAAACCTTTCTGGAGATCGCAGTGCGAGGCATCGATAGTGTGTCGCGGAATTAATAGAACGGTCAACGAGTTTATACGCTTAGAATAATAGAGGGAAATTCCAAATTTAAAGAAAAATATAAATTATGTATTATTTTATTTATTTGTTTCTTTTTTGAAATATTTGTTGAGGGGTCATTGACTATTTTACCTAATGGAGGAGCCGCCACTGCGCGAACATAGGATACTTCGCCGGTTTTGGACTCTAAATCTTATTAATGGACTCAAGAACAGTGGCAGTCGCTCTTTTGTGTGGAGGAAAAGCATTGAGAAGTATCGGGAAGAAATGATGGAACCCGGAGTGGCATTTTGGGGGGGTGGCATTACTGTCTGAGTAGGAATCATTTATAATGGCCGCACCGAATAAATTAATTTAACGAGGTGTCTCAATGAACTCTACACGATACCAAGATCTTTGTTTATTGCCTGAAGTAATTCCATTTGGAGCGAATTTTGGACCGCAGTTTCTGTACGTAGATGATAATGCTCGACCATATAACAGTTAATAAAGATTTTGACAATAACTATATTTCACGTATGATTTTGCCACCGAGGTCACCCTATTGTAACGCCATCGAGCATATATGTGCTCCAATAAGCCGACAGCTTTCTCCGTGGGAGCGAATTTTGGACCGCAGTTTCTGTACGTAGATGATAATGCTCGACCATATAACAGTTAATAAAGATTTTGACAATAACTATATTTCACGTATGATTTTGCCACCGAGGTCACCCGATTGTAACGCCATCGAGCATATATGTGCTCCAATAAGCGGACAGCTTTCTCCGTGGGATCCACAGCCAGCTAATAGATGAACTCGCTCAAGCTGTAACGGAGGAAACAATTTTATCGCGAGCATGCCAAGCACATGTCTGGAAGTTCATCGTTTACGTAGAGGTCCTAATAAGTATAAAATTGTTTTGTTGCGCTTATATTTCTGTTTTTGTTAAA
The DNA here is from genome assembly GCA_030620095.1 of Kuschelorhynchus macadamiae. NCBI lineage: Eukaryota > Metazoa > Arthropoda > Insecta > Coleoptera > Curculionidae > Kuschelorhynchus > Kuschelorhynchus macadamiae. Next base: position 1,356,442 of record JAUTXW010000383.1, read on the forward strand.
ACTTTTGTTAATAAAAAATTAGCATTTATCATTATTTTTTACTATATATTCTACATAATAATACATCTTGTCAACATGTGTCTGAAATTATATTAATCTTATTTTTTGGTTAGGTTAGGTCTGTATATTTACAGCACCGGTCCAATGAAACAAAATGCTTATCTAGACGTGTCAAATATTTTACTAAACTTTCAAACATTTCCATTAAAAACCAAAAATCCAGATGAGTTTTTTGCTATGCTTTTTATTTATGCTTAGTTTTTTGACGACCTTGTAGACTAAAATGTCCTAGTTCAGTTTAGTGAACCTAGACATGCATACATTTAAATATTGGTAAGTAACATTCGTTCTTTTTTTTTGTTTTTTTTAAAAAACTTACAAAAAGGCACTATCCTAAAAAATGCTATAACCTTTATATTAATTGGGGTAGAAAAAAATTGAAAACGTCCCGAGTTTAAGGTTGAGACAATGCAAACAATCCCCGTAAAATATTCTAGACAATTTTTTTAAATTTGGTGGTGATAAGGATTTTTTTTCAAATTTGTAGCTAGTATATTAAGCGCTCGGTATATAACTTTGTAAAAGATTTACCCTCATGTGCTTATATGCCGTTAAAGCCAAGAAAATTCCCTATGTAACAAAAATACCTCAACTGGATCGAAAACAAAATAAGAGATTTACGTCATTTTCAAAAATCAGCAAAATTCAAAGTGCCGCTTATCAATTTTATTGTGGGTCGGTTTATTAAATATTTATTTAATTTTGCCTTTTATTTTTATAATAATTTAATTTTTTTATGCAAAGTAAAATAAATCGTTCTTTTTTCAATTTTCTTTAATATAAACGGTAGGTCGCTGTCGATAATGGCTGATACTAATTTCTTAAAAATTTTATTAAGCTAAATTTTTTATTCGCACCAACATTTTAACGGTTAATCCCTGCATTACCCCTGATTTTACTTGTAAACTTAAATGATGTCGATGTTTTGAAATGAGCTCATTTTACCCATCTAGTGGTTTGTTTATTTATTAACATTAAAATATAAGGTAGGTTTAATTCCTAGACTGATCTATTGTTGGTTATTTAGTAGTTATTTACTTATAGTTAAAATTATTTGATGTTTATTTTATTAAAACTGGTATCAAGATTACATTTACTGTATTGTCAGATGTCTGGTTTTAGATTGTTTTAAGTTGAATAAGAGGTTTATAAATGTATTGTTGTAGATTTGTTTAAATTTCATGCTACAGATGAATGGAAAATATACTTATTCCTATATTGTGCTGATAAAAAACAGTGTATGTTAAGGAATGATTTTTGCTTTATTACTGAAAAATATTAAAGCACTGGCTTCTCTTTTCCATTTTTGTTAAGGGTTTTATCAATATGACAAGAGACGCTATAATCAGTTTTTTGTATCTTTATCGCGATAGTAAAATTCCTGTCAGTTTTTGTATCTTTTTTTATTGAATTTAATTTTTGTCATTTTGTTTGTACTTTTCTGACATTTATAGAACGCTACGAATAAGAGTTATACCATCATTAATTATTTGGGTATTAAAACTATTAAATAGGACTTGAAATAATGAAAAAAAGACTATTGAAAGTATTTAACGGTATTGAAAGTATTTAAAACTTATCAAAAGTATTAAATTGGAATAAAAACGGTGTTAAACAAGAGAACAGCTAGTTTTCTTGTATATTTGGTTAGTTTTAATAATGATTTCCTCAAAATTTGCTAGATTTATCTTCCCTTTTTTTATTAATCGGAAAATAACCTGCCAAACAGCAGTTATTGTAATAACCCAGACGGTAACTAATTTAGTGTTTTGTTGAGTTGAAACATATGAAAACGTTTTTTATACGTAAAATAAATATAGGATTTAATTTTATGGTTAAACTAAAAACTTGATTAATATGCTAAATTAGATCATGAAAATATGCCTTAAATTTAACTATATAACCTTTGCTTACTTTCACAAAAAGAGTTCTGTTTATATTCTCAACTTGCCCAAGCCGTGTCGGTATACGATAACAATTAATTTTGGAGAGGGACATTCAAAATTAATAGATAAAACTGTAAATCATTCTAAAATAGGCTTTTTAGTAACTGTTGAAAACATGAGTGGAACTTCAAAATGTTGACCCCTCCGTAGTTCTTCGACAAAGGGCCATAATTTTCTTCTGTCGCCATTACACATTATCGCCGTGCCCTCTATCTTTAGTGCCCCCCTCCGCACTCCACCTCTTGCTGTATGGTAGTTCCGCCACTGATTAAACATGTTTTTAACACAATAATCGAATTAAAATATTATTTGTGCCAAAAAAAAGATTAAAACATTATTTTTAATCCTTATTAGCGGATTTAAAAAAATTCAGAAATTATTTTTAGCTCATTATTCTCGAAATGTTTTCAATAAAGAACAAATCATCTTAAAATCCCATTTAGTTTAAGAGTTTACAAAAAAATAAAAATATATATTTCCAAAAATAAAGAAAAAAATTCTTGGTGATTTTTTTAAAAGCCATTGACGAAGGAATTCTCTTAAAATCACATTTAGTTGAAAAAATATTGTAAAAAATTAAAAACACATTCCATCTCTTCAAGAGTAGTTAGTTAACTATTTATGAAGGCCATTGAACCAATAATTGACTTAAAATTTCATTAAAGTAAAGAGATATGGTAAACAAATAAAAAATATAGTTCACCATCTTATAGGAGAAATTTCGAGAAATCCGGAAATAGATTCTTAAATATTAATTCTTAAAAGATATCACGAAAACATTGTTATAAAATCTCATTTAGTTAAAGAGATATTGCAAGTAAAGTAAAAACACATTTCACTCCCTGATGCCACCCATCAGGTCGTCGAAAAATCTAGAGATTGATTTTAGATAATTATGTTCGAAAGCCATTGTAAAAAAGTTTTTCCATTTATCCCCTTTTTAATCCTTAAGGGTGTTATTTTGAAAAATATTGAAATCGATTTGTAGATAATTATTTTTGAAAGCCATAAACGAAATAATCGTTCTAAATTCTCATTTAGTTGTAGGTATATTGTAAATAAGTAAAACCAAATGTTAACCCTTTTTAGTTTAATAGGGGGCGAGTTTTAAAAAAGTCTCTTGTATCGGGCACCTAGATAGAAAAAAAAAAGGCCGTGCCAAATTTGAACATTATATATTTAATGGTACACTTGCACTCCCTCAATTGTAGAATTTGAAAAGGTTCAGATCTATTCATAAATAATTATGTGTGTAAATGATTAACGCATGAATGAATGAATATCACTTACTTGAAGAAAACCTAAAATACATTGTAACCCTTTTCAAATTCTTAGACACAAGTTTAAAAAATCCCTTATCTGGCATTGACCTTTTTGAAAGCCATTGATAAAAGTTTCAAATAATTAAATTATAATTCTTGTTTTATTGTAACAAACGTTGTTTACAATTTCCATTTCTATTTTTTTAGTTTTATGTATAATATTTCTTTAAATTTGAAAAGTAATGGTTTGTCAGTAACTGAGTTAAAGAGATAAACAGAGGAACTTTTATAATTGTGTTAATAAAAAGTGGGACCCAACCTTTTTGTTCATTGTAAAATATTAGTGTCAACTACCTTCGTAATGGCAATATTTTAAAAATCCAATTATCCAGTTTAAGTGTTAATACAAATTCAGTATTGATATAAATCTAACTTTTAGGACTACTTACAACATAAAACTGAACGAAGTATTTATTGGAACTTACTAAAAAGACGGGATTCCATAACAAGTGAGTTTGCGAGTGTGTTATATTATTAAACAAATATAAACAAATGTCATCCCTTTTCGCCAACTTATGAGTAAAATTTTGATATATTATTTTTGAAAGCCATTGAGGAAGGAATATTTTTAAAATCTCATTTAGTCGAAGAGATACTGTAAAAACACATTTCGCCTGTTTTCACCCCCTAGAGGGTTTCAAGAAAATCTTCTCTTCTCTTGCACTTACGCCACCTCTAATGACATCAAAATTTCCGTTTTATCTTTAGCAGTGTGATAGATATACTAAGTGTTCGATAAGTATATTTTATAACATAGATAGATTAAATTGAAATTGGTTTATGTGTTCTCTCTCTCGCCAATGATATCACAATTTTATGGCATCCAGATACCTACGTAACTATATAAAAAATATTAATAATCTACGCCCATTAACACCTTCCCTGCTCAGATAGGGAGGCAGTCGCTCATTTTTAACAAACGTGCCCACATTTAAAAATATCCCCCAAAACATTCCCCATTTTACGTTGAATTTGCTTTATTATTTATAATAATTATTTTCGAGGGAAATTAAAAAAAAATCCTTGTTGATTTTTTTGTTTGTATTTAAATACAGTTTTAAATGAGAAAAATATCTAAGATCTGAATAAAAAAATGCAATATATAGTTATTTAATTCTTCGTGTGTTTTTTAGTTTACTACATACCTCCTTATGTTCTTATGGGTTTGTGAGACAAAATATTTTTTGTTTTGTATGAATAAAGTGGAAACGAGTATATGGGCCTATAATAACCAATAGATAATAATCTAATTACTTCTGCCGAGAATTTTCCATTCTATGCCAAACAGTATTTCTCAGATTTTAGAGTATTCTTTCATCTTTGAAGTGCGTTCTGCCTCTAGTTCCGAAGATATAAAAATGAATACTCAAGGATATTTAAAGGAATTAAAATATATTGAAAACAATTAGGTGTGTTGAAGTGAATTTAAAGAAAATAAAGCTTATTAAAAATACAAAGTAAGTATTTAATAGTATTTAAAGTATATTTAAGAGTGTGTATACCACATTGAAAGATTTGCGAGCCCGTCGCTTATTCCTCAACCGTATAGGAGCCTAATTTTTTACGTATACAAGCAAATTTTAGTCCCAATTATCTATTGAAAGTTAAAAATTTGGAGTAAAGATAGTTGTCTTACTTTTTAATTTTTTACAGATACAGGCGAATTTTAGCCCCAATTATCTATTGGAAGTTAAAAATTTGGAGTACCTAAACATAATTTTCTTGCTTCTTTAGATGTAATAATTAGTTATACATTACTACTTAATATTTAATTAAGTTAGTAAAGACATCATAAAAGCCACTATCAGTAACATATCATGTGAATGTGATTGGGACGCAATTATTATCAACAGTGAGTTTCGACGAATGTGCTAATTTATCAGAAAATCTTTTTAAAAGGCTTTCTTATATATTATATTACATTATATAAATAGTATACATGATGCAACCCTTTCAATTTTTTCATTCAAAATCAGTATATGTACCAATGTCTTCTCTAAAAATCATTCGTAAACATTGTATTACGAAAATAATATAAATTTTTGCAGCATGCGAATCAGCTTTAGACAGTTTATTTCTGTTTGCAGATTGGCTATTATTAAAGCACTTTTTTAAAAATAGCAAGATAAATAGATACTTAATAATACTAATTTTTCGTTGGTATTTGAAACACAGAGTGTCCGGTAACTATATGGCATACTCTCGGGAGCGTATAGGGTTGGTCAAAACAACCCTAATTTGTCATAGAAAAAAAATCCTAAAATGCCTCATAATTTAATGAAGTTTTAGTATTTTATGTAGGCTAGAAAGATTCATAAAATTATACTAAATTAGGTGTTTTATATCGTCAGGTCAGTCAGGAACGGACTTGCCACCGCATTTGTTAGGCCAAAATATTGACAAGTGCCATTTTACAGAGCTAAAAACTGATTTTTTTAAATACTGTGGTTGGTCATTCCTTTTTTTAAAAAATCTGGACACTACAATAAAACATCAGTCGTTTTTATTTCGTTAACGATGTGTTATTGACAAAATTTCTCAAAATTGTCTCATTGATTGAGTACTTAAGAATTAACTAATGGAGCATTACTCCTATAGCCAATATGCTGACATGCATCTAATTTATGGACAAAATTCAAGTTAATTGGATAAGTAATTTTTTGCTAGTGATATTTTAAACATTTTATTAGATCTCCATTTTGTTCCCTCATAATGGAATCTCATCAATTTTATTTCAGTTTATCTCGCTATCAGGCTTGACTCTCGTGCAATTTTTTGGGCCGTAATTTCTTTCCGCCATAATGGATTTTTAGCAAAATGTGACAATTTCATCTTCATATGATCCTTGAATGTTGAGCAAAATTTGAAGTAAATATCGTAAGTTTGAGCTTTGCCGCGAACAGACAGACTGGCGGAAATACGAAAGCATGTTTCTTTGTATCTAAGAACCCTAAAAAGCTAAGATTTGAGAAAATCATGGAAGGTGATTTTTACGATTACAATACTTCCCTCATACGAGGGATAAGAGAAAAACATTTTCATCAAGTATAGTGATAATACACTAATCTTAAAAATACGAGAATAAAAATTAATATTAATGAGGTTGCAAACGCTCACAAGGTGGGTGACCCAGATGGATTCGATGATTTACACAAATAGACGTAGATGTTCCAAGAAAGTTACGGAATAAGAAAGTAGACAGGACTCCAATATAGAGGGAGAATTTAATTCATTCAATAAAACCTAATAGGCTTAACTCTAAAATAAGCGCCCATAAAAGTTTCAAATAATTAAATTCTTGTTTTATTGTAACAAACGTTTTCTATTTCCATTTTTTTTTACTTGTAACTTTTATGCATGATATTTCTTTAAATTTAAAGAGTAATGGTTTGTCAGTAATTGAGTTACAGAGATAAACAGAGGAACTTTTATGAATGTGTTAATAAAAAGTGGGACACAAACTTTTTTCTTCATTGTAAAATATTAGTGTTACCTACCTCCGTAATGAGAATATTTTAAAAATCCAATTATCCAGTTTAAGTTTTAATACAAATTCACTATTGATCTAAATCTAACCTTTAGGGCTACTTACAATATAAAACTGAACGAAATATTTATTGGAACTTAGTAAAAAGACGGGATTCCATAACAAGTGAGTTTGCGAGTGTGTCATAGATTAAAGATAACCGAGAATTTATAATAAAGGATCAAAGGATTTAGACAGCTACATATGTGATATGGTATTTTTTTTTATTACCGACAAGGATATATTACCACAGAGATAATTCGAATTTGGTCTCAGACTGGGAAAGCCGTCAGCAATTCTAGTTTAAGATGGGGCTAAGATATATACTTTAAACAATCGTAAGTGGTTTAGAAAATCAATAGTGACAAATTAAAAACAGGATAATAAATTATATTTAATAATAAAAAAAGAGGATTAGATAACTGGGTTTTAAAAAATCTATATAGAAGCAGTGAGCAAATGTAAACGTAAAATTATTATATTTTCGATTCACATGAATTGTTAAGTATTCGTGCACACTTAATATATTGATAGATACATGAATACATTAATTATAAATATCTGTTTAGGATTTTTACTGACCTGGTGTATCCCATAAAATCGTATGCAGAAATGTTCGTCCACAAGCAACCAGCTGACAAAGTATTCCTGAAAGTGAACTTGGACTGAAAGCACTCGAAGCTTTTTGTTATGCAATGTGGTTCAAGACCACTGCTGGTACGAAATTATATTTCAAGATGGGATGGCCCTCAAACTATACTTGAGGCAATAGTCATTAAGAAACTTTATATATAAATGTATTATTTACTATATATTGAGTAAATTAGGCATTAGTGTGTGTCGTGACGTCGCGTCGGCTTCATAAAGTCAACATTTAGAATGGAACAAAGTATTATTCTTTTTCCTTTTTAGTGTTCCTTGTTAAATCGGTTTTACTTTTTAAATATATATATATATATATATATATATATATATATACATATATATATTTTTTTGATTAAGTTGGTGTTTAGTAGTAGGTTTAGTATACTAATATATAATGTAAGCAGATGGATAATTTCGTTTTTCTTGTATTTGTTTTGCATTGGCTCGTTTTTTGTTTTAAGGTCATTTTTTTATTATTCACTTGATGTTCGAGTAATTTGTACACAATCAGGCAATTGCTTTTTTGTCTTTTTGTTTTTTTATTTGCTAGTGATACTTGTACTTTCAGCGGCCTTGTCAAAGCCTCGCTTGAGGTGATAAAAAATAATATATTACCTATATAATAATGAAGGTGGGACATTTGCGGTTATTGTTTACTGGAATTAATGAATTAAGAAATCTAATAGAAAAACAAGAATTTCCATATAACTCGTTATTCTAAACGCAACAAATAATCTGAACATATTTATAAAAAAAAAACTCGGATAAATGTTACAATTCACTTCCACCAGAATTTTTTCATGTTAACGTTAATCCTTCAAATTTAAATATAAAAAAAGCCTTTCTGGCTTCGCAAAAAAGATATATGAACTTGCAACAAATTCATATTGGCAACTGTTGATAAGACCTTTCTGGAATAAAATATGTATTATAATTTTTATTATCAACTTTAATACTATTTCAATATATTTAACATGACACTGTCGATGTCGGGTTCAGTGGTGCACCTCAAAACCTAGGGTTCGTTAGGTTATATGTTTTTTTTACATCTATATTTTATTTATCTTTATAAAAATAAAATGTATTTATTATTATTTTTAATATTATTATTATTAATGTTAATCGTTTTTATACATATTTCTAAGAATTACTAAATTTTTATATGGGAAAATTGTGGCTCCTCATTTTAGCTAAAAAGATAATTTTGTCGCAAATAATTTGACACCACCACACACTAAACGCAGTTTCGAAAATGATTAAATAAAGCCAAAATATGTAATTAAGATAAGTAGTTTTGGAGCTATGCTGCGTACAGACAGAACGACAAACCGACGTAAATTGGAAAAGTGTTTTCGGGGTCCAAGGACTCTAAAATGCAAAGATCTGCAAAAATCTCGGACAATTATTTTTTCACGGTTGCAACATTTTTTCTGACTAGAGAAATAAAAACAGCGTCATATTTAGAAACATAAACAAAGTAAAAAAACGCATATTTAACAATTGAAATTGAAATTAAGGAAACTTAAAGAAAAGCAACATTCATTTTGGCCTAAATAGATATGTAAACAACCTGGAACGTATAAAATAATGTATTTGCAAATCAAATATGATATGTGTATTGGTGTTTAAAAAACCTTAGGTTCAGGACAATCTGGCTTATTTTGAAAATAGGCCCTGCCATAACAATTTTTAATAGTGTAACAAAGTTGAATTAAAATCAAAAGTCGTAGTCTGAGTCATAGAATCAAATATGGTATGTGTATTGGTGTTCAGAAAATAACAGTTGGGCAAAATCAGGCCGAGCTTGGGGCTCATTTGACCATAATACCTTAGGTCCGGGACAATCTGGTCTATTGGGAAAATATGCAATGCTATAGCTACAGACTTAATAGTATAACGAAGTTGGATCGAAATCAAAAGTCCTAGTCTCAATTACAGAAATATATTAGAAAGGTTACCTGTTTCGCTCCTCCGAGCATCATCAGCCATACGAAAATCTAAGAATAATTGTACAGGAAAAAACAAAATGCGAAAAAAGCTATCCTAACACTTATACAAGAATAGAGATGTTACAAGAATAAGACGAATAAGACATAAAAATAATATAGAAGAAAAAACAGGTTGAGTCTAATTTTAATAATAACAGATTTACAGTTTTGTTTACTGTTGCTCTTTGAGAGTTAACAAAACGAACACATTTTTAAAGGGATTAAAATTTAATTTTTAAGGGGATTAAAATTTAGTTAACTCAAACGTAAAAACATCATTAACGCCGGGGAGGACAGGACTCTGAGACTAAATAAACAATAGAGTTATTCATAAGTAAGGAAATAAAACGATAGAACAAATATATCTTCTGGCGAGAATTTAGCAGTCAGGTACGAAGCGGTTCGAAGAGTTAGTTCCAACGTGGTTTACGCTTACAGGTGGAATGCAAAGCTCTGAAAATTATACTTAAGCTTTTTGCGCACCACGTATTTAAGAACAATGATGATATTAAAAAATGCAATTCTTATTAATTATAATACAAAATAGAATCACTCTTTCACTCTCTTTACTATTTTGTTTACGTTATTCTTAACAGACGTAGGCATCGTTTCGCTTGTAAAAATTCTCTGTTACGAGTTTCAACTAAGTGGGTTCTTATTTTTTGAAATATTATTGTTTGTCTAACATAGAACGGAAACTTGGTTTTTTTGGGAAATAAAATTACTATAGATGAAATATATTCGATATTATATTTTGACACAATATTTTTTTAGTTATCTAATTTATTTCCATTTTATCGTTTTTGTTGTCTGTAGCAACACCCGGTAAACACAGTTTTGGTAACGTTAGGACCAACGTGTTTATAATGTGAAGTATTCTTGGCTCGTAAATAATCATAATAATATAGTCTAAGAGAGGACTACTCTTTGTCCTAGTAATTTCCAAGTTTTTTAGTAAATCGAATTTATTATTCACAGTATGGCATTGATTACATTAATTTAGAAAACGAATTTTTAGTTTTTACAAGCTACGTATCAACGATATGTCTGTTGGCAAATTAATGGAAATAATATAAAGTTTAAAACATTTCGTCAACTGTTATGAGATATTACCTAAAAATGTCACTGAACGGTGTTAGCTAATTTTCTCAACTGTTGAATCTATCATATTGAATGACGATTTTTTGTATTTATTCAGAAATTTGAAATTAATTTTTTTAATGTATTTATTTAAACATCATTAATAATAGCTAGTGGTTTTATTATGTTTCTTTAAAATGCTCCAAAGACCGAAATAAGTAGGACTAGGAGCTTGAATTTGATCTGCATAAGACAATATGTATTATTATTACTATATTTACTATTTTAACTATGATTACCGGGAAGATAAAATTTTTTCTATTTCCAAAACGACACCCTGGATCTGTGTAATAAAAACTGGACACCTTTTATAACTGTTACAAATTATCTGGTTATATTATAATCCTTTTTTCCTAAATTTTAAGTGTACTTAGATAAGGAGTCTGCGCCATACATGTTTTTTTGCGACAAATTGTCGTAAGTATAGGATTTAATTTAACAAGTATTTATTTTCTGTCTAACAATATTTATTAATTTAGAAATTAAGAGTTCAAGTTTTCCAGACAATGTTATTTCATAAGTTGCTTCCAAATAATACGTAAATACCTAGAAAAGAAATGTCATTCTAATGTTTAGAGTGTATTAACAATATTACAATTATTTACCGAAAAAACAAACCAAAAAACCCTGGTCTAAACGTGCGCTTATTTAAAGCTAATAATCCTGATAATCTTACCATTTAAATACAATAGTAAATTAATTAAATAAGTTAATTATCTTCCCAAGTCAAGTACGGATTTGTCACCATGCGTTTGTCGTCAAATGAGGATTTTTATAATCCCTTCAAATTAATATAAATGGATCCTTTTTATTAAAGCCCTTTTAGAAATACACGTAGTCAAATTAAAATATCCAACATTTTATATGAACTTGTATTTGATTAGAAACCGTGAAAACAATACCAAAAACTTATATTAGTAAAATCGAATATTATTCCTAATTGCTTAAATATTGTTGAGACATTGGGAGTAGAAGAAATCGAATAAGAGGATGCTTCTGCAAAAAAAGCTTCGGCAACAATATTCAGTAGTAATATAACAGTTACTACAAATATAATAAAAGCAAGAGTGCCAATCATTTTTTTTTCCGAAAAGATATTTTTTTAGAGTATTTCCCGAGTAAATATTGGAAATATAATTGGAATAAGTGGAAATTAACTCTTATTTTAACTAATGTATTCACAATAAAAATAATTAAATTAACTTCCGCTGTTTACTATTGTTTATATTTAAGGAGCGTGGGTGTTGTCATGGTAACGCTTGGAATGACATGCGTTAATGTTAGCGGTACTAGATTAAAGTATTATTTCGCGTTTTAATTCGTTATCATTAATACTACCAGTTAATAATATAGAACTATAAATAGGTAATATGAGAAACATTGACAAGACTGAAAATTGTGCATTTTTTTTGTGAAAAAATACTTTTAGCTAGTTTGTTTTTTTATCACTTAAAAATGAACTGTAACTATGTAAAATGCACAAGGGAAATACTCAGAAATCAAGGGCCGAAAGTCGTATAGTTTCAATTTTCACGTAGGCATATGTCGGACTTCCAAAGTTGATCGCAAACCTATGCTAGTACGTTGTTATCATTCCTATAAGGATACTTTTTTGTCATTGCATCTTACTTCGCAAAATACAGGCCGAGTCAGAAATGGAAGGCCAAAAAATGTATATTTTTTCAGTTTATCAGTTTTTGAATAGACATATTTCGCGTCGCAGTTTGTTTTTTAAACCTATTTAAATATAAAATATTTAATTGTAATACCTAACTGGTTATTCCTAGGTGTTGAAGATTTATACAGGGTAAACACACATTTATTGTATCTTTTTTTACTTTAATAAATATATTGGGCAATCAGTTAAAAATCAATCTGCTAATATTTTAAATAGATAAAGAAAAATCATATTGTCAAAATAAGTTATTGGTTATACAAGTTTATTTAGGAAAAATAAAAAGGATTCAAAGTTATTTTTCATCACTTTTTTTTTAAGTAAAGAATATTCTGGGGTTGTTGATACATTTTTTTTTCTAATACAAACAAAAGACCTTGAACTTTATTCCTTATTCACGCAATATAACTTACCGACAACAGTATTACCTAAAGATGGATCCAAACAATTTTTTTTCTGGGTAGATATATGGGTTAAGCCGTCTAAGCTCATAGAACTAGAAAAAACACTAAATTATTGATTCACGTTATATACAATATAATAAAAATGTCTCTATTAGTCACGGTAATATATCTAATAAAATATGAAAATATAAAAACTACTTTTTACCTCTGTAGTTTACGGGGTATAGTGCAATTGTAAAAAAAAATCTTATGCTGTCAACAAAAATGTATTAAAATTTTAAAGGAGGTTTCATGAAACCTAAAACTTATTGTCAAATATTTTTATCAAAGTAAAAAAACACTGTATAAATCTTCAAGATACCTAAGAATAACAATTTAGGTCTTACAATTAAATATTTATAAATTGGAAATATCCAACTTTTGGCCCTCCTTTTCCGACTCACCCTGCTTGTTTGCGAGGTATGATGCAATTGCCTAGAAATCTCTTTATTGTGTCGATACCAACATACTAACATAGACTTACAAATAACTTGAGGAGAGGTCCGAAATATGTCTATGCAAAAATTGATCAATTCGAAATGTACAACTTTTGGACCTCTGTTTCTGACTCACTCTGTAGTTTGCGAGGTCTAGTGTGTAATGTATCGAATGTTTTGTTAAAAAGTTTGAGTGCCTGTATAGAACAAAATTGTCTGCAAGTAACGGAATATTGAATCAGCAAATATTTTATATTAGTGACAATAACCTAAAATAAATAAATAAAATAAAGTATTTTTATAGACGCTTCAGTAACTACTGAAGATATATTATATATTTTCATTTATTGCAGATAAAGAATTAAAAAAATGTTATTCTACTATTTAACAATACTATAAAATATATACCACAATTGAAACCAATAGTATCAACTCAAAGATGACGCAGTAGGATAAAGCGCATATACATTTTTTCTACAAGCACGATGACCGAAGAAAGACTGAATGAGTCGGCAATTCTTTCAATAGAATTAGATTATTCAATGAAGATACAAACACCTTGTATTTTGTTACAGATAGCTAGATTGTGTGATCATGTAAACAAGATTAATAATTAGAAGTAGTTTCTGTAGTTTATTCCGCGGAAGTTCCTGACTTATGATTTAGGCAATCATTTTTTATTACGTTAACCTTTATCCCTTGGACAAATAGTTGCAATATAACATGCTTTCAGTGTATGTTATACTATAATATCTTCTGGGTCTGATAATGTTGTATGCAGGAACATTTAGCTGGATAAAATCCTCCCCATTTTAAACTATAATTTGTACTAAACACCTATGACAAAGACAAAAAAGCATAGGATCAGGCCAAAATAAATAGCTTTAATTAAATGACAAAAAATCAAGGTCTAAAAGATTGTAGGGTGAATAAGACAAGTTTTTGTAACTATATCAGAATCTGTACAATTTCTGCAATTGTCAATACATTACTAGGGGTACGTCTAAGAAGAATATAATGCCACTATCAGTTGGTTAGTTGGTAACCTCCTTTTGTCTTATAACCGAATATACAGCTATGACTCAAGATCAGTTTGAGAACGAGACTCTTCCAAATAGTAGTGACGATAACACTTTTTTTCTGAATGTATTCTCCGCCAACCACGTGCATAAACAAATTGTCTTGAGGATAACCTCATAAGGACCAAAATCTTGTGAAATATAATATTTAATAAGTGTTAGGGTAATATTATTAACATAGTTCCCACCAATTCAATTTTGACAACGACAAACGTGTTTAATATTTTATTTTGCAGTAAAAAGATGCAATAATATTGTTTTACTAATTCGAACATCTCTATCAAAACGTAACCTGAGCATTTATCAAATTAAAACCTTGTTAATGCCCAGATGACAAATTATAATTAATCATGTTTTTCTAATTAATTACTCTTAAATTACGTTGACTCTAAGCGTGTTTATTGTAAAAGGCTTATCAGGTCAGATTACACAAAAGACGATTTTTTTAAAATCTAACATCCACATATACAAGGTGAGTCAACGATAACGTAAGATAGAGTAAGATTTTGCCTTGAACATGATATTGGACAATAATGTGTTTTTGTATCATGATATGGTTAAAGATTCTCCATATTTTAAATATATTTTGGATTATACATGGTGCGCTCACAAAGTAGGGTGCCACAAAGATGCATCTTTTTAAATGGATTACCCTGTATTTGTGTAATTCCAAAACTTTTACTTCCCTCGTAAAAGGGAAGTATTGGAATCGTGAAAAAATCACCCTCCGAGATTTTTTCAGATCATCACGTTTCAGGGTTCGTAGATGCCGAAAAACATGTTTTCTCAATTCCGTCGGTCTGCCTGTCTGTTCGCGGCATAGCTAAATACTACTTATGCGATTGACTACAAATTTTGGTCAAAACTTCAGGGTAATATGGAAGTGACCTGGTGATATTTTGGTAAAAATCCAGTAGGGCCAAACAAAATGGCGGCCTAGTGAAATGTTAAAAAAATTATTATTTCAAAAACTGCTTATCCAATTTGTTTCAAATTTTGCACAAGTATTATGTTGGAATCAACTGGTAACCTTTTTGTACGAATCAAAGATAGCGTAACAAAATAGCGGCTTAACAAAATATTTAAAAATTCA
Source organism: Kuschelorhynchus macadamiae (assembly GCA_030620095.1). Classification (NCBI taxonomy): domain Eukaryota; kingdom Metazoa; phylum Arthropoda; class Insecta; order Coleoptera; family Curculionidae; genus Kuschelorhynchus; species Kuschelorhynchus macadamiae. The sequence continues at coordinate 1,371,796 of JAUTXW010000383.1, forward strand.
ACCTGAAAAAACTTCTTAATGTATTGATTTCAAATTGTGTGCCATAACAAATTGTGGTATAGAGATCAACTAGTGAAATTGTACTAATTCAAGATGGCCGAATAAAATGGCGGCCAAATAAAATGTTTGTAATTATCAAAAAATCACTATTTCAGGTTTTACATATCTTCACGTTTTAACGTCCCTAGATATCAAAAATTTGTTTTATCAATTCTGTCGGTCTGTCTGTTGGCCTGTCTGTCAGTTCGCGGCATAGCTTAAGGACTACTTACCCGATTAACTTGAAATTTTGCTCAAAAATTAAGGGTCATATGGGGATGACCTGGTAACGTTTTGGTGTAAATCCAGTATGGCCAAACTAAGTGGCGGTCTAGTGAAATGTTAAAAAAAAATATTATTAAAAAATTACTTATCCACTTTAACTCAAATTTTGCACAAAGCATCAAGTATTATCTTGGAATCAACTGGTAACATTTTAGTACGAATCCAAGATAGCGGAACAAAATGGCTTAATAAAATATTTAAAAATTAAGCCTGAGAAAACTGCTTAATGGATTGATTTCAAATTGTGTGCCATAACTATTGTGGTATAAGGATCAACTAGTGGAATTGTGGTACTAATTTAAGATGGCCGAACAAAATGGCGGCCAAATAAAATGTTTGTAATCGTGAAAAAATCATCCTCTCAGGGTTTATATATCTTCACGTTTTAGGGTCCCTAGATGCCAAAAAATATGTTTTATCAATTCCGTCGGTCCGTGTATCGGTCTGTCTGTCTGTCAGTTGGCGGCATAGCTTAAAGACTACTTAGCTCATTAACTTCAAATTTTGATAAAAAAATAAGGGCCTTATGGGAATGTGCTGATTATATTTTGGTAAAAATCCAATATAGCGAAACAAAATGGCGGCTTACCTATACATTTTATGTCAAAGTTTGCACGAACATCAAAGTATTATATTCAAGTCAACTGGTAAAATTTTGGTACGAATCCAAGACGACGGGACATTAATAAACTATTTGAAAATTTAGCCTGAAAAAAACTGCTTAATGGATTGATATCAAATTGTGTGCCATAACTAATTGTGGCATAGGGATCAACTAGTGAAATTGTGGTACTAATTCAAGATGCCCGAATAAAATGGCGGCCAAATATACCGTTTGTAATGTAATATCTTCACGTTTTAGAGGCCCTAGATGCCAAAAAATATATTTTATCAATTCCGTCGGTCCGTCTGTCAGTATGTCTGTCAGTTCGCGGCATAGCTTAAAAACTAGTTACCATATTTACTTCAAATTTTAGTCAAAAATTGCGGGTCATACGGAGATGACCTGGTAATATTTTGGTAAAAATTCAATATGGTGGTACAATGTTAAAAAAATTATTACTAAAGAAACTAGTTATCCAATTTACCTCAAATTTCGTACAAAAATCAAGTGCTACATATGGATGAACTGGTAACATTTCGATATGAATTCAAGATAACAAAACAAAATAGGGGAGTTATAAATAATTTAAAAAATCAGCCTGAAAATACTATCTATTGAATAAATTTAAATTTTTCTGCAAAAATTAACTGTGATATAGAGATAAACGCAAAGCTGGTAAAATTGTGGTACGAATTTAAGATGGCGGGACAAAATGTCGGCCCAATAAAATGTTTAGAAATCAACGTAAGATAATCTTGTTCAATTCACTTTAATTTTTGCATAAAAATTTAATGTGAAAATGAGATAATCTGGTACGAATTCAACATGACGTAACAAAATGGCGGTATGTGTCAATGTAAACACTACTAATTGACTTTATTTTAAATTATGCTTAGAAACTCAATTGTGGCATAGGTACAAAGAAACTGGTAAGAGATTGGTAGGAATCCAAAATGATGGAACAAAATGGCGCCCAATAAAAATGTTTGAAGAGACGCTATATTTAACACATATATACTGTGACTATGTACTGATCTAAATTGGGTCACACTTCACTATTCCTAACAAATGAAAAAAAAAAATAACGAGGGAAGTGCCGGGCAAAAGAAATTTACCGATTTTTTATTATTTGTTTAATATTCGAAAATCATATAGTTTTAGAGATAATTCGAATTAAAATAAAGATTTAGCATTTGCAAGCTTCTGTTTATAGTACACCTAAATTTCGATCGATAAAATTAGTGTCCGAAGTAAAGTAAAAGCCAAATATATATAATTACTATGAAATATATCAAATTTTTATCTATGAAATATCTCAAATTTTATTTACAGGGTGTTTTCTCTAGATGCTCAAAGTTACAAATTTTTTTATTAAAAAAATCTCACTTTTTTTAAATAAAACACCATACTTTTTGCCATTTTATACCTCACCTAAAACTTCAAATTTTAATAATAATGTTATATACCTATCTCTCAACAGTTTTCGTAAAAATCTTGATTTTCCCAGTGTATTATGCTCTTGTATTTTAATCAACTTATTGTTAAACTACATATTACATTTACACTAAAACTAAAGGAACACACTAATTTTGGAACCTGAAAAATCAGTTTGTTTTTAACATTTGTTAGAAAATATGTCCTTCTTGTTCAATACACATGTCAATTCTTTTAAATATTTTCCCGGACATTGGCTAACATGGTTGGTGTTATTATTTGACATACCTCCCTAATTCTATTAATCATGGCCTGTCTTGTCGTAGGTATTGTAACATACACTCTATCATTCACGTAGCCTCATAGAAAAAAAAAATATCAGGGTAAGATCACAAGACCTTGGCGACCATGCAACAAAAACACCGATGCCGACCCATCTTTGATGATAATGCTGATCCAAATATTATCTCGCTTCAACATAGGGGGGGGGGCACATAGTTTGACGTTCGTTAAGATTCATTTATTCCAATAATATTGGCAACTGCTGTTGCAAGAAAAGTAAATAAGTATGCCCGTTTAAAGGTTTATTAAAGAAATATGGACCGATAATTCGGTTGTGATTTTGGTATTGAACTTCAAGGACCTAGTGAGACTTCTGCATTGCATAATAATGCGTATTGTGCCTATTGACAGCACCATTATTTCTGAATGTAGGTTCATCTGTTACGCGTCTTTAAAAATCTTCATCGTGAAGTTCTTGTTGAAGTTCAATATGGTATGGGTGGTGTTTATCCTTGCGCGTTGTTCGGTTTGCTGTTGACTGTGACGTATCGCACAGTAAAGCTAATGTACTGCTGTTAACTTGGGGAATATCCTGAACTTGTAATAATATTTCGAGTTTTTTTTTCATCATTAACGATTCTATTGATACGTTTTGGACATTGCATACTGCCCGTTGAATCAAAACGTTCTATTACAATTTGAAAACTCCGTCTTGTATACCATTTCGGCTAAAAGGCAATTTTTATCTGCCTGGTCCAAAACATAAACCATATCCATTAATTAATTTCTCGCAAAATTCATTTTAGTTATAAACAACTTGACAGTAAAATAGTTTGACTTCAAAATGAACCTAATTAAGTAGATTCACCATGTCATCCAGTCAGTGACACTGTTTTCATTTGTGTTCCCTGGCTACGTCGTTCTATTGACAACTTATTTAAAATAAAACATGAAAAACTAGTAAAATCAAGATATTTCGAAAACTGTTAGAAATTTGAAGAGTTTTATGTGAAAAATAAAATAGCAGAAAAATATATAGGGTGTTCCATTAAAAAATGTGAGATTTTTTTATAAAAAATTTGTGATTTTGGGCCTCTAGAGAAATCACCCTGTATATAAAATAGTTTCATAGTTATTATATTTGTTTGGCTTTTACTTTACTCCAGATACTAATTTTAGAGGGCCTTAAATCAACTTTTAGGTAATATTTTGATAATAAATAGAAAAGCTATATTTTTATTTTAATTCGAAACATCTCTAAAACTATAATATTTTCGAATTAAAAACATATAATAAAAAAGTCTTGGAATTACACCTAGAATTTAAAAATGGGGGTGATCCATTTAAAATGTGCAGAATCTTCATCCATATCATGATAAAAAAAGCACATTACTGACAAATGTCTTCAAGGCCAAATATTACTCCGCGTTATCGTTAACTCACACTGAACATAATTAGTTATTGTTACCTTTTATTTTTTATCAGCACTAAAATAGAGGTGTGTACTGTAGGGGGAATCTAAGGGGGGTCGATCTACGCCTATATAATTTAAGTGATTTGGCAAAAACGAAAGCATTTCACAAAACCAAAGAAACTTGTACGTCACATTGTATATTTGTCTTTAAAAAAATGCTTCACATTGGATAAGTAAATCTGTCTTTTTCTTGCTTAAGAAATATTATATTTACTTGGTATTTAAAACAAAAAACCATTCAAGCACTTGGTTCAGCAGCTTTTATGCAGAATAGATAGATATAGTCAAATGGTCAATTAAGAAATGGTTGAACAACAAAGAAAAGTCACATCGCCATTATTTCTTTATGCAAGTGTGCTGACTTAATGTTTATAAAAACTCATATGCAAGAAACTAATCTTAATATGCTCTAATTGATATATAAATATGAGGTGCTAAAATGCGTTGAAGGAATTAAACAAATGATACGGATTATTAAGTATTGTATTTAAACCAAGCTCCTTAATTGTGCCTTGGTTGTTTTTCATTATTTTGAATACACTCAAATTGGTAATTTCAATGTGAAGTTTTACTATTAATTTTTTATTTTTGGCTAAGGATTGGCTTATAACAAGGCATATAAAATATTGAGAGAAAAAATAGCATAAATGATAATTTAAATGGATTTGCCCAAATTTTAAAGGCTTGAAGTTCCAAAAAGTTTTACCATATTTTGAATAATTCTGCCTTTGAAATATCTTTTAGACATTTCTAAATTTTGTTATATTAGTTACGTTTCTCATTTTTTTCTGTGTACAATATTGTAGGTCCTAAAATAAACAGATAAAATTAGGTTTTATAATTGAGAATCTCAAGTCCGTTTTGCTCTGTGTTTGCATCAGGTACAATCACTATTTTTTGTTAAATATTAATCTAATAATAACAAAAATAGTTAACATTTCAAGTCATATGTTGTTTTTGTTATTATTATTTTGTTTTAATTATGAAGAGGAGGAATTGCAAATAATTACACAAATTGCATCGCCTTATAATAATTTTCAACAAATATATAGTTTTCTCATTAATCCAAAGATAAAAATTTAAGATATAAAATTGCGATTATACCCATTTATTTCGTTCACTGTTTTCATGTATTTCGAGTTTAATACTTCGTGCATTTTCTTCTAAAAATCATATGTGGCTTTCCCTTTTTTGTTAGATAAATATTTTTTTTATTTAATTTAATTCGAATGGAATTTTTAGCCTGTTTTTCATTAACAAATGTTATAAAAAAAATTAAGCAACATTACATTTTTAAAATTAAATTATTAATATTCAGAAAGTATAAAATAGTATACAGGAGGCTTTACAGAGAACATTGCAAATAACAACTTGGAAGTTGTGTGTGTTGGTGATTTATCCATTACGAAATATAGCATTTATCTGCTTGTATGATGGCACAAAAAGTTTATACAGGGTCTTGGTGGACTACATGATTGCTGAAAAATGAAACTTATTCGCAAATTCTTAATTTTTTTTTTCAAAACGTATATTTGCTGATGGCTTATTGAAATTCTAAAATTCATGTTTATATTATACTTAATAGTTATTTTTAATTCTAATCCAGTAATACATTTTATGTTTTTGCGTAGATTATCTATATATTCTAAAAACGATTTTCGAATGATTGATGAAACATGCTAATATATATCATCAACTAAATGTTTTATAAATACCTAAAAGAAATGTATGTATTTTGTAAAATAAATGCAAATAAATGAATGTTACAGTATAAGTTAGGGTATATAATTTTTTATTTTCTTTGAACTTCTTTGTGGGATAAACAAATTATATTACTTTTTTATATTGTCTTTCCTCCACAATTTTTTTCTATAAGATTTTTATGGTAACCAATATTATCCGCTGTTTGTTTTATTATATTTAATTCCTTAGTATAACTTATTACTTAGATGTATGTTGATTAACCCGTGAACAAAGATATTATAAGTTGATATTTCATCTTCGAAAGAATGATTAAAGGTGTTTTCTATCGTAATGTGTGTATAAGATGGCTTGTGGAAATTTTGAAATGCATGTCTGTTTTATTCTTAGTAGTTGTTGTCACGTCTAAAAAGACATTTCTTTGTTATTTTCTAATTCAATTGTATTTTTTTTAAATATTGTATGAGTGCCAGTAAAACATGCTAATATATCATCAAGATACCTATGCCAATAAATGAAAAAATTTCTACTAAGAAAATATTCGTGAATTTTAGTTTCTAAATGGTTCATAAATGTATCTACTAAAAGAAATGTATGTATTTTGTAAAATAAATTAAGCACTTAAAGGATTTTTTCATTATTTACTAATAACGGTTTAACAATGAGGAACTATTTAGGTCCAACTGATTTTCCTCATGTGTTCTACATAATAATAAAATTTCAAAATTCCCATCAAAAATATGGTATTCCTGTTTAAAAAAATTATAATTATCTTTTTTGCTTTTTGTAACTAGATTTGCGCTCATTGGTTCCCTTCTTAAATGTCCAACATAAAATTTCGCACAGATTTCACAATTTAACACACATTTTTTTTGTTTTTTGGTTTTTATCTTGTTTTTATATATATATATATATATATATGTCTTTTTTTTAATATGTGTACCAATGGTATTATTAAAGCTATATTTGCTCCTTTATTTAAAAAAAATTAATGTTATTTTTCCAGTATTAGTTAGGGTATATAATTGTTTATTTTCTTTGAATTTCTTTGTGGGATAAACGAATTGTATTGCTTTTTTATATTGTCTTCCCTTCACTATTGTTTTCTATAAGTTTTCTATGATCACCATTATTAATCGCTATTTGTTTCATTATATTTAATTCCTTAGTATAACTTTTCATTACTTAGAGATATGTTGATTAACCTGTGAACAAAGGTATTATATGTTGATTCTCGATCTTCTAAAGGATGATTAAAGGTGTTGTTTATCGTAATGTGTGTATAAGATGGCTTGTAGAAATGTTGAAATGCATGTCTACTTTATTCTTAATAGTTATTGTTATGTCTAAAAAATACATATCTTTTTCTTTGTTATTTTCTAATGCAGCTGTAATTTTTTTAAAAAATTGTATGAGTACCAGTAAAACATGCTAATATATCATCAACAAACCTAAACCAATAAATAAAATTTTTGCTAAGGGAATATTCATGAATTTTTTTTTCTATTTGGCCCATAAACACATAAATGCAAAATAAATAATTTTTTAAAACAAATTAAGCGTAAATTTTATTATTTATTTTTTATTCACACAGTCCAAATTAATTTTGTTGATAAACAAATGAATGAAGAATGTCAGAAAAGGGGAAAAAGCTTTACTTACAATTGGCGCGAAAAATAGTGATCCAGATTGCACGAGTGTAAGTAGCTGGTGCACGTGTAAATACGTCAAACCAGGCAAGTGACCGTCAAACCAAATTCACTACACTTCACTCCCAACTAACTGGAGTAAAATTGTCTTTTAAATCTCAGGTAAATGATTTTAACCTATCTTGTTCGGGGAGCACTGATGCCGACTGATTAAAATGCAGAGACGGACCAGCTTCAGATGCCTCCTTTTTAACTATCTATTGTAGTTAATCATTTAGTTATCGCATGATAAAATAAATTTTTATTGACCAATTTATATATAGTAAATAAATTAGATTGGTATAAGTGTAATAGTTATTTTTATGGTTTTGTGTTTATAAAACGTTCGGACTTGTATTCATGTGGATATCTAATGAAACTCAGAGAATAGGTTGGATTTTTACTTCCCTCGTAAGAATATTATAATCGTAAATCACGTTCCCAGGTGTTTACAGATCTTCACGTTTTAGTGTCCCTGTCTGTCTGTCGGTCTATCTCTCTGTCGGTCTGTGTGTGCTTCTGTCTGTCTGATCGAGGAATAGCTAAAAAATGTTATCCTGATTGTCTTCAAGTGTTGCTCAAAAGTTAAGGATCATATGGGGATGACCTAGGAACATTTTGGTAAAAATTCAATATGGCAAAACAAAATGGTAGCCAAATAAAATGTTAGAAAAGTAATTATCCAACTTACCTCAAATTGTGCACAAATCAAGTCTTACCTAAAAATAAAGTGGTAATATTTTATAATGAACCCAAGACGACGGCATAATTTAAAAAATCAGCCTGAAAAAACTACTAATATTAGAATAATTTCAAATTTTGTGCAAGTGTAAAAGACATACACTAGTAAGATTGTAGTATGAATTCAAGATAATAATAATAATAATAATAATAATAATAATAATAATAATAATAATAATAAACGCCTTTTATTAATTCAAAGATACACACATAAAGCAATCCAGTATTATTACATCTCACTGGGACATTCAAGCAGGCGATATTTAGCATGAATTGCTACTCTTACATAGAACCTTCTTTGTTGTCCAGAGCTTACAAATTAGGCAGAACAGTATTTACATATTCGACGTTAGCAACACCCATTCATATTACCGTAACTATAATATAAGTAAGGCCATAAATAAATGAAAAAAATATAAGTAAAATGTAAAATAAGTTTAAGATAAAATAAGACAAACTAAAAAAACAATTAAAACCAGAACAAATATTTTAAATTAATACAAATATACATACAAAAGTACAACACCCACAAAACAACCAAAAGAATGTATTCAAAACAATAGCATAATAACTCAATGCAAGGCATTTTAGAGAACGAGCGAGGTAACTGTTGATCTAAAAGCATCAGCTTATAGTTCTTCTTAAATTGCGGGACACTCAACTGTTTTAAATTTGTAGGTATTTTGTTATAAATGTGAGACGCTTGATATGTGAAACATCCCCGAAAGAGGGCCGTTGAATGCCTTCGAATGCAAAGCAGCCCCCTGTTTCTAGTTTGACGATCACGTACACGATCACGCGTGATTAACTTATCTCTTAAATAGGAGGGCGACGAAGAACACATAACTTCATGTGCAAAGACTGCAAAAGGCAGTTTTCTTCTTTTGCTCGTATTTAGCCAATTCAAACTCTTACAACTTGCAGTGAGACGATCGTACTTTCGCAGGGAACTTATGAAGTGTCGCTTCATGAGTTTTCTACCCTCTGAATGCGAGAAGCTTCAACACCACTTAAAAAGGGTTCGTAGAAAAAAATCACAATAATTGAAAAAGGATAATACCAACGATTCACAAAACAACAATTTTTTAGATAAAATACTGGGATTGGCACACAACAGCTTCATATGTATTTATAAAATATTTCTGTAATAAAGAGCTTACCTGACCAGTAAACTTAAGATGGTGGAACAAAACGGCTGCCAAATAAAATGTTTATTAAAACAACGTAAAAAAATCTTCTCATTCAAATGACGTAAAATTTTGCACAGAAATTAAATATGAATATTGGGATAAACTGGTACGAATTGAACGTAACGGAAGAAAATAGCGGTCTTAAAAGACAGTGTAAAAACTAACTAAATATGCCCAAAAATCAAGTGTGGCATAGATAAAAACTGGACAGGCCCATAATGATACAAATTTTCTTAGTATAAATATATAGTAGATGTCGGTACCTATTACTAATATTATGAAGTGGAATCAAAACTTGGCGGTGTGATATATACAAATCACTTCTTTGCGAGCTTTGTAAAAATATATTTAGTAGCATTATATTAGGGCATATTTTAACTTTTAAAGCTTTAGATATGTAGATAGACACGAAATCAACACCTAATAATAATCCTTTAAAAATTAACGCAGCACGATAAAACTAAAATTCAAAAACAAATAAAATAGAAACAATAAATAAACCGACGAAACTCCTGGTAGTACATTTGGAAGAGGATAATTTTGAAATGCATGTCTGTTGCGTCGTTATGGTATTTAAAAATAATTATCTTGTCCATCAAAAATTTCAATATGCGTATTATTAATAACTAATTTATGGCAACGCAATCATATTTCAACACCTTACGACCCTGTCTTTGTTTTAATGATAAGTAAATATAAACAAAACAATATCTTAAGTGCCAATCGGCCTGTGTCACAAACTAAATAACCGTGCACTTTTTCTTTTTTTTTTTTTTAATTTTTTTCAATGGATAATTTGCAATGGAACGGTAAGAAGTTTACAATGAGTAAGATCAAAGTTTATATTATTAAGGATATTAAAATATGTAGTAAGTTTGTTTCCCAGGTTGGAACGGCGAAACTTTGCAAATGACGTCTTGTTTTTCTCATTTTTACGGTGTCAGCATTTCAACTAGTTTTACCTTCGTTTATATTTTGTAACAAAGAAACGGCACTTTCCAGTTCACGGTAAGATATAAAACGAGTTCGAACTTGGGGTTATTTTTTACACATCTATATATTTAAAACACTAACCGCCGGTTGCACAAAACTGAATTGCTGTTTAGAATATCGAGCTTTCGGATTTGACAAGCTGCTTACAGAAATCTAGGAACTCGCTGTCAAATTTGACATTCCGTTAAACATTCTAAAGTTTAATTGAGCTTTCTGCAACCGGCAACCGGCCGTAAGCCAAATTTTTCAGCAAGTTCGTGAGAGAGAGAGTTGTAATGCACCGATGTTTTTCTTTTTAAAATGATTGTCTGGTCAGTGGGACACTATTTTTTGTATTGTAAATGTATACAGGGTGTTTAAAAAATCGGGTCACTGTTTAATCACCCTTCTGCTCAAACCCCTTGACGTAAAAGGCTGCATTTAGGCACTTAGCTTGATAGTAGGATATAGAGGTTCGATAAGAAGAGATTTTCTAAAACTCAAGTTTCAAGGGGGTGAAACCGTCCCTCAAATATTACATTTTTATTTCAAAAACGATTGTTTTTTTTTGGAAAAACGCTTAAACTCGTGTATATTACTTAATTATTTCACATATTTTAAAATTTCTTAAAAATGTATACAGGGTGTTTCAAAAAATCGGGTCACTGATTAATCACGATTATGCTCAAACCGCTTGTCGTAAAAAGCTGAATTTTGGCATACAAGTTGATTGCAGGATCTAGAGTATCGACAAAACTCAAATTTCAAGGGGGTGAAACCGGCCCTAAATATTACAATATTTTTGTTTAAAAAACCGTTGGTTTTCTTGGAAAAACGCTTAAACTCGTGTATTTTATTTGATTATTTTACATATTTTAAAATTTCCTAAAAAATTGTACAGGGTGTTTCAAAAAATTGGGTCACTGATTAATCACGATTCTGCTCAAACCGCTTGAACTAAAAAGCTGAATTTTGGCATCGAAGTTGATTGTAGGATGTGGAGGTTGAATAAGAAGGATTTTTTAAAAAACAAATTTCAAGGGGATGAAACCGCCCCTTAAATATTACAATATTTTTTATTTATAAAAGAATTACTTTTTCAAAAAAAAACGCTTGAACAGGTATGTTTTATTTTATATTTAAAAATATTTATTAAAAATTCGTACAGGATGTTCTAAAAAATCGGAAATAATGTATAAGCAAAAATCTCCTAAGGCCCCATTGAAAAAACTGAAAGAAAATGTAACAAAAAACGTGGTTTATAAAAGGGTATTTAAATAAGGCTATTTAAGTACCTCTTTATATTCCATTAGTATGTTTTATTACAGACCTATCTTTGTGTACTCTGTGCGTGTGACTTTTTAGTGACTTTATTCGCCAGATATTATGTACTATGTTGTCTATGGCCCTAGTGCAACACAGAGGTTTTAAGGTCATCTTTGAAGAAATGTATTTTAATGCATTAAGCAGATATTCGGCCAGGTTTGCCACATATTTTTGAACTTAAAATAAGGACCTAGTACTTAGGAGGACATATTACCCCAAAGAAGAACTCTCCTCCCAGAGAGAGAACGGTCGGCAATTCTACATTCGGCCATAAGAAAAATTGGAAACTTATGACTAAGCATACAAAAATAATAAAATTCGAATTCGAAAATATAAGCTTTTTCTGTACTATGGCCGATATTTGATCATCTAAGACGCTCAGATTGTTAGTAGTCTTTGGGTTTAACGAAAATTTAGGGCGCAAATCTGCACCTATAGCGCAGATTTGCCGTTGCTACATACGTACGGAGCTGTCAAAAATTGGTTTTTTGAAGTTTATCTCTATATCACACTTAATTCTTGCACACAATTTGAAATCAGTCTGATAAGTTGGTTTCTCGTGCAGAGTTCTTAAATATTTTATTAGACCGCCATTTTGTTTTGCCATATCGGATTTGTACTAAAATGTTACCAATTTTGCTGACAGACAAACTGCGCCACAGTTTTACCAATTCATCTCTCTAAATCATACTAAATTCTTGCAGAAAATTTGAAGTCAATCTAATAAGTAGTTTTTTTCAGCCGATTTTTTAAATATTTTATTGAGTCGCCATTTTAGTTAGCCATTTCGGATTATTACAAAAATCTTACCAGTTTAATCCTATGTCACACTTGATGTTTACGCAAAATTTGAAGGAAATTGAATAAGTAGTTTTTTTAGTAATAAGTAGCTTCCACGAATAGACAGACAAGCCGACAGACTGACATACCGAGGGAAACGGGAAAACATGTTTTCTGGGCATCTAGGGAAACGTGAAGATCTGTAAATACCTGGGAGGGTGATTTTTTCACTATTACAACATTTCCGTTTTACGGGGGAAGTATGGATATTAAAAAAAAATCAAATTACAATGCTTATTAACATTTAGATACATATTTTAAGATTTGCTTAAAATATGTATCCAAATGTTAATATGAACTATATTATTTTTATTGACTTAATAACATTTTTTTAAATTTGGAGATACTATATAAAGGAAGACGGCAACATGGGCTTCATTGGTTTATATTAAAAATTGGATATTTTACCTTAAATATTTAAATATGTAAAAATGTAATTAAATATAGGTCAGTACATTAGAAAAAATGGTATATTTTTTATTTAATGTTCAACTGTTTTTTCGAAAACAAATTTGAATTCTTCATAAAAATCCCAGCTGCTTTTATATTTAACATTTCTTTCTGTGTCTTATAACAAAGAAGTATTTTTACTCTCCTTTTTATAAGGAGCCCAGAGGGGCCTAAATACTGTGACTGTAACCAATGATCCTTATCCACAGAATACTTCTAACTTTGTCGTTTAACAGTTAAGTGAAATACAATAAGTCCATTACTGTAAACCCAAACCCCTCCCTTTAAAAACTACTTGAGTATTAATGTATAATCAAAGTAATCGGTTAATTTCACACTCATTGTAGTTCCCAAACTTTTTATTGGCTTGTCCTTCCTACCTACGAGGACTACATAATAATTGTCTAATAAAATTTAAAGTTTAGACAGTTTTCATTTCATTTGTCGTGGACGCAAAAATCCCTGTAAAAATCCCCTTAACCGTATTCAGAAAGATTGCAGGAAACACTTCTAATTTAGTATTCTGTTCACGACGAACCAGACAATTGTTATTTACAAATTTACCGTAACAAATATATGTTGTTAATCTCATAAATATATTTAATAATACGGAAGGAACACTCCGCAAATAGAGTTTTTATTGATATGTATTAACAGTCAAATGAGGAAGTTTAATAAAGATCTGGGTGATTGACAGAGTTTCAATTGGTTTTCTGCATAATATCAAGGTCTTTTTAGTTGAACTGTTATGTTTGAAACAACATTTAACATATAAGATCATCTCACCCATTATTCTTTTATTTTTGCTTATGGTCAGGCTAAGAAAGCTTACTGGGTACAGTGGTATCTGAAGTAAACAGGGAACGTTTTGCAGCTTGTATTGTTAGTACAAGAGGTCACCAGGAAATTTAATGAGGAGTTCTCCAATAAGATTGTCAAACGTGCAGGCTTTTGGTTATAAATGTACCCCCCATTAACATTAAAAAGTTAAATATAAAAGTTTCTTAAAATTGTACGAATGTTACAGGATTTTTCTGATCACATCGGACTGTTCTTACTGATTATAAATATACCAGGTTTGATACCTTTATCTTTAAAGATACCCGAGAAATTTGAGAAAAACCCTACCTCAAGAGGCGATGTGTGAGGCGTTTTTCTACATAGTGGAGTCAATGAGAATACATTGCTTCTTATGGTCGGGTTTTATCTCAAATTTCTCTGGTGTCTTTAAAGATAAAGATATGAAGCCTGGCATATTTATAACCAACAAGAAGTGGTCAACTTGATGTACATATAACATTCATATTTAAAATGCAACATTGATGTTGAGTTCAAAAAAACAAATTCTTACAGTTTTTATATTTAACTATTTTGTATGTCTAAAAAAATACGAAAGTTAATGAGGGGGTACATTTATAACCAAAAACTATGTACGTAGTCGGTATGCATTTATATTTATACTTGCAACAAGGCACGAGATACTCCACTTGTGCGTAGTTCTAAAAAAATTATTTTCTTAAAAAGTATCAAATTTCATCTTATTTATTTGGGAAAATGTAGTGTCAATTGTTTAAAACATAGCATAGGACGCAGCAACCATACGAGTTCTGACATAAATATACATTCTGCATTGTGCAAATGCGTCTGTGATGGCCTTTAGCTTTCTCTGAGCTGTATTATTCCTTTTAACATTTCGAAACTACATTTTAGAAATTAATTTTGAAATGCATTTTCGAGCTCACACGGAATTTTTAGCGAGTATTTTGCACCTCACGTTATCATCGAGTATTGTCTTTCCTGTTTAGTGCCTAGACTTCTTTGAAACTCTTAAAGATAAACACCTGTTAAAAATTTATAACTTATTTCTGAAAATATATTTTCAACTGTTTAAAATATTAAATAATACCGAACAACTACAACGAAAATACCAATAAACATATAAAATGTCACCACTGTGAACACTTGTCATGTCGTCAGATTTATAAACAATCTATATTGACATTTGTTATTTAGTTACTGGTAGTTGGACTCTTATTTACCCAAAAAAAATGTTCTCGTTTAGTAGGTGCACTTTGAATTCCACCTGTTCTTTTCTTGTTTCAGTTGGGAGCTTTGATGGGGTTAAGGTTGAGTAGCTCACCTCAGTAGTTATACTTCTTTCTTTAAGAATTGTCACTAAACAAGGTAGTTCTAAATAAAAGCTATTATTATTATTATTATGATCATTATTATTATTGTTATCGAAATTGACAATCAATTTTTCAACAAACGTTGGGTTTCAAGTCCAACCCGGATGTATGCATCAAAAGGAGTGGGCTGATTTCTGTTAGTTCCATGTGTTTTCCTGAAAGAATTTTCTCACTATGTGGCAAGTACTGAGCAGGACTGCCTTCTGGAGGTCGGTGAAGGTGTTAGTATATAGTCCTATGATTTTGCCTTCTGGAGGTCGGTGATATCACATCTTATTCAGTTGCCACATTGGCTGTATCAAACAAGCTGCCTTTTTCTCTTGATATTTAACAAACACGTTGTTATTGTCAGGTACAGCGACATCTACCAAACAAGCTGTCTTTGTTTCCTTATTTAACAATACCACATCCGGTCGATTATTCGTCACCCGTCTGTCGGGGATAATTGCCCGGTTGTAGTACAGTTTGAAGGCATTATTTTCAAGCACTGAACTTGGTTGGAGTTTATAATAGAGTTCAAAGGAGTTCAGGAGTCCGTATTTATTGGCAAGCCCCGTATTTATTTCAAGCACTTATCGGATTCAACGGACCGGTCTTTGATGACGAATTTCGTGTAATTTTGTGTTTTAATAACTTGGACGTCCTGTATCACAAATCCTTCTGTTTATGGGAATAGTTGTCCATCCTTTAGCCACCTGTTGGATGCTTCTTTATCTATGTGTGGCTGATTGTGATGTCGGCCGTGCAGTGCCATTTGAGCTTGCTCTTCTTGTTTGTCGGGGTCTGAAAGTGGCTTTAGGATGATGTTGTCACTTGCGAGATTGAGTGGAGAGTACGAGTTGTCACTTCAGGTCACTATACGGTGGAGGCTCGACGTTCGTGCCTTGTTGGTGAAGAAATCTCTCAATTTTTGCAGCTGTCGGGAGTGCGAATTGATCAAGTCAACAAGAAATGTTCTACCTTTTCTTCCTGGTAAGGTCATTCGAAGAGTTGATGACCTTGGGTGGTGTGACTTGTACTTGGTCATCAATAGGCGAGTAGTTCGTTGTAGTCCCTCTAGCTCCGTGTTAGTGCATTTCAAGATTCCGAAACTGTAGGTCAACACGGGCACACAGAGTTAATTGCTGTAATGAGATTTCTGGCGTTCAGTTCTGTCTTTAGAAAGCTTGCACTCTTGGAACGTACTGATCTTTCAGCTTGGTCTTTCTTTGCTTATCCTGGAGCAGTCCAGCTTGCTGGAATCCTAGGTATTTGTAGGTCTCTCCTTGGTTCATCGCTAGAACTATTTCTCCATTGGGTAGGACTACATCACCATTAATGACTTTGCGTTTTTCGGTGTTTAAGGCTATACATTTTTCCATTCCAAATTCTATATGGATGTCTTTGGAGAAGGTGTATGTCACGTCAATAAGCTTTTTTAGTTGGGTATGGTTTCCACCATAGAGCTTAATATCATCCATATACAGAAGGTGGGATATGGTTCGGGAATTGAATGTTGAAGCCATGGTATGTATTGTTGAGCAACGTGGATATCGTTAAGCAGAACAAAAGTGGACTAAACTAGTCTCCTTAGTAAATTCACCTATTGACGTGTATCTCATCGATGATAAGAGAATAATCGCCATTATACATCCTCAGGTTCGTTCTCCACCTGTGCTTGACAGTTGCCGGGAAATTAATGATCATAAGGTGAATTTGTATATTCCTAGTACGTCTATGAGCCAGGAATGTGGTACACTGTCAAATGCCTTTTTACAGCCTATAAAAGCAGTATGTATATTGCGTTGTTTTTTCTGTGCCTGCTTAAGTATCACAGAGTCGATGATAAGTTGTTCTTTGCATCCTTGATGGTCTCGAATTCTGTTCCTTCGCTAATCGTATCTATCACCATATTGACAGTCATAACCTATGACTGTCAATATGGTGATAGATACGATTTGCAATGCATCCTGTTAGGAACTTATACATGGTGGGCAACAGGTGATGGGCCTGTACTGCGACGGGTTTTCTGTCCTATTGCTTTTCGGTCGCATAGTTGTAGTGCCCAGCATGAGAAATGCGGGGGTTGTCTCCGGATGATGCATTATTTTGGTAAAATGACGAGCCATAGCTTTATGGAGGACCTCAAATTTCTTATACCAGAAATTGTGAATATGGTCAACTCCTGGCGACTTCCAGTTGCTCGTTCGCTTAATAAAGGTGCTAACTTCCTCCTTTGTGATAAAGTCAAATTCCATTTGTGGTGTTTGAATTTGATCACGTTGAGATTGTATCCATGTAGCATTTCAGTTATGCTCTCTTGGTTTTTCACAGATGTTCGACCAATACTCGGTCAAATGCTCTTTGCTCGGCAGCATTTTCTCAGTATTGGTTTGATCTTTGGTGTTATTGATATTCCGATAGAACTGTCTTTGATTGGTGTAGAAAAGCCAGTTCTGTCGTTTTCTCTTTGAGCATTTGTTGTATTTCTGCAGACGTTTCGCTTTAGCTTTTAGTGTTTGCTTTAGTGTATCCCGATACTCGTAGTAGTGTATCTCGATAGTTTTTGTTGATGGTTGACATCGGTGGGTTTTGTACCTATCTTCCTAAATATCTTCTTAATGCACGTTTTAAGTCTGCTTCCGAAATTTTGTCAGTCTTCCTAGTTCCTGTCTCAAATCATCAATTGTCTTCTCATTTTATTATCATTATTACTACTAATATGCCGAGAAATTTTAATTATCTATATATTTAAAAGATTGAGCCAGATTTTTCAGCAAGTTCGTGAGAGTTCTACTGCACCAATTTACATGATTTTTTTTAAACCAAGATATTTCAACACTATTTTTTGTATTATTTTATTGCGTATTTTTTCTATAAAACCAATTTGTTTCTCTTCAATAACATTTCTGGACGATGTGGTGAATGCGCCCCATATTCTTATCACTGGCGGCTCGTGGATTTAAAAACGGGTGAAGGGCAACGTAACTAGGCGCACAGGGCCGGAGGTAAAAGTAGCGCCGCAGTTAAAAATTTTTCGGGTTGCCACGCCCAAAATGGTTATTTTTTGACCTTTTTATGATGTTAATTATCGATAGCTTTAGAGCGTTTTTAATACTTAGTGGAAATAATATAAATTTATAAGATTTTAAATATATTTTTTTGTTTTTAAAAAACAGTTATATACCTATCTTAAAGCTAATTTCGATTCGATTCGATCGATGCAAAACTGCTTCCGCCTCCGATGATCCGAACGCACTAATTGACATTAATTCTATAACAAGCGAACAAGCGCCTGCAGCCTGCAGCAGCAGTTTTATGCCGCTCCTATCTCTATTTGGCTTACGGATATTCACCATTGCGTTGCCATAACAACTGCCGCAAACAAATCTAAGCATGAAAGCCGGCGCGCGGGGGGCGTCTGAAGCGGAATTTGTTACTGCTGATTGTGATTCCTTAACGGGTCGCTCTTATGAAGAGGTGTTCAGCGCGCTACGTTTTTAAGTCATTATTATTTTTTGAGTATATATCGCACTAGTTTTGATAGAAAATAATGGTATAATTAGGTAAATAATGTGAATTTATATAAAACATACTACATTTTTATAATAGAAACGTAGATTATAAAATGCGTAATATTTTAAAAATAGTTTTATTTTTAAGTAAATTGATTGGAAAATGTAGGTGAAGCGCTACTCATCGCTGAATCTAACGAAGAAGGCAGACAAAAGTCTGCCGGGCCAGCTGGTAAATTGTTAGCGTTATTGGCCTTATTGCAGAATATGGGTATAATATATGTAAATATGATACTGGTTAGGTTAGGTTAGGAATATAGCTTTGGGAATCAACAGCCTGACGAAAAACGAGAGGATATTGTTATCACGTGGCGAATGTATGAAACGAGAAAGTTTGATGAGAGTATACAAGATGCCATATACGAAACATAAATACGTATTTCGGGCAGTTACAAGCTTTTGCAAATTAAAAAAATAATAACTTTTAACTGTATTATCAAAATCGCACGAAATTTAGGAATTCTGCATAGGCCGTTTACGAAATTTGTCAAATTTCCACCAAAGTCAAAGTTTTACAGAACTAAAAAAATGCGTATTAATAATTAATTTGGTGGACCCATCGCAAAATTTCCCGATGTCCCGGTCTATACAGACCCACTACTCTACCTACTACAGTGATAATGCGATTAGGATAATAATTATTTAAGGTGGCTATGCGTTTTTGTATTTTGTTTTATATGATGTTATCCGAAATTCAGATGGCTACGGTCAAATACGAGAGTTAAGATCGAAGCATGCCACAACATCTGTATTTTTCATTATACATTTTGCCCCCCCGAGTCTTCACCAGTAACCCTCTTAGCGCAGTATTCTTTGAAGAAACTCTTGTCTCGCATTCAAAAACAACTGTATATCTACCAATTTAAATAATAATAATTTTATTGACATATGGGTAAAGTTTTGACTCTTACACAGAGGCCAGCCACCTTTGATTTTAGATTTTTAGCTAAAAAGAATAAAAGTATGCGTTATGTAGATTACATCCCTTATAGTTCTAAGCATTGTATTCTTATTTAGAGATAAGGATAGCTTATAAACACGTTTTTTTCTAAAAATGTATTCACTGAACCTACAAATTTCGCCAGTTCGAGTCCTATGAAGTAAATAGCACCGACCTAATCTGAATTTGTTAAACCAGCATATCAACACATCAGCACTGGAGAGGACAAACTAGCACTAAGGACCTAGTTGTAAGAAGAAGAAAAAAGAACAAAACACATGAAACTCTTTTTTCTACTATTATTGTATTCCAATACGCTCTTTAGGGAAAAATGAAAAAAAAAATTTACCCGAAATTAGTAACGAAAAATGTACTTAAATTAATTAAAATAAAAATAACTGTGAATATCAGGAATAGGTATACTCTCTTACCAAAAATTCGGAAATTTAGAAATTCCTGAATGTCTAGTGGAAATAAAAAATAATCTTACTTATACAACTTTATTAAACCCATCAGAAAACCCAGTTAAAATACAATTTTCTTTAACTGAAATTGAAAAAATAAATTTAAATGAACTTAATTTTGTTGATTATAATTGAAATCAACAATATTTTGATAAAGGCCTAGATAACCAACTTAAAGCCATTTTAAAAAATCTAAGACTAGATCATTGCAATTACGAGGAGAAACAAAAAATAAGTACATTTTGTTTTGAATTTAGAGACGTTTTCTAGTCAATAATATTAAAGGCAAAGATGAAACAATTTTATTGATGACTCATCAACATCAAAGTAAAACTAATCACAGAGGAAAATAGACAAAAATCTTACGTGCCCTTATTAAAAAGCGACACGCCTTCTAAACCTTTTTAGATAATTCATATACACAAATTTATTTCTGAAAATCACAATAGTCTTACGATATTTGATACATTTTCAAAATATGCCCAGGTTTATTTATATAATAAGAACACTAAGTCAGTATGTGACATTCTTTGGATGTCCAGAAACGGTTGTTAGTAACAATGGTTCTGAATTCAATAACGAACTAGTAAATAAATATTCACCTCACATCCTCAGGATACCGCGAATCTAATTCACCAGTAGAACCTTTTCATTCTGCTTGAATTAAACATTTAAGACCCGTAATAAGTAAAGACAAAAATAAGCCAATTTCTGAATTATTGCCTTATGTAATTATAGCGTATAATAGTTCAAAACATGGTACGACTAAATACACACCTCATGAATTAGTTCTAAGACACACAAATTCGCGTGATCCTTTTAATTTAATATTGACTACATTTTATTCGTTTGTCTCATAAACAAAAAAATAGATGCGATCTATAATACGGTTACAGGGAAAACTGAAAATCGAAAGGAAACTATACATGTAAATACTAATCCTAAATGTGATAAACCGTACGAATTTAAGCTCAATCATATATATATATATATATATATATATATATATATATATATATATATATATATATATATATATATATATATATATATATATATATATATATATATATATATATAAATAAAACAAGCTAAGTTTAGTGGAGCTCTCATAATAAAAGACATCCTTGA
The DNA here is from genome assembly GCA_030620095.1 of Kuschelorhynchus macadamiae. NCBI lineage: Eukaryota > Metazoa > Arthropoda > Insecta > Coleoptera > Curculionidae > Kuschelorhynchus > Kuschelorhynchus macadamiae. Next base: position 1,393,100 of record JAUTXW010000383.1, read on the forward strand.
ACATAATCGGGTTAAAACTGAAAATATCAGAAATCCTAAACAACGGAAATTATACATATAAAATAATCAAAAACGATATACGCCCGAGAAGGTAAACTAAAATACCACGAATTAAACCAAAACCCAGGCGTCTTACCCTACAAACTAGGACATTAATTAATTAATTAATTAATATTTTATAAAAAAGGTATAATTGAAGAGTATAGATCTTTAAGTTTAAAATATAATATGTTAAATTAAATTTGAAAAATACGACTGACTATAATACGGAATATTACAATTCTTATATAATTATTGAAAATCAAAAACAAAAAATATAACGTCAGATAAATGAAATATTACCCTCTAAATAAACCCGATATAAAAGTGGTTTAATTGATGGATTAGGAAGTATAATTAAAAGCATAACTTGAAATTTAGACGAAAATGATGCAATATTAATAAATAACGAAATAAATAATTTAAAACAAAATCAAACTAATATTAAATTGTCAACGGACAAACAAAGTTCCTTACTTAGTAATTATATAAAAAGTCCAAGAAATCTCTAAAATTATATCTCATATTCAAAATATTCTAGAATTTAGAGTAAATCAAACTGTAATAGTATTAAATAAAATCTAATTACAAGAAATATCACATTTTTACTATTACCAAACTCAAATAGTTTTAACACAAATGTATGTTATATCAAAATATTTATGACATATTAGGAAATATAGAAGTTGCTAAATCTGTTGCAAAATTGAATAATTTTCGCAATAAATTTAACCTCAAGAAAGAAATGAATCTGATTGAAAAACGTTTAAATTCAGAAAAGTTGCCATTTGAACCAAATTTAGAAAATATTATAAAATATGAGACAATCTTAGATATAAAAGTTATGTAATGAATAACGAAGTTAGTTTTATTATAGACATCCCTTTAGTCGAAAAGCAAGACTATACTTTATATCATTCATTGCCAATACCAACACGTAATGGCGAATACTATAAAATAATAATACCTAATTTTAATTATCTTATAATAAGTGAAAAGAATTTTGGATACTCAAATGATCCATGAAAAATGATCACAGAAAATGAATTTTTATACAACATTCTAAAAATATATTTAAAACATTACCCTGCGAAATGCAGCTATTAACTTACAGACAGAGAGTGAAATGGCAGCAAACAATTCGACAAACTAGTTAGAAAGGTGGTGAGTGGAAATAGTTTTAAACCTAGCTCCCCTAACCTTTTGCTAGTTGGAGCAGTTAATAATAGAAATCATTAAGGAAAACCAGCTGTTTTTCTAAAATAGACCACGATAGTGTTAGGTTAGGTTATCTGATAAAGTCCAGGGAAAACGTGCGATCTGTAGCAGGAATTCTGACTAGTCATCATCAGATAGGAAAACGCCTTCACATATAAAGCAAACTGACTTTAAGGGTGCTGGCCTGTCATGGTCAACTTAAGGGAAGTTCTTCGTGGTGACATCATTACCTCACTTTTTTACCTTACCCCTTCAAATACCACTCTGCTCAAAAAAAAATAGAGGAATACATTTTCAATCTCCATTGTACAACCAAATTTTGAGGCATTTCATTCATAAGATAAATTTTAATAACTTAATAAAACTACCAAAAAACTTTATGATACCTCCTTGATATGCATTGTACCGATCGTCGAAAATTTCCTTGGGATATATTTTCCCCTTCTTCATATAAATCTTCTTCCAACTGCTGGAGAGTCTGAAGTACATTCGCACGCCTTCAAATATGTCCGTCTAACAAATCCCATATCTGCTCGATGGGATAAGTCTGGAGTTATCGCAGGCCCGTTCATGGATCGAATAGCTCGATCTTTAGAAAGTTCATGGTAAGCTGTGTAGTATGAGTCATAGTTCTGCATAAAGACGGAATTTGAACCCACACCATCCTATTACAACGTCTAAGATGAAATCTTGACTCGGCAAAAAGTACTGGTCTCCAATGTCGAAGCTGCCAATCGATTTTCCATGCCGTGTCAAAATTGGTTTTTGTAGGTCTCAGTTTCGCTTCTGTTAAACGGTTTCTGGTCCGCTTCTGTTAAACGGTTTTTGGTCCGCTTCTCTTAAACTGGTCTCGTCTGTAAGCCGTCCTCAAAGCAATATGAAAATTTGTTCACGCAAATCCTGAATTTATTTAGTGTTTGTCTTACGATTTTGCCTAATACGTCTTTTGTAGAGACTTATCTATAGCGATTCCAAAAAAGCTTAATGATGTTAAAAAGGTTTTGAGACTTGCCGAGTGACTTGTCTTGTCCATTCTCAAATAAGGAAACAGCTTGCCCAACTCCTATCTCATTAAGGTGCAGCCTTTTGACTAGCCTGATTGATATTAAACTGACAAAATTCCCTGCACAATACGACTCTAGGCGTACCTTGTGTCACCTTATTTTCTTAGAATAGGAATAAATGTATTTGTGCGTTTATTAGGAGAAAATGTGAATTTGGTTGTGTCGCTACAACTTTAAAAGTTATGCGGATGGAATAAAGGTTCCCCTAATTTTTTTGGAAAATGTATTTCCCATGCTTATGCTCATTAGCGTGTCTCATCACCTCATCATCTGTCTCAAACCTCATCTTTATTAACTAGGGAAAGTAAAAATATACGTATTATAATCAAAAGTTAATTATGCAAAAGGAAGGGTCATGAAACACATTGTTGTGCTCCTACTAGGCTTGTTTACTTTTAAGTTGATTGATAACATAAAAGAAATCTCATTAAAAATGTTAGGTCGGTCCTGAAAAAAACGCATTACGGGACGGAACTATTTAATATGTCAAAAAGCGTGAAGTGTTGCGTACTTCCAGCTCACACAAGCTCTTGGGCGTGCAACTTTTATATTTGTCCTTAGAGTGACAAGTTCCAATGAACTTTTTGCCCCGATATCGAAAGAAGAAATATTTATTATTATTAATGAAATAACACTTTAGTAATCATATTTTCCCGTAAGAGCGCAACGAATCGCACAAAAATGCGATTTGTTCTACTGGACTATTTTTATCGGAAATGTATGACTTTTATGTTAGCAACTTTGTATGTTTGCGAATGTAATTTGGACAATTATTATTGCACAATTAATAATTAACATCTTATTTCGGCTTCACTGAGAATTTGCGGTTTAAAACGAGCCTACTTTTTAGTTGCTTACCGTTACGATAAACGTCTTTTAACTTGGATAAGGACTTTGAATTTCACTAAAAATTAACATTTTATTTTTTGATAATTAAATAATTTACCTTAAAATGGTTACATTTTTTACATTTATTCTAATTTATAGGCCAAAATATGTAGGTAAACTTTTGAGAATTTTTCACATTATCGCCTAAGGCTTCTACAAAGCAAATAAATGAGAAGTGGTGAATTTTTTGCGGTACAGTTTGGTCAACAGTTGTCCAGTCCAACTTACGGTATAAATGTACTTTAATTGAAAACTGAATTTCAACTGTAAACCATAGAAAACATACAAGCAGACGTCTAACATATTTTAACTTATTTATATAAAATGGCTTTTAAACTACTTTAGGTTGTGTTGGATACAGAGCGAAAGTAATAAAATTTTTAATAAATAAAAAGGTTTCTTTAGAAATATATAAAAAAACTATTAAAGAAAGGCATTCTATAGATTTTTTAGATAACTTCTTAACTAAATCTAAATCGTCGCTTGAATGAAGCTAATACTATTTACATTTTTGACCAAAACTTCTTTGTATTCGATTTAATAATCGGCAGTAAGGCAGTGTGTTAAAGAGAGACGGAAAACACTCTATCACATGGTGTAGTCGATAGGAATACATTTCCTCAAATTTCTCGGATGTTTTTAAAGATAAATGTATCACACCCGGTATATTTAAAATTAGAAAAAAGAGGCCCATTTTATAAACATATAATATACAGGATGTCCCCTTTTCAAAAATAAAACTTATGGTGATAAAATTGATAGTTTTTTTGTTGTTCTAAACGTTTAAAATGCTATCTAGGTAGATCTATCGCACTATACAAAGTTTCTACGCAATTTTTTTGTACTTTTAGAGTTTCGGTGTGCTTTGGGGAGGGGGGTTGGGGTCAGGTTCAGACCTAATGGACCCCCCTGGCTTCGTGCCTGCTGACTGATTTATGAGATATATGATCCAACATTTTTATATAAATGCATTAAAAATTAAAGTAAGTGATTCCAACAATGGTCCATTTTAAAATATGGACCCCTCAAAACAATTTTTTAATTATTCTAAAATAAATAAATCGGCAAATTTCCTTTACCTGGAACTTCTCTAGTTATAAATCTCTCTTTTTATTGAGAATAGTGAAGTGTGACCTAATTTAGTTCAGTACATAGTCATTTAGTAACACATATATACTGTCTTTTCAAACATTTTTATTGGGCCCCATTTTGTTCCATCATATTGGATTCCTACCAATAATTTACCCCTTTCTACTTATGCCACACTTATGATTGGACATAATTTAAAATAAATTTAATAAGTAGTTTTTACGTTTTCACACACTGCCATTTTGTTACGTCATGTTGAATTCCTACCAGTTTATCCCTATATCACATTTAATTTTTCTGCAAAATTTAAAGTCATTCGAGTAAGATTTTTTTTTACGTTGATTTTGTATAAAATTTATTTGGTCTTCATGCTGAATTTGTACCACAACTTTACCAGTGTGTCTCTATATCACAATTAAAGCTTACACGAAATTTGAAAATAATCTAAGTAGTTTTTTCAGGCTGATTTTTTAAATATTTTATTAGACCGCTCTTTTTTGCTCTATTTGCTCTCTTATATTCATACCAAAATGTTACCAGTTCATTGTTATGTAACACTTGTTTTTTGTTCAAAATTTTAGATAAATTGGATAATTAGTTTTTTAGTAACAATTTTTTTAACGTTTCACTAGGCCGCGATCTTGTATTCCGGTATATTAGATTTTTACCGAAATATTACCAGGTCATTCCGATATGACCATTAATTTTTGACTAAAATGTGAAGTCAATCTGTTAATAGTTTTTAAGCTAAGCAGTGAACTGACAGACAAACCGACAGACGGACCAATGGAATTCATAAAACATATTTTTTGGCATTTAGGGACGCTAAAACGTGAAAATATGTAAATCCTCTCATTTTGTTTCGCCTTCTTAAATCTTAAATTTACTAGTTCATCTCTATATCACAATTAGTTATGGCACAAAATTTGGAATCAGCCCATTGAGTCGTTTTTTCAAGCCACCATTTTGTTCCGCCATCTTGGATTCATACCAAAATTTTACCAGTTGATTCCTACATAATACTTGATTTTTGTGCAATTTGAGATAAATTGGATAAGTAGTTTTTTACTAATAGTTTTTTTAACATTTCACTAGGCCGCCATTTTGTTTTGAGTGAGGAGTTTTGTAGGTATGCCGCGAACAGACAGACCCACAGACAGACAGACCGACGGAATTGAGAAACATGTTTTTCGGCATCTAGGGACCCTGAAACGTAAAAATCTGAAAAAATCTCGGAGGGTGATGTTTTCACGATTAAAATGCTTCCATTTTAGGAGGAATGTAATAAAAACACAAACATTTTTTATGTAATGGGTACCAAATTATGTTGTAGTAATATATAAGTGATTACAAAAAGTACCATATGATATATACTATATCCAGCGAGCTGCGACGCGTAACAATCACGCTGGGAAGCGTAAGAGTTGGGCAAGGTTAGAAAAAAAAATTAAAAAGATTAAAACAAAAAAATATTAATTTTTAACAAAGCTCATACAACATTTTCAAACAACAGTCAAATAGGCTTTAAGACCACACACAAAAACATCCTACAACTAAATACTTATTGGTAATTTCAAACATTTTTGAACAAAAACAAAACTTACTAAAATACATTTACAAGACAAAAGGTTTCTTTACTTTTTCGGGGTCGATATTAATATCTCTATATACATAAATGCCAATCCAACTAATTCTTTCTTGGTGAGCCAGGTATTTGAACTAGAAAAACTACGCTTTGCACTGGCAATGCTTACTGGCAGTACCACCAAAACACTCTACGCTATCTGTAGGGTAAATAAGTTTCGACAGGAATGCATTTCCATTTTTCTCCCATAAATCAATTTCTGCATTCAGTCTTGTGGAAATTAACTCAGGGTTTTTACCTGTAATTTTTTGTAAATAATTTAAATTTGCCATTTTTGCAGTTACCAATTCAGTTACCGATTTTTTGAGTCAGTTCAATTCAAGAATGTTAAACAACTCAGAACTAAATCGAAAATCTAAGTCTTGCGTGTCGTTTTCTAGCAAAGGGGTGAATATACTCAGACGAAAATATTTTTTTTTTAGATAAATTTGTGTCAAAATATATTGAAAACTTTAAGGGATGTATAATGCGTAAATTATTCAGCAAAAGATCGTAGCAAAGCGATTTCGGCTAGCAAGTCATCCTCAGTGCTACTCGTCAGTAAAAAAATAGGCAGAAAAAATACATTGTCAAATCAAACAGAAAAATTAAAACTTTACATATAGCATAAGACAAATACAAACTTTCACAAACACAAAAACCACATTTTAAAAATTTAATTAAAAATTTCTCTGCAAAAGCGGCTGTCTTTTATAAAGGCATGATGAATCATATTATTAACTGGAGAGTTCATAATGTTAGCAATAAATAGCAACAATATACTAAATCATTTTTGAGTAGTTTAGATGATTAAAAACCAATTAAACTTCTAAGATGAAACTGCAAGTCACTTTTAAAGCTTAATCTGTGGATTCGCATTCGAAATTAAAATACTCGGTACCCCAAAATTGCCCCCTTGGTCCGTCAAAGCTCGATGCCCGGTTGCCCCTCCCCCCGGGTAATTTTACAAAAATAAGGAAACTATAGTCTATTACATATAAACAATTCAGGAAGTTTTTTTGAAATCTTTTTTCAATGGAATTATTAGTGCCTAGATCTTTAGCTATTCAATTCAAACAAATTCATTAAAAACAAAAAGTAATATTTATTTTAATTACAGGCATTTCAGTTGGTTTCAAACTTTTTAACGCAATTCGTCTTGTAAACAAAATTGTTTTTATTATTAATTTCATACTAGCAGTGAGAAGATCATGTCCAAAATTAGGTTAATCATGTTTTATTTGGGGTTGACGGGGTAGATTGAAGTCTTGTTTGTACATTAAACATTGAAAAATTGTACTTATTGAAATTTAATAATTTATTTACCATTGAATATATATGTTAGGAATACCGGAATATATAAGATTACTTTGAACTAATAATGGTCTGGGAAAGTACCATAAAATGTCATTTAAAGTCAATATATGATCCTAATAAACATTTTGTTTTATGTTACTATTGTTATTTTCAATAGTGTGGTTTTTTGAGACATGTGCGTCGTAAATAAATACTTTAAATCTTAAATCAATAAATGATTAAGTAAAAGCTCTGCCTAATACCTATGTAGTACACATTTAGTTGATTTTTTTAGTAGTTTAGCATTCATTAAGTCAAAAATATTGGAATGATACTAAACACCTTTAATGTGTAAAGTATTTTCTATTGGGGCAGTTGTATCGCCCAGTTTAGGTATATTCTTACAAAATATGTGATGATATTGTTTAGTTGGAGTTCCCGTAAGCATGGTATTCAACTACTTATATGAGCTGTATATTCGGTGGCCTGTGGCTATCTTTTAGCTCTTCTGGATTCAGGGAGAGTAAAGTTTGTCTTTATCTCTGTAAGCTGGCATGGTTGACTCTAGGCCACTTTAAGTGATTTCGAAGGCTGTATAAGAATTGTATAGGGTTGTTTAAAGAAGGGCTTGGAAGACATATTGTCGTCACCTGCACCTGATCCCATACCAACAATGCTTTCCTTATCAGTAAAATACTTTTCGGTTTTTGAAATAATGTAATACAATCACAAAAGTAATTGAACTCCTATCAAAAGTACTTCAAATAGTTCTAAAATATCTGAAATACTTATAAAATAAATGACTTAAAAAGTATGTTAAATACTCTGCAGTTTTAGAATCTACTACTTGTACTTTACTTAAATAAACTGAGAATTCTAACATGCCAGAAATCAAATCTAAACCCACATATTGGTTATTTTTAAAATTACATTTATAGCGATGGTAATTCCATTTTTAGATAATTCGTTTTTAATCGACTTCAAAAAAGAGGAGGTCCTGTTTTCGACCTGTATGTATGTATACCCCCAATTTTCTCTGTACAGCTACTAAACGAATCTGAATTGGATTTTCCCCATTTTGTAAACCAACATTCTAGGGTAGTTTTAGTAAAAAATAAAATAGCTTACTAAGTTATAGAAGGCAGGTGTGAGTAGTAATAAAAAACGTGCTGTAAAATATCAATATCTGTCAAACCGCTTTAACTATGGAAAGTGCTTTTAATACTAAATAATAAAATAATATATAGGTGAAGAGGGATTTCGCTCTGCCCCCTTTAAAATTCAAATAAAAAACTAATTAATTCGAAATATTTTAGATATATTGAAGAAATAATAAAAAATATACAATAATACAATAAGTTTAAAATCCAAAATAACATTTTAAACGACCTTAAAAATTCGGCTTATTAAATCGGCGTCAAACTAATATCCAATAATAAATAGATATTTGTTGAGGGATTAAACCATATTATGGCTTTAAAAAGTATTCATTCTAATACACGGCTTTCCTTAGTACCTAGTAATTAACTAGTTCAGGAAGTTTTCCTGAAACCGTTTTCATAAATTAAATTTTGAAGCTCGTTTTTTTTTCTCTGGGGGATGGGAAATCCATTCGGACACCAATGGCCCGGCGCCAGTTGGTAGTGTTGGACCCTCGCAGAATATCGACCAAAACCCACCCCCTGTTAAGTTAAGCACACTTAAGTTAGCCTTTCCAGCTTAGAGCTCTGGGCAAATTTGCTCAGATCTAGAACAGGAAAGGCCAGAACTTCCTTTGGGTCGGCCTTCCCAAGGAACAAATGCCTTTTGTGATCTATTGCCTCACAGTAGCATTCCCTACTGCAGAAGCTGCATGTACTCCTAACTTACTCAGGTAGTCCTTGACAGCCATGTGCCCTGTAAGGATACTTGTAATTGCCCTTAACTGATTTCTGCTCAAAAGGAACAGTTTTCCAGCAAGTACAACATCAGTTTCCTTAATAAAGGTTTTGCTGTATGTATGTCCCTGTCTACTTTGCCAGTTGTTCTTGTGCCTATCCATCACCCATTTATTTACCCAGCCTCGTACTGTCCACTTAAAACTACAAGGATGGTTGTCCTTGTCTGTTCTGATAAAGGCCTCTGATGAACCTATTTTTGCGAGCTCATCAGCTTTCTCGTTATCTTCCACGTTATTGTGACCCGGAACCCAGAACAACTTGACAATGTTCCATTCAGCCAACACCCATAGTTCGTCTAGGCATTCCAACACCAGTTTAGATGTTACCTTTGGACAACGAAGTGTCTTTGGGGTGCTTGGCTGTCTGACCAGATGTAGTAGCGCTAATCTACATAAGCCTTCCTTTTATTTCCCCGCACACATTGCAGTATGGCAAAGATTTCTACCTGAAAGACAGTGGGGAACGTGCCAAGTGAGAAATTCATACATCCCCTCGGTAGCTCTCCATAAACCCCATCCCCAGTTCCTTTGTCGGTCTTTGATCCGTCTGCAAATCAGACCAACCCACTACGAAGAAAAGACACCCCGTCATCCGAACACACTCTTCGATCCTGGATTACCACCTCAAAGGGAGGATCTAATGATAGCTGGGGGCTTGTAGTCTGATCTCATTTCCAACACTGGTCCCTTAATTAGGTCTCCGATTTTTAGATGACCTATTATTGGATTACAGCCAAATTAACAGGTTATTTCCAGCCGGTGGAGTCCCATTCTCGTTTCCCCCTGGATCACAATGTGCAGAGGTGGCAGCCCTAGAATAACCTCCATAGACGCTGTTGACTGCATCGCCCCAGTAATGTCCAAGCAGGCAAGTCTTTGAATATTGCTCAACTTCAGCATCATCGTGTTCTGCAGCACTTTTGGTCACCATACCACGGCTGCGTATGTAATAGATGGTTTCACCATAGTAGTGTACAACCATTGCAACATACTTGGTTTAAGTCCCCATGTTCTGCTATATAGTCATCTGACCAGTGAAACCTTTAATGTATGTAGTATATTGTTTTGAGGCAAAAAAACTGCGCCCATTGCATCGCCCAGTTTACGTTTATTCTTACAAAATATATGATGCTATTATTTAGTTGGAGTTCCCGCAAGCATGGTACTCAATTAATTATATGAGCTGTATATCCGGTGGCCTGTGGCTGTCTTTTAGCTCTTCTGGAGTCAAGGAGAGTAAGGTTTGTTTATTATCTCTGTAAGCTGGCATGGTTCACTCTAGACTGGAGATGTGTAACTCAGGAGTGAGTTGGCTCAAAGAATCACCTCAGTTAAGTGAGTTACTGAAGCATCTCCGCGGTACAGATCTTTTTCGATTCTGACTTACCTCTCACTTTCAGCGTAACAGAGCGGGAACGCCGAAAGAGTCGAATTGCATTGCAATATGTGCTGTTTGTTACATTTTCTTAACTCTTTAGGTTTTATCTTTCTATTTCGGCTGTTTAAATGTAAAATAAATACAAATATGGATATTAGATATGGTTGGAACTGCCTGTTGGTAAATACGCATACAAAATAAAGCAATTTACTATTTAAGAAAATAATGTAGATTGAAAAATGCAATAAACTTAAATATTATTTATTCTAACCTTATGGAAAAGAACATATGATGACTTTTTTTCGGCAGTATCGTGAAGTCACGTTTAATATTAATTATACAAATATCTATAAGTTTTAATACCTATTTTATACGAAATAAATAAGAGCCTAATTTATTTAACAGAAATTCTGCATAGTCAGACTGTATAACGTTAAAAATTAAAACACTAAACTTGACCAATTCGTCGCGGTGATATTTCGCCGTACTAGCCGAGCACGTTATCCCATCCACCGTCCTTTACTTTACCCAACTACGAGCCGCCAGGGTAGCAGAACCGTGGTCCGGGAGTCAATTCATGAGTTAGGAGCCTTGTCAAACGACGGAGGAGTGTATTTCGCTTCTTCGTTTCGCAGCTCAATTGAGCCGACTCAGTGAGCTGACTCAGTAAAGTGAGCCAGAGTCAGTAAAGCGCATCATTAAAATGAGTTACATGTCCTATCTCTACTCTAGAACACTTTCAGTGATTTCGAAGGTGTAAGAATTGTATAGGGTTGTTTAAAGAAGGGCTTGTTAGACATATTATTTATCGTCACCTAGACATGATCGCATATAGTACTTCTCGTTCTGCTTTTGGTTCGATACCGACTTTACTTATCAGTAAAATACTTTTCGGTATTTGAAATAATGTAATACAATTAGAAAAGTGATTAAACTCAAAGTACTTCAAAAACTTCCAAAATATCTGAAATACTTCTAAAAACAAAATACTTGAAAAGTATTTTAACTACTCTGCAGTTTTAAACTGAGAATTCTAACGTGCCAGAAATCAAATCAAAACCCACATAATGGCTATTTTTGAAATTACATTTATAGCTATGGCAATACCATTTTTAGACAATTCGTTTTTATTCGACTTCAAAAATGAAGAGGTCCTGTTTTCGACCTTTATGTATGCATACCCGCGATTTTCTCTGCGCAACTATTCAACGTATCTGAATGGGATTTTCCCCATGTTGTAAGGCAACATTCCAGGGTAGTTTTAGTAAAAAACAAAACAACTCACTAGGTTATAAGAGGCAGGTGTGCGTAGTAATAGAAAACGTGCGTAAACTGTCAATATCTGACAAATGGAAAGTGCTCTTAATAATAAATAATGAAGTAACATATAGGTGAAAAGGTTTTCCCTCTGACCTCTTTAAAATTTAAATTAAAAAGTTATGTAAAATATTTTAGATATAATGAAGAAATAATGCAGAATATACAAAAATTCCTTAGTATCGATTCACTTTTAAAAACTGAAAATAAAATAAAAGTGGGTATAAAAAAATAAAATAAGTTTAAAATCAGAAATAACATTTTAAACCATCTTAAAAATTCCACTTGTTACATCGGCGTTTAAATAATATCCAATAATAAATATATTACTTGAGGGATTAGGCCATATTATGCCTTTAAACAGTATGAATTCTAAAGAAAAATTACTAATACATGATTTTGCTTAGTACCTAGTAACTAAATAGTTCAGGAAGTTTTTCCGAAACCGTTTTCATAAATTAAATTTTGAAGGTCGTTTACGTCTCAGTGCGTTTTTAAAGTCGGTTTTAATATTGCAAAAATTTTTTCGGTAGTAGAAACATTGCTGACCTGATAACTTAGTTGTTCAGGCAATTTTCAGACATGCATTATAATACCTAATCAATGTACGTCATAGTATAAAAAGGCAATGTTAAATTGGCGACATGTCAAAATAAAAGACAGCTTGGTGATCAGATCTGAGTAGTTCTCTCAGATTTGAGATGGGTATTAAAACAATTTGTTGGTATAGTACTTTCTAGTAATTATTTTTATACTTCAAATGCCTGCTAGAGTACTTGAAATACAAACGTAGTACTTGTATTCGTTAATTGACAGGCTGTTTTTCAGGCTGAATTTTTAAATATTTCACTAAGCTGCCATTTTGTTTCGCCATTTTGGATTTGTAGCAAAATTTTACCAGTTGACTCCTACATAATACTCGATTTTTTTTGCAAACTTTGTGATAATTTGCATACGTAGTTTTTTAACATTTCACTAGACCGCCATTTGGTTTTGCCATAATGGATCTTTACCAAAATATTAACATGACCATGAATTATGACCCTTAATTTTTGAACAAAATTTGAAATCAATCGGGTAAGTAGTTTTTAAGCTATGCCGTGAACTGACAGACAGACAGACAAACCGAGAGAATTGAGAAAATATGTTTTTCGGCATCTAGGGACTCTGAAACGTAAAGATCTGGAAAAATTTCGGAGGGTGATTTTTTCACGATTACAATGTTAAATTTTTTGATTGGCGACATGTCAAAGTAAATGACAGCTTGGTGATCAGATCTGATTAGTTCTCTCAAATTTGAAATGGTTATTAAAACAATTTTTTGGAACTTGTAATAAAATTGTCGGGACTTGAAATATTTTCTAGTAATTGTTTTTCTCCTTCAAATATCTGCTAGAGTGCTTGACATACAAACGTAGTATTTGTACTCGTTATAGGCTTTAAGTACAATTATGAGTTATTTAATACTTCAAATACTATTAAAATTTGAAAGTACTTGATACTTGCTATTTGTTGATAATTTGTGACAGTTGTGGTTTGCATTCCAATAGACATAATTTGTTGGGACTTGTAATAAAATTGTTGGGACTTGAAATACTTTTTAGTAATTATTTTTCTACTTCAAATACCTCTTAAAGTACTTGAAATACAAACGTACTACTTGTATTCGTTTAACTGACGGACTTTAAGTACAATTATGAGTTATTTGATAGTTCAAATACTATTAAGTTTGAAAGTGCTTGATATTTGCTAGTTGTTGCTGATTTGTGATAGTTCTAATTTGCATTCCAACAGTTGCTATATTTTTGTATTAGTACCAAAACCAGTATTACCTAATTATAATAAATAACTATTGTAAATTGTAATTAACTACTTACTCGAAATGATAGATTTATTATATTAAAATAGACAAACCATATTTTAACTTGCTTGTATATACACCCAGAAAGAAAAATGTCTTTGGATGATATATGAAAGGTGCTTTTAAATTAATGCAGTTTGGCCAAACATTTTACGTAGGTATCTTGTTATAAAAAGTCAGCCGGTCCTGCCCTTCATTCCAAACGACACCTTGAGAGGGTGGTGCGAAATATTTTTACCTTTAGCATTATGTCTGCTTGCTTCTTTTGTTGGTAGAACTATAGCTTATTTCAACTAATGGCCTCTGTCTGTGGCGTTATATCCGGGCGATTTAAAGGCCTCATTAGTTTTCTTTATTTCTTTTGTTTTGAATTGGTTTACTGATTTTGTTTCTATGAATTTCCGATAAACATTTTTGTATCAATTCCTAAGACTTCAGGATTCCTAGATTCCATGTTTTCACATTTTCGTCGCTCTGTCTGCCGGTTCGGAGGCATAGTTAATCCGATGACTTTACACAAAAATCAGGCGTTATATGGGGATAAACATTGGATACAAATCCAATAGGGCGAAGCAAAATAGTGGCCTAATAAAATGCTAAAAAGATCAGTATATTATAGTACTTAATCAATGTTGAATAGAACTAGCCGTTACTTGATGGAAATCCATTTTAACCAAAGAAACGAAACCTCTTGTTTGTAATTTCCACTTAATTTATTTTACAAAAAATGAAACATATGACAATTGTTTTGGCCAACACTGTGGCTTCTTCAGATGTTGGGTGTTAAATAAAAGTGTAACAAAAACTATAGGTATTAAATAACTGAGTCCGTTTTGCGGATATTATACAGGTAAAATGTTCTGGATAGTTCGTTATAGCCTAGGAAAGATTTAACAATGGGGGAACTATTTAGATCCAATTGATTTAATAAGGTGTTCTTACTTTTATGTTTTATGTTTATTTTTACACTTCTATACTGATAAATCTAGTACCTTTCATTCAAAAAGTCACTGAAAGCATGGAGGAGGGATGTGATACCTGCTGCGTGTATACCGGTTTTTCTAAAGCTTTCGATAAAGTTCATCACCCGACTCTAATGATTAAGCTGGAGAATTTCGGTGTTCATGGAAGTTTTCTAGGAATTCTCCATAGCTGTTTAAAAGACAGGTCTCAATTTGTGGCTATAAATGGAAAAAGGTCGCAAATTTCAAGCGTGACGTCAGGGGTCTCCCTTGGGACTAATTCTTTTTTGTATATTTTTCAACGACATAGGCTCATGCTTTGCCTACTCAGATTACTGTCTTTACGCAGACGATCTTAAAATTTACAAAACCATTATAGATAATCGAGATATCATGGAACTGCAAACGGATATACAGACATTTTCTGACCTTTGTACGATAAATAGGCTTAATGTTAATTTAGATAAATGTCGTCCAATTTTATTTTCGAAAAGAAATACCTTACCTCGTTTTAATATAGATATTTTCATAAACAAATTTAAATAGAATATGTTAATACAAAGGACTTGAGAGTGATCTTGAATTCCAAAATATTATTTGAAGATTAAAGTTATTTAATACTACGGTTAGGCCTATTCTTGAGTATTCTAAAACGGTTTGAAATCCACTGCATGATAAATACGTACATAGGATCGAAAGTGTGCAAAAAATGTTCTAAACTTCCGATT
This sequence comes from Kuschelorhynchus macadamiae, assembly GCA_030620095.1. Classification (NCBI taxonomy): domain Eukaryota; kingdom Metazoa; phylum Arthropoda; class Insecta; order Coleoptera; family Curculionidae; genus Kuschelorhynchus; species Kuschelorhynchus macadamiae. The sequence goes on from JAUTXW010000383.1 coordinate 1,408,503, forward strand.
TAATAAACAAAGACATTTTAGATTTTATCAAGATAATTTAACATTTTATAATTTACAGACCTTAGAATCTAGACAAAATTATTTCGATTTACTATTTTTATATCGACTAATTAATAATTTAATAGATTCTGAATTTTGTACTAACTACCTTTTGCATAATGTAACCTCTTACACACTGCGAAGCAGACGCATTTTTTCGATTGAGAGATTTCAGACAAATTATTTCTCTAACTCACCTCTTATAAGATGTGCAAGTACTTACAATAATTCATCTCAATTAGATAAGGATTTATTTTCTAACCATTTTAGATAGTTTAAAAAATTGTAAGAAATAACTGTACTTAAAGTGCTTTATTAATAGTTAGTTGTATTATTTATAGTTTATAATTTGTTTCGCCGAAATTAGGAAAATATTGTAAGCTTACTTTGTGTTATCCTATTATAGGGCAGCTGCGACTGCCTGTTGGATGACCAATTTCTTTAAATAAATACATCTTAGTAAATTAAGTTTTTTACTTTTTTGTTCTACATGTAAAATATCTCATAGTTCAGTTCTCATCGAAAGGAAAATCACTTCCTGAATCAAATGTTAATAGTAATTGGAATTATTTTTATGCTTTCTGGTACTAAATGTATGCTCATTAATTCTTTTTTTTTAGACGTTCTGCCTGTTTGTCCAATATAAAATTTTGAACTGGTTACACAATTTAACTTCTAAACTCTGAATTTATTCTGTGTTTTTTGTTTTTGTCTACCAAGGCTGTTGTTAGCCCTAAAAGCAACAGTTGCATCTTTATTAAAAAAAAAACTTGAGAAAATGAAATTGAGTATTTTCTTTGATCTAATTAATAGGATAAACTAACTGTAATGCTTTATATTATTCCCTTTTTACTATTTTGTCTATGAAATTTTCATGATAACCGTTATTAACCGCTATTTGTTTTATTTTATATAACTCTTTAGTATAACTTTCATTGCTTTGAGGTATGTTGATCAATCTATGAACAAAATTATTATATGCTGATATTTTATGTGCAAAAGAATGATTAGAATTATTTTGTATTGTAATGTATGTATGAGATGACTTAACTACTTAATCAACTGCTTTCAAATTTTGTACAAAAGTCAAGCGTGACAAAAATTAACTGGTAGGATTTTGGCACGAATCCAGTATAAGGGAACAAAATGGCGTCCTAAGGTAAATAACGTAAATTCGGATCAAATCTTACATGAAAATTAATGAAGTGGTAAGATTTTGGTATAAATCTAGTATAACGGAACATAACGGCGGACTAATAATTTCAATTAGATATAAATCTTGATTTATTTTCTAATAAATAAATAAATAAAGTCTTTATTTCTAACAATCATACACTACAAAAAAAATACAAATTTTGTGAAAAAAAAACAATGCTAGAAAATGCCGAGTGGCAGCTGGGGCATGTGTATTCTAGAATACACCTTCCCTCTGTTCTATACCCGAAGCATTGGAAAAAGAAAGCAAGAAAAACAGTAAGTAATAAATAACAAATAAGTAATAAAAACTTATAATAATCGAGTTATGATTGCTGGGGCACACTGACGAAAAACCCTTCTGTTAATCAAGAATAAAATTAAAAATGTGTTACCTCTTATTGCTGGTCAAGCAAGAATCTTTTATAAGCCAATTTAAAAGCAATAGCACTTTTGCATCTTATAGAATCCGGGATAGCATTAGAAATATTTGAAATTTGATAAGAAAATGATGTCTTGAATAGTTCAGTCTTATGTATTGAAGCAGTAAGACGTCCCTTAAATCTAATGTTTAGATTATGTACATCTGACCTAAACACGATTTTTTTATAAAAATATGGGGGTTTTATTTAAAATAATCCTACGGAAAAAACAAGCAGCATGAAGTAAACGTCTGTTACTCATATTAAGCCAACCAAGGTCAGCAAGCTTATGAAAAATATGATTTCTTCTACGAATTCGGAAAATCAATTGTAGATAAGAATTTTGTAACACCTGAATACGGCGCTTATCAAAAGAGTCTATTGAGTATCCATAAATAAAACCAATGCCTCGCATAAAATAGTTTTCAACTTCTGATTAAGGTAGTCTTTAGAATTATAAATCAATTTTAAGTTGAAATAAGCCTTACAGTAGATTCTCATTATTTATTTTGATTTGTATTAAAGGTAAACATTTTTGAGAGACTCTGGAAGCTCCAAAGAACATAATTGAACTTTTTTTTTAATTAATTGATAAATAGTGATCAGTTGCTGCTGAAAGTAAAGTTGTAAGGTCGTCATTTATCTCCTGAACACCCTGAATAACATTATTCGGTTTAAACGTGTGATAGACTTGCGTATCGTCGGCGTATAAATGAATTTTACAATGCCTGACCTGATTTATAAACTGCGAAGTATATATTGAGAATAATAAAGTGCCCAAATTAGATCCCTGTGGGACTCCGCACGTTACAGGTAGAAAGTCTGACTGGACATCGGCAATGCGAACATATTGGGTTCTACCATGCAAAAAGCTATTTAACAGGCTCATGCTGTGGACATCCACCCCAATAAATTTGAATATCAAAGAAAGCAAGCTATGACTTATAGTGTCAAACGCTTTAGAAAAGTCGATTAGAGCCAAAACTACCACATCCCCTCCATCCACACGCCTTATTATGTCATCCGTCACCTTTAACAGAGCAGTCTCACAATTATGTTTTGGTCTGAATCCAGACTGTATCTCAGGTAGGATTGAAAAATTTTCAAGTTGACTGCGCAATTGCGTATCTATAAAACTTTCCAGTACTTTGGAGAGTGCCGATAGTATGCTCCCCGGCCTTAAATCTTTAAATTCGAGTGGATTGGAAATGTTCGGTAAAAGAGTGACAATGGTATGTGTTAATCCCTTAGGACACGCTCGCAACAGCATGCTTGCTAATCATTTTAGACAGTTTAAAAAATTGTAAGAAATAACTGTACTTAAAGTGCATTATTAGGCAGTTAGTAGTATTGTTTTTAGTTTATAATTTGCTTCTCCGAAATTAGGAAAATATTGTAAGCTTACTTTGTGTTATCCTGTTATATTGCCTTTTGGATGATCAACTTCTTTAAATAAATGCATCTTAGTAAACTAAGTTTTTTACTTTTTTGTTCTACATGTAAAATATCTCATAATTCAGTTCTCATCGAAAGGAAAATCATTTCCTGAATCAAATGTTTAGAGTAATTGGAATTATTTTTATGCTTTCTGGAACTAAATGTATGGTCATTAATTCTTTTTTTTAGACGTTCTGCCTGTTTGTCCAATATAATTCCACAATTTAACTTGTAAACTCCGAATTTATTCTGTTTTTTTTTGGTGGTTTTCGTCTACCAAGGCTGTCGTTAGCCCTAAAAGCAACAGGTGGACCTTTATATATAAAATAAAATGTATAAAAAAAATTTTTTTTCAGTTTTTCTTAAAAATTTCTACTTTCCGGTCACTTTTCCGACAGGGATGCATTCAGATTTTTGTTCTCCTTTATATTTCCAATGAAAAATCTCTCTTGCAAAATTTCGGTGGAACGCACCCAGTTCGAGCTATAAGAGCCCCATAACACCCTTTTTTCGAACGAAAAAAAATCGTAAAATCACGAAACGGGTTTGAGGCTCAACCAAAAACAATAGTTCTGTAGGACCCGAAGAGCTGTCATTCCAGAAAGTTTCGGCAAAAAAATCAAAAAGTGCGACCTGAATCGTGTTACGTCGAAGTTAGATTTTGCGGTACCACATCTCCGGTACCAAACGCGGTACAGAAAAATTTGCAAACGGATCGTGTCGATCTACGTCTCCTCTAAAAACACATGTCAAATCCATCGTCCTATCTCTAATAGTTTCCGAAATATACCCACCGAAATGTCGAAACCAGGTTTTCGCCACCGAGTGTGAGAGCCATAGTAACAAACGGCCGGGAAGCCCGTTTGTTAACAAAGGGACATAATTTTAAAATAATCTATAAGTTAGATACTGCTGAGCTGTCTTATCTATCGGCAAAAAGTATTTGAAGTACAACTACCAAATACCTACGAAATCAACGACACGAACCGAGTAACAAGTACTTACAAATTTTAAAAGCATTTAAAGTGTGAAGTAACTGGTAATTGTACTTGATTTTTGTCAAATAATGTAATCCAAGAACTTTGCATTTCAATACTTTCACAAGTATTTGAGGTAAAAATTGTGGTTGAAGTACTAAAAAGTATTTCAAAACACATTTAGGAAAATAAGACAATTTTGCAGTTGTTATTATTATTATAATAATTTTTTTTTGAGTTTTTTTTTAATTTCTAGAAGACAATATAAAACAATTTCAGTTAGGGAAAAACCTTAATATACTCTTAAAACCACTAAATCCGTATGGATATAACCTAGGTAACAGTTGAAAATAAAAGTCGGTATTACCAAAATATCATAAAATAAGGTCATATTCATTTGGAACGGTAAGTATGAAATTAAGTGTTTTCTTTGAACATGTTAATAGGATAAACTAGTAATGCTTTTTTATATTGTTGCATTTTTACTATTTTGTCTATGAGATTTTCATCAAAACCGTTATTAACCGCTATTTCAAATTCAAATTTATGCTGATATTTTATGTGCAAAAGGATGATTAGAAGTATTGTGTTTTATAATGTCTGTATGGGATGGCTTAACTACTTCATCAATTGATTTAAAATTTTGTACAAAATCCAGCATGACAAAAATCAATTGGTAGAATTTTGGTACGAATCCAGTATGGCGGAACAAAATGGGGTTCTAATAAAAATCACGTAACTTCGGATCAAATTTCGCATCAAAATGAATAAAGTGGTAAGATTTTGGAACAAATCCAGTATGACGGAACAAAATGGCGGATTAATAAAATGTTTAAAAAAACTACTTATTCAACTGACTTCAAATTTTGTATGAAAATCAAGGGTAACATTTAAGTAAACTGGTAAGATAATATATGCCGTATAGTATAATTTGATATATTTTAACAATTTTTGGTGCACTTGTAAATTTTGGGGTGCTAATCATGAATACAAAGTAACATTTTTTTTGGTGACGTTTCGTTTGCGAGATATCCTCTAGCGAACTTTACAATCTTGTAATACAGTTTTTGATTTCGTTTTCGTCAGCAATTTTATAGTAAGCTGATTGAACGTGCAAGTGGGGTATCAAAGTGATACATGATTTTTCCGTTTATAACGTTATTTCTTTAAAAAATCACTTCAATAAAATCATATCAGTCAATCATTAAAATTGCAATATTCTCTTTGTTTTTGATGTTGGTGATCATTGTCATTCAAGGAAGAAAATGCATTAAATATTTGATTTTGAAATTCGACAAATTTTATCGAAGTTTCTGGAACAGGCATCGGATCATCTGCTAACATGATACTGATCCACCTATGTAACCAAATTTTCTTAATAAAGACACGAAAAACTGTTACGTAGATAAAATTTGCAAATAAAAAAAAGGTTTCCTATATAGCTGAGCAAACTGTTGGCCTAATAAAAACTATCTAAGACTTATTTATTCAATTAACTTCAAATTTTATACAAAGAGAAGAAAAAGTGTGACTTGGAAACAACGCTTTTCACAAAATTTGCAGAAACTGATCTATCCGGAAAAGCTTCATGGAACAGTCTGGCTGTCCCATTATAATTACATTGTTTATGAAAATCTAAACTATATATTCATTAATACGAACCATAATTAAATGAAAGAAAATGAAGATAGTTAAGCAGAAATACCACAAACACAAACGGCTTAAGCGTTAGTACAAACCGGACGACATAAACTAACATGATGTGTTGTTCAATCCCTTTTAAAACTTAATAAAGAGACATTTTTGATCAATGACAGTGACAATAGATAACATTTCAATTTTTTGTTACAATTTTCTCACTTCTTTTAAAGGTCTCTAAAATACTAATATTTTTCGGTCTCCCTGTATATGGTACAACGTAATTCTTTATGTGTACCTTTTTAATAACAGCTATTTGTTGTATGCGATACTTTTTTCTGTAAAGTGAAAATTTAGGACACTTTTTTCGATTTTAATAACTGAGACTAGGCAAATAAAGGTCCATACAAGTAATTAAATACCTGAAGTTGAATCGAAAATCTATACATCAAGCTCTAACGATGTTTATTTACTGACCTACATTTCAACTATATTGAGCAAGGCTTTCGACTTGCTAGAAAACACACTTATTGCGTGCGGCAAAAAAAACAAATTGGTTTTGACATTCCTTGCAGCAATACATAGGTATATATTTTTTAAGAACAAACTTTTTATACATGTCAGTTTTAATTTTCCTCTTGCGATTGACTGGCCATTTTATATTAGAAACTGATGTAACAATAAAACGGTAATATGGGTGCGTTTACCAGTGACGTACCGTGAAAATTGTCATGAAGGGGGTTCAGAATCTACACTAGTGTAAAAAAATCCTGTTTTAATTTTCTTGAAGAAAATATGCATATTTTCTGGGGGGGTACAGTTACGATCATGAAGTTTGTAGCAATAAACTTTTAGCTTGTACTACTTTTAATTAAATAAATACGAACAATTCAGTGCAGGTATGTTAGGAAAGCAAAGTTAGCAAACGATTTTCTTTTCGTAAATATAGAACCGATTTTTTGATATACGTATGAAATTTATTATTAAACAATGAAACAAAATACAGTAACTACGGAGTAAAGCCTTCTAGATATTGGAGCGACGCGCAAAGGTTCGGAGGTTTTTGTGCCAAGATTAAAAATGCCGTTCTTTAAGAAAATACAAAAATGCACATTTTTGTATTTTTTTTGCACAAGTTTTATTCAATGTTAAGCTGTACATAAAAAATTATTCAATGTTAAGCTGTACATAAAAAATTAAACAAAACAAATGTAACTCTTAAAACAATAATTCATAAAAACATAAATGTAATGACAACATAAAATATTAAAGAAATTTTTTCCTAACCTTCGTATTTGCAAATTTATCAATACGATTCGAATGGTCTAATTTTGCAAATATCATTCTCATCATTGAAATAATGAATTTTAACCCTTTCAGGATGAAATTTCGAAGTAATTCAAAAGTCTCATTTAGTTGATGAGATATTGTAGAAAAATAAATTAATATTTTAAATTAAATAATTTAATATTAACTTTTTACCCCCTGAAAGGGTGAAATTTCGAAATATCCAGAAATTTAATTAGATTACTGTTCTTGAAAGTCATTCACGAAAGAATCTTAAAAACATCTTTAAAATTTATTTAAAGAAGTATTGTTAAAAGGTACAAATACATTTGACCCAGTTAAGGACCGAATTTCCAAAAAATTCAAAAACTAATTTTTAATTTTAATTTAATTAATTTAAAAATCAGTGACTTTTTTGTCACCTTAAGGATGAAGTTTCGAAATATCCGGAAATTATTTTAAGGCAAATATTTTTAAAAGCCATTGTTGAAATAATCGTCTAAAATTTCATAAAAACATTGTAAAAAGAATAAATTCATTTTTTACACCCTTAAGGGTAGAATTTCGAAGATTACGGAAATTGTTTCTAAATAATTATTTTTAAAATCCATTGAGAAAGGAATTGTCTTAAAATCACATTTAGTCGAATAGATATTTTTTAGGTACCCCCTTAAAGACGGAATAATAAAGAAATCATTCACATTTAGTTGATTGTATTTCTGCTGTATGGTTAAATTTGGCAGTTTATAAAATTTTAAGACACTGATATGAATGCATATGAGAGTTCTGTGTTACTTATAAACAGTGCGACATTTTACATTTGTGCCCCAAATTTTATAGGCGTAACGGTACAGGGTGCCCCATATAAAAAGCTCCACCCTCTAAAAAAAATAAATACAAAATTGTGCTGCGTCAATGATATTTCAAAAATATAATATTTGCAAATGTACACTGTATGACAAAATGATCGTACATCGTATACTTTTTTCAAACGGGACAATCTATATTTCTTTACATATTCGAATTCTGCATAAAATTCTGAGAAATTGGAATTGTTTCTATCTCAACCCGTTTTCAAGCAATTGAAAGAAAAAATCGTCAAAAAGGATACCTGAAAACTTGAGGTTATTTTCATAAAATTACAGAAACATTATGTTACTGGTAAACAAATCTCATCAAAAGGCTCCATAAATTACTTTTTTTGTGTTGGATATGCGAAAAACTGTATAGTTTTTCGCATCGGGGTTTTGCGTATCGTTTCAGGAAAAATACAAAAATTTGAGATGAGGCACTCTGTATGTTTTTATGATTTTGAATTTTATTCAATTATTATAGTAGAAAGGATAACATAGTATATTATCCGCTATTGAATTTTGCAAAGTCGGCCATGACATAACATAAAACAATATGACAAACTGTAATATTTTTTATCAATAATAATTATTGCATAAAAATGTATACTGAAATTATACGAGTGTTATATTGAAAATAACAAAAATGTGGGAGTTCTGCCATGTTATTTGCACTCCGGACGCCCAAGTGAGTACAAATAACCCAAGGAGTACGTTCCTCTAGGAATACCTTCTCAAAGTCTCGTGTGTATTTCTGGTGGATGGACGATTTTGGGGATACATATATCTTACAAAAATGTCGCGACTTGAACTTGTCAATAAACCTCAGATGGTTTTTGACGGGTCAATTTTGATGCAAATACAACTATTGTGGTATCCGAGTGCTTGGCACATGGTATCTCTTCGTTCAGGTCTCATGTCCGAGAGGTCGAATCCCAAGGGATATCTACTGCCTACGGGATTTCAAGGTTCTCCTTTTTGTTGTCTTGCGCCTTCAATATCTTTTCTGAAGATATCAGAGTTGTATGAAACAGAAACCGAACTCATCGCACTTGATAATGGTAATTCCAGGTTTCCCTTCTTCAGAGTCCCGTAGGATACATTGGCGGGACGCGCACCCCACTTTTCTCGTTTCAACGTATAAAAGGAAGCCTGGAGACTATTTTTCTCTTTTGATTCACCCTGTTTTATGGGGTGCTTATCGCAGAAACTATCTATAGGTACATTTAAATGCAAAACCCGGTGTCTCAGTACCACCCACTTTGATGGCCTGTAAAAAATCGAACTTTCACCCACACCCGAATTTTTCATCGGTTCTGGCACGCCTAAGGATTGCCCTTCCGATCCCAATTCTTTCGAACCCTGATATCGGAGCTGCGTCACGCGTGACACCGGCTTGAACACGTGAACATTCAGAATATTGATTTTCGATTTTTTCAGGACTTGCACGCCTTTCGAGCTAACTTTATTATCCCCGACCTGATTCGGATTTGGTCTTCGAAATCGTCTCTCTAACCACCTGCGGTTATGTCTTAGAAATACTAACATAACCAAAGGACTGCGGAAGCCTTCCGTCTGCAGATACCCCTGCTATCAGGCGCAGAACCATTGTCAGACGGCGTTGCCGTCGGTGCCTAATTGTTTTCGCCTGAGCCGAATAAAATGACTTTTTAACTTTTGGGTATATCTGTTCCTTTTGGCCATTTTCGGGACCCTCTGTGGCATATCAACTTATTCCTGAGGTCGCCGACTCGCCACCAGAGACCTCTTGACGTCAGCCCTGTTTTTGGTTATTATCAGTCTTACCTTATTCATTTTTTTTTTATTTATCATCAGATCATAGAAAAACAAATACACGAATAGAAGATTTTCTGACAAGAAAGTCTTTAAAAGATTTAAAAAAGATTTGACAGACAATGACGTTCTTAGATACAGAACGAGAAATAAATAAACAAATGTTCTCACTCAGAAGTCCAAAAAGATATTGCGATTTACTTGGAAGATTGTCCCGAAAAGTCTGATGAATCTGAATCATTTAAATTTATAATATCCGGGAAAATATCTGAAGAGTCCAAATAGCGATCTCTTTCCCAGGCTGAGTGAATAAGATTTTTCGTATCGCGGCAATAATGGGTCTATTTGTCAGGAAAATGAGAACCATTAAAGAAAAGGTAATCTGTTAATGGAAAAATATCACTTTTTCTAGTGTTTTCTTCTATAAGCTTAAGATAGCATTGGCACGAACTCGATTGACTGAACATATTCTCGAACCATAGTACCACTTCGTCCCTTATCTCACGTAAAGATGTAACTGACAAAAATCTGTACTGTACCTCTCACGGTATCACGTCAGTGATGGTGTTTGGATTCGACGTATCTGACAATCAACACCAAATTTTTCTCACGTACAAGGGTAAGTGTAGTTACGTCCCTTCGTGTGCATGAAATTTATTTGCTACGCTTGACAAAAAGAGCTGACATATCTATAGTACACGCGGCATGCAGCGACAGACTAAATTCTAAACTCAAAATTTAGTGAATTGTGGTTGGAAATCTGCATTCACAAAGAGAGTTTATAGCTCTTCACCTGAATGTTACGGATAAACTAAGAAAGACCACAAGGAAAGACACATCTCGCAGACTCAAGATCATAACTTATACTCTAACTATAGACAAAAAACCTGTTGTTGTCTGTAGTCTGTAACAAACTATTTCTATCGACTTTTGGTATCAGTAATGTGTCGAACTGCGCTGGTTAAAATAACCGAAGTAGGTGTAATGGAAAAGGACAAGAGCGGTGGACGATAAAGAAGCAAGGAAACTAAGGAGATGGAAGCAAAACAAAATTCAAAATTAAGAAACATATTAATAGATTTCTAAAAGTTGAATCACACTTTTTTTAGTTATCATACATACAGGAGTTTTTAAAGTGCAAAATGTATCATTTTTGTCTCCCAAAAAAGACCAATGTATTCTTTGCTATGCGTATTTGGAAGGAGATGCACAAGCTGAAGAAAACCTGCAAATCCGATACGATTCACACATTGTTGAAAAAACGGCAGCTTGACAAAAGAAAGCAGCATTCAAACAGCAGGCAACAGAAGACACTAAAATATTGTGCGGTGTTTTTGATTTGCAACAAGTTATTTACGTCCCAATCTCGAAAGAAAGCGCCATTTTTTATAAATCCTGACTGTCAACTTTTAATTTCACGTTTTATGATGTAGCGAATAAAGATTGTTTTTGTTTTGTTTTGAACGAATCTATTAAGCAAACGCGGATCTTCTGAGATTGCCTCATGCCTGTTTAAAGTTTTAGAGGAGTATAACCAAGAGTCAAGTTTCTGTTTATTTGCTTATGGCTTGTATGGACAGAACAAAAATAGCATTATTGCTGTAACGTTACTTTATTCTTCATCAAAACTGGACAGCATCGAAAAAGTTTCTCTGCGATTTTTCGAGACTCATTTTGCCCGTCGTTTGCAAAATGAGGGTGCCCGCAATATTTTTATCTCATCTCAGCTATACCCTGTTATTAAATTAGCCCGAAGAAGGAATCACTATAAGGTCATGGTAATGAAATATATCGATTTTAAAGATTTTAAATTGTTGTTGTTGTCAAAAGAGCTTCGCATTTTAAGTGTTAGAAAAACCGATACTGGCAAAAACATAAAATGGCCAAACATTATGAAAATAATGGTTAACATGAATGAACAAATGAATTTTTTTTTTGAAAAATAGTGATCTCCAGGATGAATACGATGGTATTACCCTAAAGAGATTTAAAGGCAATCTTTCGATTTCTTCTTTAAACAGTGAGCCTCGAAAGATCGCTAAAAATAAATACGAAGGCTTAGTTGCGCTGTGCTCAGGACTAACACGTGTCATAAGACAACCGGAATTCCAGCAGTTTTATCTGTCGTTACTGCATGAAACAGACATTTTATTATAGAAGTTGATTGATATATTTTTTATACAAAATGGTTACAAATATTAGATATGTTAATAGGCATGTGAAAATTTAATTCCCCATTTCAAGATTTGTTTAAAATACAATTTACTCGAACTGCCTGATGTTTATTTTCATAATAATAACCTCACCTACAAGACAGTATTGTATGATGTATCCAATATGTCAATAAAAGAAAATCTCACGAAATGATGTATCTACATATTTTTCAAAAACAATCAAAAACTAAAAAAAAATTAGCTATCAAACAATGAAATAAGATAACAACACATAAATGCCCCATAGCCTCAGAATTTCCTATCAGTTTGATCATAGTTATAAAAACTACAACAAATTTAATACAGGTAATTTTTCATTTTCTTCTCTCCTGAAAAATTTACAAAATGCGAGTTCCGCCAGTACGTGAGATAGGGACGACTTGTACTCCGGCCATACCATTTATATGGGATTAAATTAAATTAAAAAGGAAATAAAGCCTAAAATTTGATGAGTTATTATTAGTCAAGCTCTATAACATCGGCCGCCATTTTGGTTTTTAGAAACGACCAATGTGTATGACGCCACTGTATGACTAAAAAGGTAAGGCAATTGATGACGTACAACCCCTCGTGAAACGAACTTTACAAATCTTGAAATTCATTTTAATTATTTTTAGTTGTTAATGTCTTTATTATTGTTATTATTATTATTATTATTTATTTTTCACAACTTTATTTATATAGTATATAAAAAAATAAAATATGTTCTTTATTATTTTCTTCCATAAAAAGAAGGTATGGTTCCAAGAAATGGAATTTCAGACAATATTTAAACATTTTATTAGGTCGTTTTGTTTTGCCATACAGAATTTGCACTAAAATTTTACCAGTTTATCCCTATATCACACTTTAATTTTCGGCAAATTTTCAAGTTCATCCGATAAGTAGTTTCTTAATAATGTTTTTTTATATTTTGTGACTCCGCCAGTTTGTTTTGCCACATTGATTTTTTACCGAAATGTTACCATTTCATCCCCTTATGATCCTTAATTTTTGACCAAACTTAAAGTCAATCGGATAAGCAGTTTTTGAGCTATGCCCCGTACAGACAAAACAACAGACAGACTCACGGAAATAGCAGAACATGTTTTTCGGGATTCAGGAACATTAAAACGTGAATCTGCAAAAATGTTGGATGGTGATTTTTTCGCGATTACAATACTTCCCTTTTACGAGGGAAGTAAAACGTCCTTATCGAGAAATTAGAAAATGGGGACAATGGATAATAAATTCAATAAGCAGTTTTTGCATTGAATTCAATAAGTAGTTTTTGCATTGACACCATTTTGTTAGATCACGTTGAATTCGTACGAGTTTATCCCTATATCACATTTAATATTTCTGCAAAATTTAAAGGGAACCTAATAAAACTTTTTTTATGTTGATTTTTAAGAATATCATTTGGCTCCCATTTTGTTTCGCCATCTTGAATTCGTTCCAAGTAGTTATTTCAGGCTGATTTTTTTAAATATTTTATTAGGCCGTCGTAAGAAGAATTATTGGTCTCGGCAAAATCCAAGAAAATACAAAGAAGTAAAAAATTAAAGTATAAAAAAGTATCTTCTTTAATTTTATTTGCACATTTGGCGACGTTTTCAAGTTTTTTAAAAATATTTTTCTATGAATCAATTGAAAACAGAGACAATGTTGCGAAACAATAAGGTGACATAAGTCAAGATGAGGTAAGCAAAAGTATTCATCTCCGTCCATTTATTGTTTAGGCGAACCGCCAGATTTAATTTCATAATGCATCACACACCCATTATTAATTAGTTACTAGAAAAATTCCTACAAACTTAAAATATATATTTCAAGCATGAAAATCCCACAAATATCTCACGATATGTTGTTACAATGGAATTTTTAATGTTTTATTTTATTATTGTAATTAGAAATTATCAGAATAATCGGTCAAGGTACGGTTGTAAAGGAGGCATTTTGCACTAATATTTTAAAATGTACGTAGTAGTTCACAGTTACAATGGACATTTTAAAATATTAAGTTAATATTCGTTTTCTTTGAAGCAAACAATGTCTTGATGATGTGAAGATGTAATACGTTTCTACTTCTTCACACATGCCTAAGGTGACTCTTTCTGGCAAAACTTTAACCTAACTTTTGAACCTGAATCTGAAGATGTAAGACTTTTGTAAACTTTAGTATGTCAAAGAAATTAATTATTTTATAACAGCTGGCATATTTTCAAAAAAACCTAACAACTTGTGTATTTGGTTTCAAGAAAAAACTATTTTCCATGCAAAGTTGTAAACAGCAGAAACGGGTATTAAACTAATAAATGAAACGAAAGATGAAGAGCAACGCCAGCTTATCCTTCAAATTGTTATTGAATATCGAGCAGAGTTTAGGAATACAAACAAAGAGACAATTACAAAATGGTTTTAAACTAAGCTGATAATTTGTTAAATTAGTAGTTAAGCTTTGTTTTGTAGACTTAGTTTTTTAATGTACTTGTATTTATTTTGAAATAAACGCCGTAAAAATAGGTAAATGTTTATGTTTTACGGCGGCACCACTTTGCATCAAAATAATGATTCCAAATTTTGCGCACAATATTTTTTTGCATATGGAATAATTTAAAGGGGTAAGACCAAAAAATACAGAGTGATTCAGGGTCGATTGTAGGTTAGACGTTTACGGAAAACGGGTGGTACGATTGTTCTGAAAATTTGGTTTCGTGGGTAAACTGACCTGCTCTATCAATATAAAATATTTTCAACAATACAGTGTTTCCGCTTCTACCTAAAAGTCGTAGCAATTTTGTTATTTTAAATGGAAAACCCTATATGTTGTTCCTTTTGTGGAATGGCAGATAAATTCTAAATATTTTCTCTTCATACTTTCCTACACATATCTTTACCCGTTTTCGAAATATTAATTAATTTTTAAATTACACGATGGAAAACATGACCTTAATTAAACTTTGATTTTTCCATATTTTTACTTCATATAAAATTAAGATTTGGGTAGTGGCTTAAATAAGTTCTGGGCATTTTGATTCAATATACAAATCAAATCGATATCATACTGGGTGATCCAAAATTATTGCTAACTCCATTACTTATAAAACAGGACAAAAATGCGTTTTTTTCTAATGGTATATTATTTAAAAATTGAAAGTCAATTAAATTTGCTTTCAAATGATATATCACGTTACTATACCTAAAGTGTCAGGTTTTTCCAAAAAACAGGATTTTGAATGCATATTTGAGAATTGATGTTTTTGTCATAGGTAGCCATGATAGTTCGTTGATAGGAGTCTTAAAACAATTAAATAGATGACATGTGAATCATTATTGACGTTTGGTAAATGATCTAATGAATATGTATTCAAACGAAGTTAATATGAAGTTATTTATTCTACATGGGCAATGTGATCAAATATTAGCGAGAACTTGCAGAACATTTAACCTGATTTACCGCAACAGAACGAAAGGAAGTTTTTTGAGAATACAGAACAATTTCAGAAATTATAGCTTTAGATTAAAGACTTTTTATACTTCAACGAAACCTGTGACTGCCGATAAAGATAATGTTATAAATGTCTTGGGATACTTTCATGCAAATCCACAGACCTCAATTCCGTTGCAGTGTCAGATTTAGGCGTATCATACTCATCAATCCAGCGAATTTTGTCCATGTACAATATGCTTCCATTCAAACGGTCTAAAGTTCAAGCTCTTGAACTAGATGATTGTGTACGTATTGTGAAATGCTTTTGATTCGGATTTAAGAGAATCACAATTTTTTTTTAAATATTTGGACTGAAGTTTTTAAGTGAAAGGATTTTTAACAGAAGGAATAGACACTTTTGGACCTATCAAAAACCTTATGCGACCAAAGAAATGGGGTTTCAAAATAAATGCAGTTTTAACATTTTTTGTTTGTTGAAAGTAAAAAAATTAGTTTCCAAATTTATAATAAACCTTTGGATTTTCTAACATACCTACAAATATTGAGATCTAGTGTAAGTAACTTCCTCGAAAATTTAACTCTCGATGAATATCGCAATTGTTGGTATCAACTTGATGGAGCACCGGCTCATTCCCCTCAAGAAATATTTCAAGAGCTATTTCAAATGTTGGCAGATCGCTGGTTTAGACGATTAGGACCTTGTGATTGGCGAGACCGCTCTACCGCACGCCACTGGACTTTTATTGATAGGGTACTTTGAAAGAAAAAGTGTATATGACAGCGGTACAAAACAAGGAAGAATTATGGCAACAAGTAGTTCAGTGTATTGAAGAACTCGATGCCAGTAAAATTTGAAGAGCCACTACACACCGCGGAACCCTGTAGAAAAGCACATTTCTGACATGTTAATTTTACTGATATTTTTTCAAATTGTATAATTTATGAAATGGTTCTGTATTTGTAGAAACTTCCTTTCGTTAATTTGTGGTAATTCAAGTTATGTTACGTTAAATTTTCTGCAAGTTCTCGCTATTATTTGATCAGATTGCTCATGTAAAATTTGAATTGTTATGAATGCTTCGGATTCAGTTTATACCATTTTAAGATTTTTAGCAACGAACTATCATGGCTACCTATGATCTCAACAAATCTCATAAAGTCACTAAAAATCGTGTTTTTTAGAAAAACTTGACACTTTAGGTATAGGGACATGCTATATCATTTGAAAGCAAATTTAAGTATCTTTCAGTTTTTAAAACAATATACAGGGTGTTCCATTAGAAAAAAACGCATTTTTGTCTTCTTTTATAAGTAATGGAGTTAGCAATAATTTTGGGATCAACCTATATGACATCGATTCGATTTGCATATTGAAGCAAAATACCCTGGAGGGTATTGGGTAGGGAGTTGGACAAGCATCAGCTACGTCATGGAACAATGAGAAATTTGAAGAAGTATCAATAACTTGAATGGCAGTAAATAAAAAAGTTCCAAACAATTTGTTCTGCTTTGGACCTTAAAAAGAAAAAGAAGAAATATGACCATAGCGATGTAGCCACAGTTTCATTCTTCAGTCTGTTAGAGAAACTCCAGTGATGTCCCTTAGAAATCGTGCTAAACGGTTAGCAGTTGTGAAAAAAAAATCATTTTCAGACGATTATAAAAGAGAATAAAATATTTCCGTTCAAGCCCCACTTTAATCATATGTTAAAAGGCCGAGATGAAGCGAAATGACAAAGATTTTTATTGGGGGGTAGAAAACAAAAATGTAATTGAAAATATTGATTTTTAAAGTTTATTGTGTTTTCTGAAGAATGCATATTTTCTACTAATGGAACTGCACGTCAGGTACTGGTCCCGAGAAAACCCCGAATTTAGAAAAATGACGCGAAGACAATATTAAACAAAAGTGGACGTGTGGTGCGTGATGTTATAGGCCCATATTTCTACAGTAACATCTGCAATAGAGTATCGTACTTAGATATGCTGGTATTCGTAAAAAAATCACCCTCCGAGATTTTTCAGATCTTTAGGTTTCAGGGTCTTTAGATGCCGACAAACATGTTTTCTCAATTCCGTCGGTCTGTCTGTCTATCTGTCGGTATGTGTGTTCGCTGCATAGCTAAAAAACTACTTATTATTTTGTAGTTAAATGATACAACATTTATTACTAAAAAACTGCTTGTCCGATTTATCCAAAATTTTGCACAAAAATCAAGTATTATGTAGGAATTAACCGATAAAATTTTGGTATGAATCCAAGATGGCGTTACAAAATGGTGGCTTAGTAACATATTTAAAATTTCGGCCTGGAAAACTACTTAAGGGTCTGATTTCAAATTGTGTGCCATAAATAATTGTGGTATATAAATGAACTAGTAAAACTGTGGTACTAATTCAAGATGGCGGAACAAAATGGCGGCTAAATAAAATATTTGCAATCGTGAAAAAAGGTTTTACATATCTCTAGATGCAACAAAAAATGTTTTATAAATTTCGTCGGTCCGTCTGTCTGTTTGTTTGTCTGCCTTTCAGTTCACGGCATAGCTTTAAAACTACTTATGCGATTGAAATCAAATTTTGAGTAAAAATTAAGAGTTATATGGGGATAGCGTGATAACATTTTGGTAAAAATTCTGCATAGCAAAACAAAATGGCGGCCTAGTGAAATGTTAAAAAAATTATTACTAAAAAACTGCTTATCCAATTTTTCTCAAATTTTGCACAAAAGTCAAGTATTATGTAGGAATCAGCGGTAAAATTTTGGTCCGAATCCAAGATGGAGGAACAAAATGGCGGCTTAGTAAGATATTTAAAAATTCAGCCTAAAAAACTACTTAAGGGCCTGATTTCAAATTGTGTGCCATAAATAATTGTGGTACACATGAACTTGTTAAACTGCGGCACTAATTCAAGATGGGGGACAAAAACGGCCCATGAACTAGTGAAACTGTCGTAGTAATTCAAAGTCCAGGAACAAAATGGCGGGCAAATATAATATTTGTAACCGTGAAAAAATTGTCTTCTCAGGGTTTATATATTGTCATTTTAGATTCCTTAGATGCCAAAATATAATGTTTTATCAATTCGGTGGGTCCGTCTGTCTGTCTGTCTGTCAAAAATGTGATATAGGGATAAACTGGTGCGAATTCAACATGAAGTAACAAAATGGCGGTGTGTGTCAATGTAAAAACTACTTATTGAATTTATTTTAATTTATAATCAAGAGTTAATTGTGGCACAAACTGGTAAAATATTGGTTGGAAGCCAATATGTTGGAACAAAATGGCGTCCAATAAAAGTATTTGAAGAGACAGTTATGACTATGTATTAAACTAAATTGGATCACACTTCACTATTCCTAAATTCATGGCGAGGGAAGTTCAGGTTAAGGAAATTTACCGATTTTTTAGCAATGAACTTGAACTTTGCCATTAAATTTTCGTCAAAAAATATATTTTCAACAGGATGATTATCCAGCAGGTTGCGATCGTGAAGTAACAGAATGGCTTAACCGCAAATTTGGTACAAGATGGATTGGAAGAAACGGCCCACTTCTGTTTCCCTCAAGGAGCCCTGACTTAACTGTGGCAGACGTGTTTCTATGGGGCCGTTTAAAACAGATTGTTTATACTGCTCAAATACCAAATAACATTGAAGTGCTAAAAGGCAGAATTACCCAGGCTATACATTCAATATCCCAGGAAGAAATCAGAAATTCCTTCAGATATCTAAGGAACCAGTTAGAACAATGTGTTAAATATGGCGGTGGAATTTTTGGATTTTGATATTTTTATCGTACTGCTTACCTCAGATTTGTTTAGCTTAATAAAATGTTTGTGTTATTTAAAAATTACACTTGAATAAGACGTATTTGAACTAAAATTATTTAATTTATTTTGATAAGAACTAATTTACATTAAATGATAATTATTTCCTTAAATAAAAACATTGGTAACTACGTACGAAATCTTGTATTTCTGCTTAGGATTTATTCAAAACATATTTAATATTTGTACTTTTGAGAGGAAATTCTAAACGAGATATTTTTACGCAAAACAAAATTTTTGATAACGCGAAACTTATTTATTTTTCAAGCAAAAACTTTTATCAAGAGTGACTTTCTTTCGTATCTTTCAATTCTTAATCCATTAGACCTCTTGTAAAGTCCATCTGCGGACATGCTGTATATATAAATATAAATATATTATAAGGGTAAGTCTTGCAAGCGAGACTCCACTTTTATTTCTGTGATAGCTGAGAATAGAAAAAAAACTTTATATAAAATATTTTTAATATTCAGCGAACTTTATTTTGTGAGGAGCGTTCACTATGCAGAGTGGTTCAAAAAAGTTGGGTCTGGCCCAACTTTGTATTTATAAATGTAATTCTGTATTTTTTTATTTCATTTTTGGATTCAGTTTGCAATTCTGGATATTTTTTGTATAACATACTATTATCGTAAATTTAATAGTTTTCGCCAAAATGATACTTGAAAAATTTTTTTATAGTTTTCTTCTGCGATTGTGAAGTATCTACCAGCTGCTGCCAATACCGGTAACAAGCATTGTTATCAAAATTGCACCAGTTAAAATCTATTTTCAAACAACAATATTTTGATTTTAACTTTTTATTTTATTAACAACTAAACAACAAGGCCGTTAGAATACAAATTCTCTAGGTTCTATGTAGTGTGTAGTTATTTTTTAATGGTCAAAAACGTATGATTATAATATAAAAATTGGTTGTTAACAGCCTTGCTGCATCAAAATTTACTGTTATCAGTGGCGCACTCAAGGGTGGTTTTGGGGGGCAAACCCCCCTCTGCTCTTAAGTTTATTTGACTATCCTTGTATTGTTATCCATAATTTGAGTAAGATGTCAAAATTTTAAATAATACAAAAGAATTCACAGGCAAATTTAGAACAATATTACGCTTCTCAATGTTATTAAAAACAATCGAAATACCCGGAATATATCGGACATGGTTTCGAAATCGAATGAAATGTTTCCTTACGTGTCGTCACTGTCTCGTCACGAAAATACGTCTTAACTTGAGCCTGTGACAATTAATAATAGTAGGCTAAACATGTGCGTAACTATAGTGGTTGTTCTTTTGTTTACGTGTCGCTATCAAGTATCGAAGTTATCTAGTTTCAAGAGTTGTTTATTTTCTACATTCATAATTAAAGATGAATAATAACCAACAGTTTTCCTTAAACGAACTAACTGATATGATTTTAATTATCGGGTAATGTCGTAGCCAACCAAGCCGTCAGATATTTCGCAAAGTATTGCATCGTTTCAGAACAACCGGTAATGTTTGCTACATAACAAGAAAGAAAAAACAGTTCATAATGAGTAAGGAACACGAAACCAATGTTATTTTGAGTATAGTGGCCAATCCAAATGCAAGTATCTATTCTGAATATTTTGCAGAGCACAGTATCCCGAATTATTAGAAAACATAAATATCATTCTTATCACCTCTGTCTGAACCAAGAACTCCATAGCGATGATTTCCAAAACAGGGTAAATTTTTGTAGAGATCTTCAAACGCGAGTTATTGAAGATGAATCATTCTTGACAAATATTTTGTACACTGACGAATTTTCTTTTAAAAGTAATGATGCTGTTCATAGACACGACATGCACTATTACAGTACTTCAAATCCTTATTGGATGAGAGCTGTAGCCAATCAAAGAGTTTGGTCTTTAAATGTATGGGGCGGAATTTTAGGACCACATTTTTTTGACGGGCGAAATTTACTTAAATTTTTTAAGAAACGATTTGCCTGCATGCTTGGAAGAGGTTCGACAAGATATGTAGTACCATCGCGATGGGGTATCTCCTCATTATTCCGACATTGTTCGCAGTTATTTGGATCAAACTCATCCAAACAAATGAATGAGAAGACGAGGGAGTATAAACTGGCCGGCAAGGTCACCTGATCTTATTCCATGTGATTTTTTCCTTTGGGGATATATCAAAGAACAAGTTTATGTAATTCCACCAACTCCCATCAAAGATATGAAAATCAGGATTAGAAATGTGTTTTCCAAAATTACTCCTGTAACACTCTTAGATGTAATGGAAATTAATCAAAGACGTTTACAACGTTTATAACGTTTACAACTGTGTATCGAACAAAATAGAAACACGTTCGAGCATTTGAAAGTTTAACATTTTGTAATATCCCAAACTTCATCCACTGGTTTTATCACGTTTAATTCCTTGATTATTTGTTTAGTTATTAATAAATAAAAAGTTAAAATATTGTTATTTGCAAATAGGTATTAACTGGTGTAATTTTGATAACAATGCTTGCTACTGGTATTGGCTGCAGCTGGTAGTTGCTTCACAATCGTAGAGGAAAACTACAATTTTTTTTTCAAACATCATTTTGGCGAAAACTATTAAATTTACAATTTACGTATGTTATACAAAAAACATCCAGGATTGCAAGCTGAATTTAAAACTGAAATAAAAAAGATAGGGTTACATTTAAAAATGCAAAGTTAGACCACGCCCAACTTTTTTGAACCACTCTGTATAGTGAACGCTCGTCACAAAATAAAGTTCGCTCAATATTAAACATATTTTAAATAAAGTTTTTTTTCTATTCTCAGCTATCCCAGAAATAAAGGGGGGGTCTCGCTTGCCAGATTCCCCTTTATATACATTTATGATGTGTTTTCATTCCGGGTGTACATTCGTTCACTACTGTCGTTCTGAAAAGAACAGTTTTGCTGACGTTTCGCCAAAATCACATTTGGCATTTTCGAAGCTTTCCTTCTCTTGCACGAGTAGAGGCTGAAGTGTTAGCGACCGCGAGCTTCCCTTTACACCCTCAACCGGGGCCAAAGCTGATATCTGAGCGGCCGTTGGTCATTATTTATGTTTTCCGGATGTTGCAGTTGTTGGGCTAATTCCGCTTTTTTTTGTGATTTTAGATTTTTCGATTATTGTCTTCCATACTGTTGTTAGTTTTAAAGATTCGTCCCTTTTGTTTAAATGGCCTTGTTTTTCTATTTCTATGGCTTCTCAAATTATTCTTGGTTTATAATGCTCCATCTTGGCAATCTCCCTACAACCATCGAAATTTATTTAGTGGCCGGTTTCCTGATGATGTAGGAATAGGGCCGAGGTTGTTGCCTTCCCGGTCCATAATTTTTGGTATTCGTTGTTTGGGAACCCTGTGCATTAAAGCTTTCTCTATAGTGCGATTTGTGTAGTCATTTTTCTTTAAAGCACCAGATATTATATTAAGTTTGTTTTTTCTCGTCTGTGTTCCAGTTATTGGCACGGATCTAGATATTAGAGTGTTGGCCACATCTTGAATTAGTGCTGGGTGTGATCTTGCATTTAAATATCTATCGGTATGTGTTGGTTTTCTGTATACAGTGTATTCAAAATTTCCGTTATGCAGTTTTGTGATTAGAACATCTAAAAATGGAAGTTTGTTATTTTCCTCTAACTCTAAAGTAAATTATATTCTGGGATGTATTGAATTTACGTGACTCTGTATGACCATATTCCCATATAATAAATATGTCATCCACATAACGAATCGGTAACTTGCTTCTTTGCCAAAAGCTTCTTTCTCGAAGTATATCATAAATAAATTTGCAACTACTGGTGATAGCGAGGACCCCATTGGAGCACCATCTGTTTGTTTATATATTTGCCTGTTAAATGAAAAATAAGTATTTTTAAGGCAATTCTCCGACAGTTGTACTATATGTGCCTGGGAATATATATATATATATATATATATATATATATATATATACTTGTTTTTTTTTTCTTGAACCTAGTTAGATATATTCCTAGGGAGTTTTCTTGGATTAAGATTCGCAGGGAGTAGAGTTAATGGCTTTTTTCCTGTATCATATTCTTATTTCAAGATATTGACGTTAAAAACAAACGTTTCGACCAATACTTAGTCTTCATGAGTGTTAGTATAACGTAGTATACCTCTAATTAGGGTTAGTTTCAACAAACAATTAGATAGTAAATTTTAAAACATTTGACTTACCTATAGAGGAAAATCCTTTAATAACATTCTATTTATTTAAGTACACAAAACATTATTAGACGACGGCACATGATCAAAGCAGACATAAAACTATTTACACACGTGCAAATAAAATAAATATTTTTAATGTTTCTTAGGAGTTAAAATAAATAGTAGGTGGAAGTGTACTTACGTTGTTTTGTTATCAGTACTGTTTCTTGATTATCATACGTATCGGAAAGAAGGTATGCAATTTACTTGTTTTTTTTATGCCTAAGTGGTTCATCTACCGAAATAATTAGCATTTATATTTTTATTATTGGGAAATGTATTAAAGCATTTGTTTATGGTATTACTTTAATTTTTATTTTGTCAAAGTTTAAATTACTGGCGGTTAAGAATTTTTTTCCTTTAATTAATTTATGATTCTAAAAATTCATTTAATAAGATTGTTGTAAATTTGGCTGAGATTCCTAATATCTATTCAGTCGTTTATAGAGTGAGGATTTTTTTATATATATCATTTCCGTAAATTCCATTTTTTGTTGGCGTTGTTCCGTTTTTAATATTTTAGTTTCTTGATAATTAAATTTATGGTTTGTTTCAGTTTCGTGCTTTGTTAAAGCTGATTTTTTTTTATCGTATCGATGTCCATTTAGACGATTTTGCAGGTATTGTGTTGTTTGTCCGATATATACGCTGTGGCATTCACTACAAGGTACTTCGTATATAATGTGTGTGTTATTATTTTTCGTTGTTTTACTTTTCAGGTTACTGAAATGTTGCGGTAAGAGATTATATCCTTTACGACAGATTGAGATATTGTGTTTGTTAAAATAAGTATTAAATTTGTCTGTTAAACTTTGTATATATGGAAGTGACAAATATGTGTCGGTTTTTTGATTTGTGTTTTGTGCCGTTTGATTTTTGTTAAATTTTTGGAGTTTTATATTAAAAAGGGTATTAACTAGTTTTTTCGGGTAACTATTTTTAACTAGAGTGCTTTTAGCTTTTTGAATTACCTCGGTTCTGTATTCTGGATCGCTAAGTATTATTACTCTATCAGCCAGACCAATAACCACAGATTTTTTTTGGGATATAGGGTGTTGCGATAGATAAATCGGACCATGTTTTTTTGGTAAACCATTTGGTTTTTATGCTGTTTTTTTGGTGATACAATGTCATATCTAAGAAATCAATTGTCTCATTGTTTCCATTTCTATGGTAAATTGTATATATATATATATATATATATATATATATATATATATATATATATATATATATATATATATATATATATATATATATATGTACGTATATATATATATATCGACGTATCGTAGGAAAAATGGTAGAGGAAAATCTAAGGCTGATATTATACTGTTTTCTAGTTCTTCTAGTGCCATTTGTGCTATGACACTGGATATGGATGAACCCTTAGCGCATCCCTCTATTTGTCTATAAAATTTTTCACCATACATAAAATATGTGGAAGTTAATGTTAACTCAGTTGTCTTTAAAAATTCTTCGAGGGGTATATCTGTAAAAACTTTGATTTCATTTCATTTTTTTTTTCGATGTTACTTAAAGCCAATTGAATTGAATAATCGTCTGGAATTATAATATTTTTATTTTGTTTTTAAAATCCCACGAATCGAAATCAAAGTAACTGCTTCCTTAGCTATCTGAAGGAATTTTTGATTTTGTTCCTGGAGTTTTGAATGGATAGCCTGGGTAATTCTGCCTTTTATTATTTGGTATTGAAGCAACATAAACAATTTGTTTTAAATGATCCCATAGCAATATGTAGGTCACAGTTAAGATAGGACTCCTTGGGGGCCACAAAATTGTGCTGTTTCTTCCATTCATCGTTTACCGAATACGCGGTTAAGCTATCTTGTTACCTCACCGGCGCAATGTGCTGGACAATCATCCTGTTAAAAATATATTTTTTTGCGAAAATGTAATTGCAAATTTTCAAGTTTTCAAATATACACTATTAGAGGTATTATAAAACTGATACTCTTAAATTTAAATCTTGTAACGAAATATTGTATTTCTGCTTGGGGTTTAATTAAATATTTGTACTTTTGAGAGAAAATTATAAACGACAAATATTTTTTACGCCCCCTGTATCAAAAAATTTATATATATATATATATATATATATATATGTATATATATGTACAGGGTGTTCCAGCGAGGACTGAACAGGGACCTATTTTCGACCTTCCTTGTATTTTGGAAAAATTCAAAATAGCCAATCGATGTATTTTTTCTTGTAGAATCCAAAAATATCATCGAAAAAATATTTGAACCAGAAACAAAAGAGTTACGCTATGCATCAGGTGTTTTTTAAATGGAATGTATCGTTTTTTATACGATTTTTGGAAAGAGTGATTTTTTTTATGTCCGTTCTGATTAAAAGATTTGATTTTGCGATAGCTGTTTATATTACATTTTAATGTTTTACAAACTAAAATTTTAGCTTCACCTGTTTAAAATATACGATAGGTTGGTATAGGTGATCAAGGTAAAATGACATTTGATTGCTTTGTCAATAAAAATTGACATTATTTTAATTATTGTCGAAGTCTTCACCTAAAAAATATATATTTGACTCTGATCGGAATGAAATACTCTTTGGACGAGAGACTACAGATTGTTATGCTATTTTACAAGTGCCAAGAAAATGCAAGAGAAGCAAGAAGAAGATTTATTGCAAATTTTCATAGAAATATATTCATCAAACAAAAGGATAAAAAACCTATTTGAGGAAAATAAAACTTTACATGATAGAAAAAGAAATATACAAAGAAGAAGAAATCGAGACCAGGCCATTATAAATTATTTTCAAGTTAATCCAAGCAAATCTATTTCGGATGCAGTTCGGGAAGTTCAGTACGGTGGCGGTGTAAGGCGCAGAAGAGTTACCCGAGGGACTGTTCACAGGACTCTGAAAATTCATAAATTTAGGCCTTTTCGTATCCTTCCACTTCAGCACCTAACACCGGCACAAAAAGAACTTCGCTTCCAATTTGTTTCTCAAATGGTAATTCGGCAAGAAAACGAAGACCTTGATTTATTCAAAAATATTGTGTGGACCGACGAAGCTGCTTTCACAACATCGGGAGTATTCAACAGACATAATAGTCACCACTGGGCCGTTGAAAATCCAAAAAAGTTCCAGACTATTAAATTTCAAGGGAGGAATTCTATTCATGTTTGGTGTGGGATAAAAAACCATAAAATTTTGGGACCAATATTTTTTAACGGGACTTTAAATGGGCACTGATATTATGAGTTTTTAGAAAACGAAATTGAAAATTTTTTGAAAGACTTACCATTGGCAGAATATCAGAATTTAATTTGGCAACATGATGGGGTGCCTCCTCATGCCGTGCATGATGTGGTTCAATTTTTAAATCGGCGCAATAACGAATGGATAGGGCGAAATGGAACATATGCTTGGCCGCCCAATAGCCCCGACCTTTCAGTTTTGGATACATTTCTTTGGGGTCTTTGGGGCCATTTGAAGAACGTCGTATACAGACAACGAAACGAAAATATTCAAGAGATCATTGGAAAAATTGTCGATGAAATAAACCGCCTTAACCAGGAAAATCATATTGTAACAGCAAGTTTAGAAAGGCTACAAAGGGGTTATCGATGTTGTTTCGAGAAAAACGGCGGTCACATTGAAAACTTATGTTATTAGTAGTTTTATTTTATTATTTAATAATTATTTTTTATTGAATTTATTTTTCTATCATGTAAAGTTTTATTTTCCTCAAATAGGTTTTTTATCCTTAGAATTGTATTGATGGATATATTTCTATGAAAATTTGCAATAAATCTTCTTCTTGCTTCTCTTGCATTTTCTTGGCACTTGTAAAATAGCATAACAATCTGTAGTCTCCCGTCCAAAGAGTATTTCATTTCGATCAGAGTCAAATATATATTTTTTAGGTGAAGACTTCGACAATAATTAAAATAATGTCAATTTTTATTGACAAAGCATTCAAACGTCATTTTACCTTGATCACCTATACCAACCTATCGTATATTTTAAACAGGTGAAGCTAAAATTTTAGTTTGTAAAACATTAAAATGTAATATAAACAGCTATCGCAAAATCAAATCTTTTAATCAGAACGGACATAAAAAAATCACTCTTTCCAAAAATCGTATAAAAAACGATACATTCCGTTTAAAAAACAACTGATGCATAGCGTAACTCTTTTGTTTCTGGTTCAAATATTTTTTCGATGACATTTTTGGATTCTACAAGAAAAAATACATCGATTGGCTATTTTGAATTTTTCCAAAATACAAGGAAGGTCGAAAATAGGTCCCTGTTCAGTCCTCGCTGGAACACCCTGTACATATATATATATATATATATATATATATATATATATATATATATATATATATATATATATATATATATATATATATATATATATATATATATATATATATATATATATATATATATATATATATATATATATATATATATATATATATATATATATATATATATATATATATATATATATATATATATATATATATATATATATATATATATATATATATATATATATATATATATATATATATATATATATATATATATATATATATATATATATATATATATATATATATATATATATATATATATATATATATATATATATATATATATATATATATATATATATATATATATATATATATATATATATATATATATATATATATATATATATATATATATATATATATATATATATATATATATATATATATATATATATATATATATATATATATATATATATATATATATATATATATATATATATATATATATATATATATATATATATATATATATATATATATATATATATATATATATATATATATATATATATATATATATATATATATATATATATATATATATATATATATATATATATATATATATATATATATATATATATATATATAAATATATGGACAATGGATCATTGTGTCTGCTGTGATGCAGAACATGTTCCAAACAAGGATCATTTTCTTGTTATGACGTTGGTGTAAGTGGAATGAAAACATACTATCATTTAATACTCCCAACGAAAGCCAGGAGTCACAATGTAATTCAATGCCGGTCGTGGTATTAGCCAGCGGAGTAGTTGTTTTTGTGATTCAATTTTGTGCCTTTGCCCTACACGGGGCTGGCTAGTCTATGGCGGCCTGATGAGCTCTAATAAGAGCGAAATCGCGATCGTCGTTTGACTAAAATGGATCATTGTGTCTGCTGTGATGCAGAACATGTTCCAAACAAGGATCATTTTCTTGTTATGACGTTGGTGTAAGTGGAATGAAAACATACTATCATATATATGTATATATATATATATATATATATATATATATATACAGGGTTAGTCGGATGTCTGGAAACGGTCAAATATCTCAAAAACCACTCCACCGATCTGAACGATATGTGGTGATTAATAATTACCAAATTTCCCCGACCCTTTGGTGCATGCCTCAATGTTTCTAAAGTATTATATGTTATAAATATGGGCGTAAAATGCCATGGACAGATATCGCGCACCACGCGTTCACTTTTGTATAATATTGTCGTCGAGTCATTTTAGAATAATTCGGGGTTTTCTCGAGACCAGTATCTGACGTACTGGGATGCTGCAGTTCCATTAATAGAAAACGTGCATTCATCAAAAAACATAATAAACTTATAAAAAATTAATGTTTTCACTTAAAATGTGTCTCCTAGCCAAAAACAAAAATCTAGTCTATTCGCTTCATCTCCCTCTTCCAACGTATGATTAAATGAGGTTTAAAAGGAAATATTTTATTTTCTTTTAAAATCGTCGGAATATGACTTTTTTCACAACTGCTAACTGTTTAGCACAATTTCTAAGGGACATCACTGGAGTTTCGGTAACAGATTGAAGAACTAGAAGTGTAGCTGTACCGTTATGGTCATACTTCTTCTTTTTATTTTTAGGGTCCAAAACAGAACCAGTTTTGAATATTTTTTATGTCGCAGATTGCCCGAGATATTGGTACTTCTTCAAATATCTCGCTAAATTGTTCCATGACGTAGCGGTATGATACTTGACCATCCCAGTAATACTTATAAAAAATCCTTTGCTCAGTAGATAATATTTTGATAAGAACTATTTTACATTAAATAATAATTATTTCACAAGTGCGTCGCTAAGTGTCATAATTATTTTAGAAACTAACAGGTACTCTGATTAAAGGTGTGCTTTGATAAGAACTAGAGAATATTTCTGACTTTAAAAAGTGATAAAACTGATACTCTTAATTTTAAATCTTGTAACGAAATATTGCTTGGGGTTTAATTCAAAACATATTTAATATTTGTACTTTTGAGATAAAATTATAAACGACATATAATTTTTACGCAAAACAACATTTTGGTATTTTTTTTATATATATATATATATATATATATATATATATATATATATATATATATATATTTTTTTTTAAATTCTTGGGTACTGGTTTATTTTCTTAAAAGAAGTCACTTCAGTTGTGACTTGTGAAAATTAAATTCCACAAGTCACAAATGAAACATCATTGCTACTATAATGCAGTGAGTTATTTTATTTCCAAAATTGACTTTTTTGAAACAATCTTCGATAACTGTAATTTCCTAACATTTTTTAAACATAAAAGCATTTCCTAATTTTCTCTCCTAGATACGCCCGTTCAAATAATTTTCGCTTTTGCTGAACAGGGCAGCGGTTTTGTCGCTAGAGTCAATTTACTCTAATATAAATAATACTACACTAAATAAACTTAAAAGTAATAAAAACAATTAGACCTACTGTACATAACTTCTCAATCTCAACAAAAAACTATGCGCACATTGTGAAAAATGGAAGTATTTTAACAATTCCTTCTAGTTGCACCTTAGAATAATTACCTAGTATTCCATACCAAAATACAAAGAATTCAGTCACCTTTTTCTTCAACTTGTTTATTTAAAAATAAACAAATGAACTAACTGTTCTCATTTTTAAGGCAATAAACTAACTATTCTAATTTTTAAGGCAATACCATTCGTTAATCTGACCTATGTGTTTAATAAAAAAAATTATTTTATTATGTTTGTATAATGGTGATTTATTCAGGTGATTTATGGGAAAACTATGCTATATCTGCCTAATACTGATCTACTCTAATAGAGTTCGTCTATTTATAGAGGCATTACAAAATTTACAGCTATACCTACTGAAATAATAGAATGCATGATCTCATTTGTTTTCAAACACTATTCGGGAAATTATTGACCATTTAGAATACTGTCAAGCTGTAGAAGGACAACATTTAGAACATCCTATTAATCATTCAATTAATTTTGTTTTAGTTTTTTAATTCCTAATTGATGTATTTTTAAAAACATTTAATAAATTTAACATTTAACGGATCAAGTTAAAAGTTTGCAATTTTGAAGTCATACTAAGTGTAATACGAGAAATAAATTAGGCTTAAAAAAACAACATTGTGGTATGCGTCTAAGGGTCGTGGCAATTCGGTAATGCTTAATCACCACGCAATCTATATATATATAACAATGTTATCAGTCTAGGCTTAGGATAATTATGCATTTAAAAATCTAAAAATATGCTCCGAAACAAGGGAAAATATGTACTTAAAAATGCATTTATAGATAATAAATGCATTTTTAAGTGGATATTTTATGTATCAAAAAACAGATATAAAGCAAAAGTATAGCAATTAAAATATTATATTATTTACACTTCAAGGTATCCCTAAGACGCTATTTTTACCAGTAATTATTACATTATTAAGACAACTATATAATAAAAGTATTTTTTTTTAAATAAAATTTTAATATATAGCTAACTAAACAAACTAACTAAAGAATAAACCTGTTTAAAATTAATTGTTTACACTATTCAACAAGTTGCGGTTACACTTTATAACTATATGATGGAACAAATTATCAAATTCAAATTTTTTCCTATTATCTGACAATAGTACTTTATACTCAGAAAATACTCGTTCAACATCACAAGATACAATTGGAACATATCCAAACAAATTTAAATCACTGTTTATTAAAAATTGTTCATTATCTGGATTCAATGTCTCTTTATTGCCACAACTGCACTAATATTTTTCAAATTTTTGTAACCAATATTTTTTTGTAAAACCGTAGCTAATTTTTGAGAAATTACTTTATTTATAGTGTTAGTTATAGTTTCACTCACTTTTTCTATCATTTCTACGCTTTTTGACAAAGAAAGTCCTTTCATCTCCATTTTTTTTATAGTATCAGACAAGCAAGAAAAACTGTTTTTAATAATGTAAATTAAATCCTCACGTACATCTTCTTTGCGCAAAACTTTTGTGCTTCTTGTATATAATGTGAGTATTCCGCATTAAATTGGTTGACTATGTTTTTTATTGTCTCGAAATTTTTCCCCATCTAGTTACAATTGGTGATGGTGGCAGGCAGGGGGATGTTTCCTGCAGTTCCTCTAAATTATTTAATTAATACTCGAGTCGGAGCTTTTAGGAATACTTTCTTCACGGAGGAAATCAGATCGTTCACTCATGGAGAAAAATCACGAACTGGTTCTGCAACTCGATGAAGTCCATGGACAAGACATGTAGCATGTATCATTTTACGGTACAATATTTGTAGACCACTCATTGCTTTACACATGTATGGAGCAGCATCTGTAATTGCCACTAACACTCTATCATATTTAATACCACCGTCCCATAAAAAAGTGAGAGAGTCGTTGAAAAATCCAGCAACAGTTGAATGATTTACTTTGTCTAAGGTCTTCATTGTAAATAAATATGATTTATCCCCTTTCTGCTTCTACACCCAACACACCAAAAACCAAATTAGCAATACATCTCTATTTCACATCAGTTATTTCATCTAGTGACACCCATATACTTTTATCTTCTACTTTTTCCCGCAATTCGGTAACTGTCTTATTGTACAAATCTGGAACATAGTTTTTGCTGAACGGGGATTCATGTGGAATTGATGTCTTTGTGTACTACTCTAAAAATGACTTTAGGGCAGGATTACTTAATTTTTTTAGTGGAATATCCGCACTAATAAACGCCTTGCACAAATCCTCATTGAACTTTGATCGTTTGGGTCTCGGTCCTGGTGAAAATGCTGAGGTGATTAAAACTTGTTTCTGAGTACACTTTTTACTTTTTTGGATCTGATGCTTTGTAGCTCCTATGTATTGTGTCACTTGGAATTTCTTGTTCGCAGTAACAGGAACATCACAATATTTACAAAACAGCACAAAACCGTCAGTCGTAAAATCAGGAAAATCTTTCAGGAATTGATTTAATACCGCACTTAATGAACGTTTTCTTTCGGCATATTGGACAATGTTTACGCCACAATGTGTAAACTATACTGAATTGAAAGTTTATTTCTAACATTCTTAAAACGTGCGTATTTATGATTATATTCGTAATTGTGGTAAATCCATAGTTTTTAAAGCACAAAAGTTTTATTGGGTACCTATAACAATTTTAAGAAAGAATAGGTAAAACCCTTGGCCTGCCAGCAACTAGACATTTTTTATTATGGATTATATTTGAAATACATCAAATTTGTCTTGGGAAATAAAAATATATTCAGGAAAATTATAATATATGAATTTTTCCTAATAACTGTAATAACTGCAAAACATGCATTTAAATACAAAAATTGCCAAAATATGCATTTGCATATGCTTTCATGCAAATGCATATATATCCTAAGCCTAGTTATCACTATTGTCAATTCTATTCCTCTATCTATAAAACTATCCTAGTTGTTTATGTCAGAAAATTGTAGAATTCCTAGCTAATGACATGTTATTTGATTTCAAAATATTTTATTACTCAAAGAAACTTATATTATTCTTGTCAGGATGCTGAACATACTTTAAGTGCTTAAGTTATTAAGTTTTGTTCTTAATTGCCTAAAAGAAGAGAAATTTTAATCGTAATATTAATAGAAAAAAGTTAAATTTGTTATTTTAGAAAGAATCTTCTGTTTTCACTCATATTAACTTGTATATTTTTATTGTTATATTCAATGAGCAAGCTGTTCGAGTAAATTGAACTGAGTTTTTCCAGGTCTTTCTTTGATAAGTGTATTATCAAGTGGAATCTCAACAATTTCTAGAAACTTTCTTTTTGTGGTGTTTTTTTTCAGATAATAGTTTCTTCGTAGTTGAAAATGTGATTTGTTTCTAGGGTATGTTAAGCGAGGGCGCAAGTTTGTTTTTGATTTCTATAATTACTTTTATGTGATATAACGCGATCATTTAGTACTCTGGAGGGTTGTCCAATATACGCCTTTTGACATCCTAAACAAGGAATTCTGTATATGCCCCTGATTTTTTATGGGTGGATTTTTATCTTTTAATTTTAAATAAGTAGACTAATAGTTTTTGAGTATCTTGTATAATTGATTAAAGGTTAAAAAGCAGAGATATCTGGAGTAATTTCGCCTCTATCGATATCCTCCACATCACGAACAGTCATTGTTTAAGAGATTTTTAGCGTTCTCAAGTAGAATGTTAAAAAGTCTGTTAAGGTCTTTCTGTCTGAATGAATGATGATGAAAGAGTTTCTCAACTCTTTGTTTCAATGAAAACACCAAATTTATTTTGATTTTCTTAGTGTGGTAAGAGTGATAATTTATGTATCTACCCAAGCTAGTAGGTTTTGTACACCAGTCAAATATAATCGTGTTTGTCTCACTTCAAATCACTTTAGTGTCTAAGAAATGAACAGTTCTATTTTGTTCAGTTTCCATGGTGAATTGGATATTTGGGTTATAACTATTGAAGGTGTTAAGAATCTCATCTTTTTTGTCACTAGGGACTGCAAAGATTAGATCATCAACAAACTTTTTAACAAGCGTTGGTTGAAATGTTAATTTTTGAATGGAATTATCCAACAAATCATCCATGACATATTGGGCAGCGACCGTGAAAACTGTAGCTCCCATTGGTGTACCTAGTACCTGTTTATAATACTTACCTTGAAAAACGCAATAAGTTGTATCAAAAATAAATTGTATCCTTAATCAATGCTTCTAACAGCAAAATTTCACAATATGTCACAAATACCCTCTTACAATACAAATAACGAATACTATATATGACACTCTTTTCAGTTTGCAGAAATTATTAATGACAAACAACTTCCTGAGAATTACGAACTTATAAGTTTAGTTGTTGTCTCGCTATATAATAATATTTCATATTTCCCTCTACGAAAAAAAGAACATTAAAAACAAATGTGAAAATATTCAAATTCACAGCAGCCTCAATTTTAATAAATATCTACACTTAAAAAAAGTGTGTTGATGATCTAATCTGGGCAGTCACTAGTGACAAAAAACACCTTTAATAGTTATACACGTTGTTACTGTCCGCGCATTTCTCTTTCTGAACGAAAAATTTTTGAAATTTGTGTTTGTTGACCTTCGAAGTGCTCTGTTCGGTAACGGTGCGTCGGGGAAGTACGTTTCTACCTAGTCCAACGTAGAGGATTAATGGACGCTTCTTCTGGTAAAAAATCGATTTTGTTGGGGCTTATACTAAGCTGACAGTGGCGTTCGATAGGAGCACTGTTTTAGAAACCCAGATGATTCAAAATGCAGGTCGCTATGTTAATTTTTCGAGGTAGGCAGAGGGCATTCTTTTTCGGATTTCTCGTCCAAAAATCTCGGAAAAATTCGTTAACGGGCAATCTCGGAGAACTGAATGCCACTTAAAAAATAAAAAAGGGGTAAAAAATGGAGTAACTTTGAAGGCATTTTATGGAGTCGGAACCCTGACTACTTTGTCAAGGTAAAAATGGGGTTCGATGGGAAATATAAAGGAGATTTAAAATTAATATAGGATGCCTATACCTTAAATGACGAGAAAGCGGTCGAAATGCAGAAAAACTAAAAAAAAACCGTTTCCATCTTTTTAATTTTCCCATATTTCACTATTTTTTTTCGAGTAGCGTAACGAGGGGCAGATTTTGTTTATGGGATCCCAAATTTACCCCGAGTGATTCAAAAATCACATTGCTAAAATTTCTCTTTGGTTTATACAGGGTGAGCCATTTAGAAATAAATTTGCAATTCCGTTTTCATGTATTTCCTTATGGATTTACTTTTGACCCTGTAGCATAGGAACAGTTGATCGATCCTAGGCAGATTAAGTAAATACGCAAAGAAACCTCTTTATTTCTTTTAGAGACTGGTGTAAAACTCAGCTCTATCAGGGTGAGGAGTGAATTTTGAGAAATTTTTGAATTGTAGCATGCATGAATCTGTTTGCCCTTCGTAAGTCGTACCGGTACCTCCTGGGATAAAAAGATTAAATATATCAAAATTTCTATCTTTCTTCTGAAAGACATAGATTTACATTTTTTTTATCCGAAGTCAAAAAACTGGGTAAAATCTAGTTACGAAAAATGCAATATTTTCCCATTTGCCAATGAATTTAACACTTTTTCTCTGCCAGCTGTGTAGCTTTGACTGACATGTCATAATGAGCAGTTTGACAGGGTCGCGATGTTTTTAACCCAAAATTTGCAAATATCTGTTCATATAGCTATCTTAAATGCTTTGAGAAGTGGTGAAAACGGATATACATCCCGAAAAATATAGAAATATTAGGAATCCTGTCGAAATAAAGTTACAAGAGTATTTTATAGACGAAATGAAGGTCGTTATAATACAAAATAATAAATACATGGATGATGTAAAGACTTAAAGGTATGAATATTTATGTTTTAATTAATAAGGGATTTTTCCCATTTAGTGCAATATTTGTTGTTCCCAGTATGTTTAGTAACGGCTAGTAAAGTAATTTCGAAATAACTGCTTTCTTCTATATATGCAGAACTTAGAAATAATTATATTCTTATTTCTTGCTTTATACCCATGGAGTATTGGTTATTTAAACTGTCGCTGACTTTAGTATGTTATATGGTTTCATGTTATATATTTATATACGGGGTGTTAAAGCAATTCGGTTTAGAGTAGTGGCATTTTCCAGTCACCGGGAGATTCAACAGCAGCATTAATTTAACATTTAACCTTAAGTACTGGGTATATGAAGTCGCCGCTTTTTGTAAATTCTAAAGCGGTTGCAAGCTATTATGCTTATACTGACCGCTAATCATCATCAGTGACCGTTAAGGGTTTCAGATGTTTTATGATAGCATTTAATATGAATTTTATTTATAACTCAAGGCGTATTACAAACTAAATATTTTGATAGTAGCTATAGATAGGGTTTTAGTTGTTTAATGCATTTTGAATTAAGAGTTGCAAATGTTAGACGTGTAAATTTTACACGATTAAAATATTTATTTTCCATTAAGACCTTTAATCTATCATATTTTACTGTTGCATGTAACAACCCGTGTATTAATGTATTATTAATATAGTGTATAAGATATATAGGGTATTGCAAACGCGAAATGCCTTGTTTTTTTTGGCGTTTTAGAGAACTTAGATTATGAAACACATATTTTTAGAAATAAAAAGATAATGCCTGTACAGATGTGTGTATATGTATACACAAAATGTGCACGGACGATAAATTGAAAACAAACAAATCAATTCGTTTCAAATTTGGACCAAAAATAGTTTGGGTCAAAGTCCCGCTGGAATTAGATATTGTGAATCATGAGCGTAGATCTTCGATATTTTTAACGGGTACAATAACGTAAAAATCTCGTATTTTGAGAACGCACAAACCGATAACAGTATAATTGAAAACAGATATAGTTAAGGTAATTTTTTTCACATGAAAAAATTGTGGAAGACTTTGACGTAGATATTGCATTTTGTTCTATATTTTAAAAAAACATATACTTAATATTCTGAAAAATAGCGAAATATCTTAAATTTATATTAATTTTTGTACATAAATTTTTTTTCGCCATACAAAAATCCAAAAAACGATTTATCAATACAAAAAAATAAGTATCTTTTAAGTTTATGCATATATATATATATATATATATATATATATATATATATATATATATATATATATATATACAATATATTCCAGAAACATTAAAGATGCTTAAAAAACGGTGAAACACGTCAAATTTATTTTATAATTTTGTATATATAAACATTTTTTGCACTAGGCGGGGTAGTTTAGAAGGATGAAAGAGCTCCCATGAGAACGAAAAAAAATATATATGCAAAAATATTTTTATTGTAAAGCGAGTAGTTAAGAAAAAATCGGTAAATTTCGTTACCCGGAACATTCTTCGTTATGATTGTTTTCCATTTGTTTGGAATAGTAAAGTGTGACCCAATTTAGTTCAGTACATAGTCACAGTATATATGTGTTACATATACTGTCTTTTCATTTTTATTTGTTCCATCATATTGGATTCCTACCAATATTATACCATTTCCTTTCTAACTATGCCACATTTGACTTTTGGGCATAATAAAATAAATTTAATAAATAGGTTTTACATTGACACATACCGCCATTTTGCTACGTCCATATTGAATTCGTACCAGTTCAGCCATTTTCACATCTAATTTTTCCGCAAAATCAATTGATCAAGATTTTTTTACATTGATTTTTTAAAAATTTTATTTGGCCGCCATTTTGTTTCGCCATCTT
The DNA here is from genome assembly GCA_030620095.1 of Kuschelorhynchus macadamiae. NCBI lineage: Eukaryota > Metazoa > Arthropoda > Insecta > Coleoptera > Curculionidae > Kuschelorhynchus > Kuschelorhynchus macadamiae. The sequence continues at coordinate 1,446,550 of JAUTXW010000383.1, forward strand.
AAATTGAAACCCAAATTATCAGTCTACCTACTCTGATGGTCCGCAGATACTTCGCAGATATTAAGTTTCTAACTAGTTTTCGTTATCGATGCTCTTGTTGTTATGTTAAAGTGGCGCATTATTTGGGGTTAGGATCCAGTAAAAAAACAAAAGCTTTTTTTTGTCGAAGTTTCGCAACTTTATTGTTGCATCCTTAGGACACAGATTTTATATCCTACATGAAACCCATCTTATCAGTCTTTACCTACTCCGTTGGTATGCAGATATTTCCTAACCCCAAATAATACACCACTCTAACAACAACAAGATCGTCTACGAAAACCATTTAGAAACTTAATATCTGAAAAGTATCTGCGGACCAACCTAGTAGGTAAAAACTGATAATATGGGTTTTATGCAGGATATAGAATCTATATGTGTCCCGAGGATGCAATAATAAAGTTGCGAAACGTCGACAATTTAAAAAAAATTTTTGTTTCTTTACTGGACCGTAACCCCAAATAATACACCACTCTAACATAACCACAAGAGGATCGTTAACGAAAACCATAGAAACATGACATCTGGGAAATATCTGCGGACGAACCGGAATAAGTAGAGACTGATAACATAGGGTTCATGCAGGATATAGAAACTATATGTGTCCTGAGGATGCAACAATAAAGTTGCGAAACGTCGACTATTTAAAAAAAAACTTTTGTTTTTCTACTGGACCCTAACCCCAAATAATACACCACTGTAACATAACAACAAGAGGTTTGTTAGCGAAAACTATTTAGAAACTTAATATCTAAGAAATATCTACCGACAAACGGAGTAGGTAAAGACTGATAATATGGGTTTCCTGCAGCATATAAGATCTATATATTCCTGAGGATGCACAAATTAAGTTCCGACACGTCGACAATAAAAAAAAAACTTTTTTTACTGGATCAAATAATACACCATTCTAACAAAATTTCTTTAACATTGTTCAGTATTGGATTTTTACCAAAATATTACCAAGTCATCCTCATATGACCCTTAATTTTTGGTCAAAATTTTGTTCCGCCATCTTGAATTAGTAACTAGTTTTCCAAGTTGAGCACTATACCACAATTAGTTATGGCACACATTTTGCAATTATTTAGTTTCTTATTTTTTATTTTGTGCCGCCATCTTCGATTCGTACCAACATTTGTTTGATGTTTATACAAAATTTGAAATAAATTCGCCAAGTAGCTGTTTCATAATATTTTTTCTTAACATTTCACTAGGCCGCCATTTTGTTTTTGCCGTACTCGATTTTTACCAATATATTACCAGATCATCCCCATTTGACTCTAAATTTTTTATCAAAATTTGAAGTCAATGCCTATGCCGCGAACTGACAGACAAACAGATAGACGGGCCGACGGAATTGATGAAACATATTTTTTGGCATCTAGGGACTCTAAAACGTGAAGTATAAACCCTGAGAAGGTGATTTTTTCACGATTACAAACATTTTATTTGGCTTCCATTTTGTTTCGCCATCTTGAATTAGTACCACAGTTATTAGTTACCTCTATACCACAATTAGCGTACACAATTTGAAATCGATTCATTAAGTAGTTATTCAGGCTGAATTTTATTAACCCACCATTTTGTTCCGCCATCCTGGATTCGTACCAAAACGTTACCAGTTTATTCCAACATAATACTTGATGTTTTTTGCAGAATTTCAGATAAATTGGATAAGTAGTTTTTTAATAAGAACTTTTTTTAACATTTCACTAGGCCGTCATTTTGTTTCGCCATATTGGATTTTTACCAAAATCTTATCAGACCATCCTCATATGACCCTTAATTTTTGATCAAAATTTGAAGTTATGCCGCGAACTGACAGACAGGCAGAAAGACCGACAGACGGATGACGGAGTTGATAAAACAATATTTTTTGGCATTTAGCGACGTTACAACGTAAACATGTGTAAAAGTGCGAGGGTGACTTTTTCACGCTTAAAAACATTTTATTTCTCCGGCATTATGTTCGGCCATCTTGAATTAGTACCACGATTTTACTAGTTATTTCCTATACCACAATTAGTTATGGCACACAATTTGAAATCAAACCATTAAGCAGGCTGAATTTTTATATATTTTATTAAGCCGCCATTTTGTTCCGCCATCTTGGATTCGTTCCAAAATGTTACCAGTTGATTTCAATTTAATACTTGATGTTTTTGCTAAATTTGAGATAAATTGGATTACTAGTTTGGTAATAATAATTTGTTTAAGATTTCACTAAGCCGCCATTTTGTTTGGCCATATTAGATTTTTATCAAAATCTACCAGGCCATTCCCATATGACCCTTAATTTTTGACCAAAATTTGATGTCAATCGGGTAAGTAGTCTTTAAGCTATGGCGCGACCTGACAGACAGACAGACCGACGGAGTTCATAAAATAATATTTTTTGGCATCTAGCGACGCTAAAATGTAAAAGTGATAGAGTAACTTTTTCACGATTACAAACATTTTATTTGGCCGCCATTTTCTTCGGCCATCATGAATTAGTACCACAATTTTACTAGTTGATTTGATAATAATTTTTTTAACATTTCACCAAGCCGCCATTTTGTTTCGCCATATTAGATTTTTACCAAAATGTTACCAGGTCATCCCCATATGACCCTTAATTTTTGACCAAAATTTCAAGTCAATCGGGTAAGTAGTTTTTTAGCTACCCCGCGAACAGACAGACAGACAAACCGACGGAATTGAGAAAACGTGTTTTTCGTCATCTAGGGACCCTGAAACGTGAAGATCTGAAAAATCTCAGCGAGTGATTTTTTTCACTATTACAATACTTCCCTTTTACGAGGGAAGTAAAAACGGCAAAACATGTTAAAAAATTTCTTTTATCTCTTTTTACATTAAATATATTCTACAATATACAGGGTAGCCCTTGTGAATACAAGCATCACCTTATCGTACAAATATTTGTATATACATAACGCTTAGCTTAAAAAACGGTAATACAAGATAAATTTATTTTCTTTTTTGCATACAAAAACAATTTTTTGTATATAATAGTTTCACTCTAAGGAGATGAAACAGCCCCCCTAGATGAGGTGAAGATAATTTATTATTTTAAAAAATATTAGTATTTCTAAAAAATTATTAAAACAAATATTTTATTGCACATTTTTTGCATATTGATTTGAAATTAGATAAAGTGATAGTGATTTAGAAAAAAATATATAAATTTTAGCGGCTGTCAAAATGTTTTTAGTCTAATTTCTAAGAGGTTTAAAATATCGATTTTGAGGTTTCGATGATATATAGAATTGATGTTTTCAATAAAAATATTTGACAGTTGTCAAAGCTAATTTTGACTCCAACATTTAAAAGGCATTTGAAACATATTTGTTTAGGAGTTTGCATCCTACATAATATTTTAGATATACATGTTTTTACATTTAGAATTGATAGTTGTCAAACTCTCAAATATGGCAACATAATGTGGATCTGAAGCCCTATTTTCAAGTCAGATTCTAGAGGATATTGTTTCCATCCTGTCCAAAAGGATACACTTCCAGAGTACTAATAAATGATCGCGTGACATCACATAATAATGATTATAAAAATCAAACTTGCCTTCTCGCTCAACATACCTTAGAAACAAATCGCCTGTTCAGCTACAAGGAAATATCAGTACTATTATCACAAAAAGAGAGTCTCCAGAAATGGTTGAGTCTCGACTTGATAACATAGTTATCAATAAGAAGAAAGATTTGGAAGATCTCAGTTCAATTGACTCGAGCATCTCAATCACTGAATATAACAATAAAAATGTACAAGTTAATATAAGTGAAAACAGAGGATTCTTTTTAAAATAACAAATTTTACTTTTTTGTATTAATATTACAATTAAAATTTCTCTTCTTTTAGGCAATTGAAAACAAAACTTATTCACTTAAGCACTTTTAAAGTATGTTCAGTATACTTATACTGACAAGAATAATGAGAGTTTTCTTTGTGTAATAAAATATTTTGAAATCAAATAACATGTCATTAGCTAGGAATTCTACAATTTTTTTCACATAAACAACTAGGATAGGATAGACTGACAAAGATACAAGGTGGATAATTAAATACGAAAAGGTTTACAAATGACATGTCTCTCCTGAAACATACGATTTTCATTGTCGTCTGTTCCATCACCTCATTAACTACTCTATATATATATATATATATATATATATATATATATATATATATATATATATATATATATATATATATATATATATATATGCATAAAGCTATATATACATAATATATTTATATATAGATTTTCTGCAGAGTCTATTTTCCCCATAAGCCAGAAGAGCCTGGGCCTAGGGCTACATTGTGAGACGGGCCCCACACTCGCCATGAATATATCATCTGCAAATGAAATTATTACACATTATTTTATGCTTTCCAACTTGTTTACTTAGTATTACTTTTTTGCTTATTAATTACTATTATTACTTATTATTACAGAAAGTGAGGAGCAGATCCTAACATGCCTTTGTTTTACAAACCCTTCGTTCGATCATGGACTATTCTAGCATTTTTTATGGATCTGCAGCTCAAACTCATTTAAATAAATTAGAAAAAATTAAAAACAAATGTCTAAGACAAAGCTCGAGTTTTTTGAATAGTACTTATATACCTGTAATTGAAGCTGAAGCAATAGAAGTCCCATTAGACTTGAAACGAAATTTTATAGCTGATAAATTCCTTTTAAAAATAATATAAAAAAATAGTAATTTAATTAACCAACTTACAATATTATGTTATACACACTCGTATTGGAGATAAAAAAACTATCTTTGTTAGTACACAGTAATTCTTGGGGAACCCAGAGAAAAGAAGAAATTTGTAGTAATACTAAAACTCTCACAAAGTTTTTATTAGAGACAGTATGGAAAAAACGACAAAAAACATACCTTTTAAGAACCACAAAATACAATTAAATTATGAACAAATCTTTACAGACAAATTAGTTTTAAATTGACAGACTGGGTGCACCTTTTATCTCAAAAATAAAAAAATAATTAAAACATATCATTTACCCGATGGCGTTTCTATTTATTCAGCCGAACTTTGGGCTATCCTTGAATTAGTTAAATATTCTATTAATTTTACTGAAAATAATAAGTTTGTAATATTTTCTGATAGTCAAAGTGCATTATCAACATTATCTAATTGGCTGGTTGTATTGTTAGGGCAATAGTAAACGCCTGCATAAAGCTAAATGATGTAACAAGCATGTTGTTTATTTCGTGTGGGTTAAGGCCAATGTAGGTATTCCTGAATATGAGATTGCAGAGCAAGTAGACAAAGAAGCCACTGTTAATGGCTCTTCTTCAAACTTCAAATTACCCCATACAGATGTTAATCTGGCAAAAATGAGCATGATGAATAATAGACAGATGCAATATTCAATAACAGAAATAGGATTAAAGTATAAAAATAACTTTCCAAATGTATGTAAAAGGGCATGGCCCCAAAAAGAATTTAATAAGTACTTTGTTAAAACTATTTCAAGCATCAGAAGCCTTCATGCTTCGTATTCTCAACATAAGAAAAAAATTGTTCTACAAAATCAGGAAAACTGTGAATGTGGTAAAATAGGAGACTTAAAACATATCATTTTAAATTGCCCTAGACAAAGATCTCACAGAGATAATTTTTTGTTAAATGTATCAACTCTCGTACAATTTAAATACATTAAATAAAGTAAGTAATACCAATATATATATATATATATATATATATATATATATATATATATATATATATATATATATATATATAATATAGACATGCATTCCAATTTATAAATGAAGCAAAATTGAAATTGTAGCTGAACCATTACTTTACTATTATATTAGAACAAATACGTATTTTTTTTGTTGTTCAAACAGGAACAATAAAAGAGAACCCTAAAAAAATGAAAGGGATAACATAAATGAAAAAAACAAAAAGAACATCTTTCAAAATATAAAATACTAAAAAAAAACTAATTTTATGGGTTTAATTAAGATTTAGCTTAGGATAATATTATATATAGAATAATACGAGTTAATGGGAGTCTTCGGAAAGTTGGATAGTAATAGAACAGAGTAAATACCTGACAGTTATATAAATTTATACGTGTATAGAGAGATGCTGGCAATTTGATGTTTACCAGAGCCATAAAACATACACACACATACTTACTTATTTATACCAAAGTTGAATCTTATATTAACATTAATCCTTAATTTAAGATAGTTAAGTATTTGTTTTTTTAAGTTTTATTATTTACATATTTTATGTTGGTTTATTAAGAGAGCGCTTAATAACACATATTATGATCAGTTTTTATTTTAACTTAAAAATACTTCCGGGGAACCAAATTGGATAAGCGCCAAGGGCCCACCACAAACAAAAATAGACCCTCCGGTGTACCTGCTTTGTTCTTTTAAATAAAACACCTCATTTACTTTTTGTAGTCGATCCCTCGTACACCTGTTTTAACCAAAATTTGTAAAAAAAGCTTAAGTGGTTTCTAAGAAAGTCGACCATTCTGGTATTTTTGTTTAAAAGTAAAACAACGTAAAAAACTAAATCGAATACACTAATTAGATTACATTGCTGGTACATTTACAGAAAAAAAAAACTAAAAATGTAGCAAGCTCACTGGTACTTGGGGTTCTACATATTTTTTGCATTCAATTTTTCAATTTTTTTTCTAATAAAGAATATATTATCAATGCTATAAAAATGTTTTACTAAAAACTGAATATTGTATATCGTACTACACTCATTAGCTTCATCAGAATCAATTAACTTTATTATCAGCCAAATCAGACAGTGCCTACGAAATGGATTTGTCAGAAATTACTGAAATGTATTCTATTGCCAAAGCAAGAAAAGGAGAATTTCAATATTAATTGAATATAGTCGCGTTATTTTTATATTTATTTGTTTTTGTTGTAGTAAATATTTGGTTTACGGTTTTATATTTGTTTTTTTCTTAGTTTTGTTTATTTAAAAGCTTGAATATATTTTTGTGTTTTTGTATACACTGAGAGTTATCTAAGGGCCCCATAAATTATTTCGATTCAGGGCCGTGGCGAATCTTGCCTAACAAGTAAACATTTTTACTTCCCTCGTAAAAGGGAAGTATTGTAATCATCCCTAGACCCCTGAAATGTTAAAAAAAATATTATTAAAAAAGTACTTATCCAATCTATCTCAAATTTTGCACAAAAATCAACTATTATGTTAGAAACATGTGGTAAAATTTTGGTACGAATCCAATATGGCGGCTTAATAAAATATATAAAAATTCAGCCTGAAAAACTACTTGATGGATTAACTTCCTATTGTGTGCCATAACTAATTATGGTATAGGGATCAATTAGTAAAATCGTGGTACTAATTCAAGATGGCGGAATAAAATGGCGGCCAAATAAAATGTTTGTGATCACCCTCTCGTTACATACACGTTTGAGCGTGCCTAAGTGCCAAAAAATATGTTTTATCAATTCCGTCGGTCTGTCTGTCTGTTTCCTAGCTCACGGAATAGCTTAATAACTACTTACTAGATTGACTTGAGTGTCATATGGGGATAACCCGGTAATATTTTAGTAAAAATCTAATTATCCAGTTTACCTGAAATTGCTTACAAACATCAAGTGTTACATAGGAATAAAGTAGTAACAACAAAATGGCAACGTAATAAAATATTTAAAAAATCAGCATGAAAAAACTACTTATTGAATCAATTTCAAATTTTGTGCGAGCATTAAGTGTAATATAGAGATAAACTGGTAAAGTTGTGGTAAGAATTAAGAAATGGCGAAACAAAATGGTGGCTAAATAAAATTTTTAAAAAATCAACGTAAAAAATAGTATTTAAATGACATTGAATTTTGTAAAACAATTAAATGTGATAATGGGATAAACTGGTACGCATTCAACATAACGTAACATAATGGCAGTGTTTGTCAATGTAAAAACTATTTATTGAATTTATTTTAAATTATGCCCAACAATTGAGAATAGCACAGGTAGAAAGAAACTGGTAAAATATTGGTAAGAATTCAATATGATGGAACAAAATGGGGCTCAAAAAAAATGTTTGAAAAGACAGTTGTTACTAAATAACTATGTACCGAACCATTGGGTTTATATAAAGCCTGTGACTGAACTAAACTGAGGCACATTTCACTGTTCCAAATAAAAAGAAAGAATCATAACAAGGGAAGTACCGGGTAAAGAAAATTTACCGATTACTTTGAAATATGGAGGTTTTCACCAAGATACCGACCTAACATGTTTTATAGCCGAAAAATATGATACCTAGAAATGTTCAAAAGAAGGTTTAAACATTATTTTAAACGTACTTAAAGAGTTTATCCTTTAAACGTCCTGCCGATGCCGTAATGCTATTTTCTTATTCGAAACCTTTAAGAAATATATTTAAATACCAATCATTTGATTAAAAAAAAAGCTATTTTTTTGTATATCCGTAAATATTTTATTTTAGTTTAAAAAAATTATTAAAGTTCTGACTTCTTAGCTACCCTTCCGTTACAAACGGTGATCTAGAAAACTGAAGGAAGTACTCGAAAAACCAACAAGAGAAATAGAAATATCACAATTAAAGAGAGGCACCAGACGGGTCCCTTTACTGTAAAGGCCCTGGCTTTAAAAAAAATATGCCATAAAGTAGAGACATAACATCGACGCAGTTCTTTAAGAAATGACGGCTTTTTTTACCAACATATCTAATCTGTTTTGCGAGGAAATAATACGATACCGAAAAATGATCCAAAGAAAGTTTTTAACTCTAGTTGATACTACTAGTGGCGTATTCAGGTTCAAGTTTGGAGGCGTCCCGCTTCCGTAAAATATTTTGTTACTATGATATATTGTTTTAATATATTTAAAACTGTTTACTGATATAAAAAACTATAAAACCCAAAATAGCCCACTGCTTTATAAAATTAATTCTTAATAGAAAACAAATACATTTGAAGACAAACAAAATGTTACTAAAATACAAAACAAAATTTAACTTCCTTGCTAATTGTTCAACTACCTCAAAAGCGACTTTTTACTTCCCATGTAAAAGGGAAGTATTGTAATCGTGAAAAAATCGCCCTCCGAGATTTTCTTAGATCTTTAGGTTTCAGAATCCCTAGATTCCGAAAAATATGTTTTCTCAGTTCCGTCGGTCTGTCTGTTCGCGGCATAGCTAAAAAACTAATTACCCAATTGACTTCAAATTTCGGTCAAAAATTAAGGGTAATATGTAATATAGTATATATATTAACATAATGGTAAAAATCCAATATGGCTGAACACAATGGTGGCCTAGTGCAATGTTAGAAAAATTGTTACTACCCAATTTACCTCAAATTTTGACATAAATAAGTATTATGTAGCAAACAATTGTAAAGTTTTGGTACGAATGCAAGATGGCGGAACAAAATGGCGGCTTGATAAAATTATTAAAAATTCAGCCTGGAAAACTACTTAGTGGATTGATGTCAAATTATGAGTCATAACTAATTATGGAAAATAACTAGTAAAATTGCGATATTAATTCAAGATGGCGGAACAAAATGGCGACAAAATAAAATATTTGTAATCGTCAAAAATCATCCTCTCATGTTTTAGCGTCCCAAGATGACAAAAAAATATTTTACCAATTCCGTCTGCCTGCCTGTCTGTCTGTGTGTCAGTTCGCACTTTTAGTCAAAAATTAAGGGTCATATGGGAATGAACTGGTAATATTTCAGTAAATATTCAATATACCGGAACAAGCTGGCGGCCTAGTGGAATGTTTAAAAAATTATTAAAAAAACTAATTATCCAGTTTACCTGGATTGCACAAAAATCGAATGTTATATAGGAATGAACTTAACATTCTAGTTTGAATCCAAGATAGCAAAACAAAATGTCGGCCTAATAAAAAAAATTTAAAAAGCAGCCTGAAAAAACTACTCACTAGATTATTTCAAATTTTGTACAAGCATTAAGTGCGATATATTGAAAAACTGGTAAAGTTATGTTACGAATTCGAGATGTAGAAATAAAATGCAGGCCAAATAAAATTTAAAAAAAAAACTACGTAAAAAGATCTTATTCAATTGACTTTAAATTTTGTAGAAATGTTAAATGTGATATAAAGATAAACTGGTACGAATTCAACATGACGTAACAAAATGGCGATCTGTGTCAATGTAAAAACTATATACTAAATGTATTTTAAATTACATCCAAAAATCAAGTGTGGTATAGGTAGAAACTCTTAAAATGTTGGTATAGGAATCCAATGTCATTGAACAGTTAATGTTAATATATGACTTACTTATGGTGCTAGTTTTCACTCACCTCCTATAATAATCTTTGAACTTAAGGGTAAACTACTCAAGATAAGCTCAAGCCTCTCAAGAAAAAAGTAGAAACTGGTAGAGTTGCAGGTATGTGGTACAACTAAAATATATTTTGAAAAAAAAAAATGTTGCATTCTTTTTGACGTTTGGACATGTAGATTTGTGATACCTGGCCACATTTCGTCGTTTTTCTTTTCCATAGCATGATGTTAACATGCCTAGAAGATGTATTTTTTAAATATGGGTTTCGACATAATTTCCCTGACATGTCCAGTCCTCGTAAAAACGATTAATCAGTTCCAAAAGCTTTCAAAATTTGACACCCTAGTGGGGACAAATGAAAGTTTTCTTTCACCAACCTACTTTCTAGATCTACATATCTTACACAAATCGACATTTGTTTAATTCAGAAAGATCGAGCGTCTCATCAGCAAGTATTGCAAAGACATAATTTAAAATGTTCCCAAATAAACATATTTTAAAAAGAGCTACAAATTGTTACTGAGTTTTAAATATTTAAGTTTGAAATAACCAATTCAAAATTAGCTTACAATTTCGATTAACTTTTCATTTTCAATATAAGATAATTTTTTATTGCTAGTAGTAAAGCACTCTGGGAGGAGGTCCAGACCCCATGAATCTCTTATATACACCCGTACTTAAAAAAACGTTTATATTTTGTTTGCAAACGCTATTTATACTATATTTACTGAAAAATTATAAATAAAGATTATTAAAATGACGTATCAATGATGTTTATTACAAATGCAGACCATTTATTTCGTACCTTTTTCTGCGCATCCGTAAGTCTTCTAACATAGTTGGAAACATAAATTAAAGTTCTAACTTCATATTTACGCTGCCGTTACAGGCGGTCAACTAGAAAAGGGAGGGAAGAGTTCCAAAAAACAATAAGAGAAATACCACAATGAAAGACATGCACCAGCCCGGTCCCTTCACTGTAAAGGCCCTTGCGGTTGAAAAAAATATGCGATAAAGTAGAAACATAACATCGACGCACTTCTTTAACAAATAACGGCTTTTTGTCATCTAAATTTGATGGAGTTGCGCACCACCGTCCGCTTTTCCAGGCTGTCCCTTTAATTTATCAGTAGGTACACCTCGCTAGTGTAGTATAGGTGCCAGTGTGCCAGCAATGACAATTTTCTAAAACTTGGCGATCGGTCTTTGGTAAGTTTTTAGCCCTTTTCTTTCCAATAACAATTTTTAAATTCACTTTTGCTGGCCTAATTGTGACATTTCTCCCCCGCACGTAAGGTGATTCACGCATAAGCCCGGGTTCAAAGCTGAAAAGCTTTCGAAACAGGGTTTTAAGGTTAACTGTGGAAACCCGATTGTTGCGAGGGTGAAATTGCTGTTTTCACCGAAATTACGCGCTGTGAGTTTGGATTAAGTAGTGTAGGATGGATGACAGAGTATGTATGAATAATTTTAGACTAAAATATCAAACAATCGATATGATTAATACTGTTATTTTGTGTACAAACCTTCTATCGCCAAAGCGAAAAGTGCACAAAATTCCGTTGCACTGAGCAGAATCCGGATTTAAACGGACATTATTTATGCATGAACAGATGCACGTGTTCTACCTGTCTTCTTCCTATGCACCTGACTAGCTACTCGCTCACTCTCTTCCATTCTTGTTTACGTTTTTTGCATCCCTAGTTCCCTACTTTTGCTTTCTCTTTGACTAGTGTCATATGTAGGTAAACTTTTACTTTCTCAGCATATTGCTTTTACGGTTTGGATATTATACATGTTTTTAATTGAAAAAAAGTAACTAATACCTAAACTTGTTAAGCTAGTAATTATCATTAATTAAATTTGACGAAGGGTGGCTATAATTTTTATTTTTATCGGACCTTGCGAGATGCGAAAATCCAAGGCATTTTCCGTAATATCCCGGTCATATATGGGGGTAGGGGGATAAAGCGAAAGAAAAGGATAGGGAGGAAGGTAGCAGGGCAAATCTAATTAATCGCTAAGGCAACGGAGAACGAAAAGAATTAGTATTTTTGGCTAGGCGTGTCTCCTGTCTGTCACTTGTGTCTTAAAATGAAGGTTGCGCGACTGGCCATTTTTCTGACCAGTGGTCTTGCCAGTGTGGGAGGTTTATTGATCCGTTTGGCCATGCTGAAACACACGCACTCACACACATATACGTACTACTTACTAAACTAAAGGCCTACTATGCCTATGGTGGGTCGGTCAACTTTGGCCGCCGACGGAAAACTTCCCCTTTGTAAGATCCTTGGCCACTGGAGCAATAAGCGCCAAACGAGGGTGTTGAAACCAACTTCTTTTATCATGTTTGTCGTTTAGCGAGAGAGCAATTTAGGCTTTATTTTTGCGGCATGCTTTGGGGTTTTAGATTATCCCAGTTTCTTAATGCAAATGTTTAAAATATTTAGTGTTGTTCGAGTATTGGCATTTTATAAAGGTTTTTTTATTTGAATGCGCCTTTTCTCTAATTAATTAAAAGATATATATTTCCCATGTTTCGTATAATATTTAAAGTAATTATGATTAGCCTTAAAAAACGCAAAAGAAAATTTTACCACGAAATAAACTGAGGAAAACTTTCAAAATAAAGTAAGATAGCTGTTTTTAAAATATTTTAGAAAATTTTCTCCAGAATTAATTTATTATTTAACGCTGGTTTTAAAAGTGAAAAAAATTTATTTGTACCGTTATTATATAAAATTTTCGTCAATTTTCTTTTTCACCGAATATCTGCGAAAAAAATTTTAGAATTTTTTATTTACACAAGGACGATGTAGGGAAAATTGAGAAAAAAACTGCTTGTCCATTTTTTCATGTTAAAGGTTTTTATGCGGTATTTTTATTTTTTCTTACTTTATTGATAAAACCTTCCTCTTAAATAGTTTTCCCCGACTTTTATTAAGGAACGTTGAATTTATAATAAAATTCACTAAAAATAGTTGTGACTGAATGACTGCAATACTGGGAAACAAGTAATGATGCTCTTATATATATATATATATATATATATATATATATATTTTTTTTTTTTTTTTGTGTTGGTTTCTTGGTTTTAGGTTGGTTTTTATTGGACGTTTCGACCAGGTTTGTTCTTTTTCAAAGGAACATTTTTTAGAGAAATACTATAAAATTATATAAAATGATTAAAAGATGTACCCCGGAATGTAAATATATTATTCCAAAACAATATTATTTATATATAAATCATAATACATTTTTCTTTTAGGACGAACAAAAACGGATAAATATGCTACTTCCATTTAATTTCGGCAGCAACTGTGGGATTTATAAAATCGACATGTATATTTTATTTAAGTTGTTGACGTCTTTTTTATCGTTGACTGAATTTCTGTTTCTGTCGATTTTTACCATTTCTAGGAACTCCCGTATTTTTATGTGAGGCACCATTTCAAGTATTTTGATATTCTTAAAATCAAAATTAGGATTTTCGGATATTTCGTGTTTCCTAAGAGCTGTGAAATTTTTGTATCATATTTGTGACTTTTTATTCTATTCTCTAGGTATTGGCTGGTTGTCCTATATAAACACGACTACAGTTTTTACACGGAATTTCATAGACTACATTGCCTTTTTTTATTATTTGGTGTTTTCGATTTTAGCCTAGACAATTTTTTTCAAGGAAATTAAACCCTTATGACATATAGCAATGTTATGAGGTTTAAATAAATTTTGAAATTTTGAAAAAGACCAAACCCAGGTCGAAACATCAGGAAAAAAAACTTTAATTAAAATGATTTGAGAAAAAAAATTGTTGTTTTAAAACCGATCTACAACCAAGAAACAAGCACCAAAAAATATATAAACCTAGGCCAAAGAACAGAATTAAAAAAAAAATTATTTACGAGTCCCCCCGGAGCAACAAAACTCTTGTAGATGGTCATTAATATATGAAAGTGGTGCATTTATTTAAATCAATTAAAGATTTTTACGAAAATCGGTTTATTATGGGTTAAGTTTTAAATAACCGGTCCAATTTAATAATTTTCTAGAGTAACCAGGAATTTTTTGTACAATAGTACGTGATGGACTGAATGTTTCCAACTACCTGAGAGTATCATTAACACATTTTTTTAATTTACTTCTGCAATACTAAAACTTGAAGTCGAAAAAATATTTTCAGACCTAACCGTGGATTTTAATTGGTGCCACATTTGCTCTGTGGGATTAACAAGACAATAGTTGTGTGGAAGCCGTATATGTCCCATTTTTTCTGCCAGTGCTCTACAACAGATACTTTTTTTTTATACAGAGTGCCTTTAAAAATTCTAAAGATCACTTTTTCTTCACATCCTTCAAAATATATATCATTCGCCGCCACGTAGTTCTGCCTTTGTATCTTCATGGTACTCCTCGCAAGAGTCTTTAATATTCTTTGCAGAAAAAAAAAAAGGCATTTGGGACTCAACCATTTTCGGACCTGGTATATAAAATAGTTATCATTTTCCCTTTATTTGATGAAACTTTTGTTTCACACATATCGGAAGAATTGGACCTTACTTTGGAAGGTGTTTCATGCTTGCCAAACCCAAACCATGTCTCATCGAGGAAAATTATTGGAACATTTTTAGAACGGCATTTTATTATCGATGTTGTATACTTAAGATGCCAGATTTGTAATCGCGGAGATTCTATAAGTACTTGTTTTTTTTTGTCAAGTGTGCGATATCTGAAGCTAATTTTAGACAAATCTCTTCAAAGGCTATTTGCAGAGTTGCTAATCTAATGCTCTTATCGCTTTCGTCAGAACATTTGTTGGAACTGGCACCTTTACGCCTATTTTTTGATGTCATGGAATTTGTCAGAGGTAATTTAGTCAAAACACATGCTTCACTCGGTGCAACACTATAGCGTTAAGTCCTCTGTTAGTAAAGAACTATAAACAGTTTTTGTAATTTCTCTAGCATCGACAGAAACATGTTTTTTCTTCACCGGAATTCTAGAAGGAGGTCTAATCAATGTTTTTCCACGGACACCAAATAATGCTGTTTTAGACGTAATGATTCGTAATATGATATCTCCATACAACTGAACACTTCCCGTGAGATATAAAGACTGACATTCAATAAAATATATATTTAATACTTGTTATAGGTAAACATTGAAACATTTAAAATTATTCTGTATACCTTCAGCATAAAACATTTTAAATCTTGTTATACCTGGAAATTATTACAATCCAACAAGCTCTTATCTACACAATGGGATCGACACAGGTAGTTTTATTTTAGTCATTGAGTCAGAACCATTTTTTTTCTTGAAATATACTTTCTGTTACATTTTTCGGGTTAAACGGTTTAGGTGGTAACACCCCATCCTACCCCATTTCCTTCAATTCTTGAGTAGGCCCTATTAACGTTCTGGTTTCCAAAATGATCAATCAAACATGAAGATCAAAAAACCGTTTGGGTTGTTTTTACCAAAGATCATTTTCTTACTGCGAATGTTTAAATTAGTGTTGTTCGATGATTGGCACTTTATAAAGGTTTTTATTTAATTGCCCTTTTCCAACTAATTTAAAAATATATATTTTCGATGTTTCTTAATATTTCGTATAACATTTAAAGAAGTAATAAATAAAAATAAACTGTTGGTCATAAAGAAAGTAAAAAAAATACCACAAATAGTTTGAAATAAAATAAGATATAAATGCTTTTTTCAGAACCTTTTAGAATATGGAATAGTTTGAAAATAAAATAAGATATAAATGCTTTTTTCAAAACCTTTTAGAATATTCTCTCCAGAATTATAAGTCAATAGATTATATTATTTTTATTTGTACCAAGATAATGTAGGAGTAAATTTGAAAAAAAAGAACATTCGGGCGGGTTTTATTTTTTTTTGTCATAAGCTGTGTATTTCTAATTCCTCTTGCCTTATTGATGAAAACCTTTCTGGTAAAATTCTTTTTTTATAATTTTTTGTAACATTTATTAGAAACATTGCATTTACCTGTTCTATTATATTTTATTTCTTTGAATTATTGTGTCGAATTTATTATCTTTCTGGTTTTTTAACATATTTCCATAACTATGTATCGAACATAAAGATCAAAGAACCGTTTCGGTATTTTTTATAAAAGGTCCTGACAACAATAGTAAGATTTTATTTTGTTATCGATTGTTTATTTATATAGTTAATAAAAGTCTTTATAACAAAGCATTGTTAATTGTTAAATCGGAAACTAATAAACTAGGGTTTACGGTTCACGGGCTCCCGTAATGTACTTAAATGTCAAGAAGTAGACGCTGGTGAACTAACGTTATAGTAATACATTACAAGATAACTTTTTTAAATCATCGTTATAGTCAGATCAATTGAATGGAACCGATTACAAAATTGATTCGGCTTTCAATATTAAAAAAAGCCAAAAAAAATACAGTTTTAAATTTTCGGTCCAAACTGCTAATGTGGTCGCAGTATTGCGAATATTGGAAAGAACCTCGGGTAATTTGGAAAAAAGTGGATAAAAGTGACTTCCTTCTATAAAAGAAAGTCATATAGGAGACAGTTTCGTCAGTTATATCCCAAAAAAAGAGCATCCACAAAAGTTTTAGTGTTTTTAAAAATCTTTTAGAGTAACAAAACAACTAAATAAGTTAATTCAGGTTTTGTTAATTGGTAAGAAATTTATATATGCAGAGAGTTACATAAGAGTACGAAATTTTTGTAAAATTTCTTTTTTCCCAGAAATCCGCGAGAAAAAAAAGATTATTTTTATTTATACGAGGATAATGTAGGAGTAAATTGTAAAAAATCACTTAGGCGTTTTTTTTTACTGCTTGAGGTTTTATGTTGTATTTTTATTTTTTCTTGCCTTATTGATAAAAATCTTTCTGATAAAAACTTTTTTTCAATAATATTTTGCCACATTTATTAGAAACATTGCGTTTATCTGTTCTATTACATATTATGGAGTTTATTTCTTTAAATTATTGTGTAGATTCTATTAACTTTCTGGTTTTTTAGCATATTTTCAGTAACCATGAATTGAACATAAAGATCAAAAAACCGTTTCGGTATTTTTCATAAACGGTCCCGACAACAATAGTAAAATTTTATTTTGTTACCGATTATTTATTTATTTATTTAATAAACAACAATAATTTAACAAATAAAGTATTTACATTTTTTATTAGTCATTTATAACAAATTAATGTTAATTGTTAAATCGAAAAATAATAAACTAGGATTACTGAAATGACGTATAAAAATGTTCACTGGCTCCCGAAAAAATATACTTAAATATCGAAAATGTTAAATACTGTAAAAATATTTATTAAATATAATAAATATATAAATATATTTAATTATTAATTTAAAAAATTTAAAAGTATTTAGTCAAATACAAAATGCTGTGTAAAATTTGGGGTATTTTCATCAAATATGCAGCGTTTTTCTACTAAACGAGAACCCATTAAGTATAGTAATATTTTTAACGACAGCACAAACTAGGCGATAGTGAACTAATCTTACAGTAACAGATTTTTAAAATTATCGTCAATTGAGTCGAACCAGTTACAAAGCTGATTCGCCTTTCAATATTCAAAAAGCCAAAAAAATACAGCTGTAAATTTACGGACCAAACTGCTAATGTGATCGCAGTATTGCGAATATCCTCCTATCCGAAGAACCTCAGCTAATTTGGAAAAAAAAGTGGATAAAAGGGACTTCCTTCAATAAAAAAAAGTGATATATGACAGTTTCGTCAATTATATAAAAAAAAAGAGTTACCACAAAAGTTTTACGGCTTTTTAAAAATCTATTAGAATAACAAGACAACTAATTACTAAGGATTGGCAAATTCGCATATTTTTAAAATACCTAGTATATTATATGTGCATCAAATGGGCCTTTTCTTGCGGATTATAAATATATATGTTTTAATAAATTTATCTTTAAAGACACCCGAGGAATTTATGAAAAACCATGCCCTAAGAGGCAGAGTATTAGAGAGAGAGATGGAAAATGCTTTTCTACATAGTGGTGTCAATGAGAATACATTGCTTCTTATAGCAGGGTTTTTCTCAAATTTCTCAGATATCTTTAAAGGAAAAGATATCAAACATAGTACATTTATTAGCCAAAAACGTCCACTTGATGGGTATAGAATATACAAGGTGTTTCATTTTAAAAAATGCAACAGTTTTATTTTACTTTTATGACCTATCCTGTATAAGTATTTTTTTAATTCAATAGATTTTTAAAAACCCTAAAACTGTTTTATTTAACAATTTTTGCTAAATTTTTTACTTAATGCCAAATATTAATATTTAGTTAAATATAAGAAGAAGTGAAATATCTCCTTAGTCGGGCAAATGTTTTTGATGTGTTTTTCTTTACTTATTCTAATTCTTTGAATTCCGCTAAAATAGATTTTAATCACATCCATCATTTAGTTGTTGACTTTCAAATAATTTTCCTAAAATATAAGTTTTGCCAAAATTTAATCTATAAATAGCATTATGAGAAGTGGCAAATGTATTCAATCATTGATAACACATGAGAAACTACGCTTCGTTATACTAGGCTCTTTGGAACCATCGAGATAAATATGTTGATTATTTTCTTTTTTATTTTTGGATTTACAAAAATAAAGCCCGTATTTTGTTGTAAATCGAGTTGTAAATAAGTGGCTCTATTTCAAAATTCTATTCTATATTCGTGTTAATATAGCTCAGTCTGGATGCAGTTAGAATGCTCAACACTGAACACACTAACCCCACCGATAAAAAATTGGAAATCCTACAGTGATCTTTGTTACATAACAATTATTGTTATTATTAGAGGATATTGTTATGTACTCTAGTGAGTAGTGACCGACAAAATTGTTAAACTTAAACAAGAATCTTATCAAATATCTCACTTGTTACTTAGCAAGTGAGATCGGGACATCGCATAAGAATATCGTTACGAGAAGAAAATTTAAAAAACTTTATTAAATATACTGATTAAAGATATTATGACTGATCCACATTTTTTATTAATTTTCAATGCGATTGAGGAAGAAGAAAGGTAGGTAAGTAGAAGAATATTATCGACACTTAACATGTTTATGCTATAACTATTTTTATATTTATGTATTTATAAATCTGCTACCACCTGACGAAAATAGAGTTTTTAGTTATAATAACATAAGTACATAAAAATTAACGAAAATTCTGAAAAAAATAGTGTTGCCTGAAAACTGCATGAGTTGATTTTCTGTTTTAAAGTTAAAATAAAATTACAATTAAAGTTAAATTAAAAATAGCCCGACCTCGAAGAAGGGGGCAATTTTTTGAAACAATGAAGAAAATAAACTAATGTGGTTTTTAGGCAAGGCGATTTTTTTATAATTTTCTCATTAATTTTTATTTTATATTTATATGAATGGTGTTAGGTGGAGAATTCGCCGAATAAAAATAACGAACACTGTTTCACTGATAGTATAATGACGTCATAGCAGGATAATTTTCATTTTTTATTTCACCTACTGTGCGATTTTCACTTATTAATTCAAAGAAAACATCACGCTTCGTATTGACATTTTCATACATCAGGTTAATTCTCAATAAGCTTAAATTACTACGCCACCATTAAATAAAATTGTATTTTACTTAAATGTAAAATAACTGCTCCAGTTAACATGTAATTAGAATAGCCAAAACCTTTTTTTGCTCGTCAATAATTTTGTCGCAAATATATCGATAGGCAGTAATTTTATCGATAGTTAATAAAATAAAATCGCCCATCCCTACTGCTGATTACGAATCTCAAGCAAGATTTTTTAACGTTGTTTCATTTTGGAATTATACCTACCATATGAAAATTTCATAACTTTGCATAGTGTTTACACTTCTTTTTAAGTGAATTTGTAATTTAAATAAAAGTTGTAAAAACATCTATCGCCAAAGATATTTAGGTCCACTCTGAAAAAGAAGGTTTATATAGCTGCCTACTAACTTTTGCTCAGGGCCGTTTCTAACTTGCTTTTGCTAGAGATCCCATAACCTGCTGATTTTTTTTGAGACGCGTGGTTTTTGATACTGACTAGTGGCCTATTTAAGAGAAACTTTTGTTTAAGCTAATAATTACGCTGCGCGAAACGTCCACTTATTTACAAAAGAGAAACCGAGGACCTTTTTTTTTGTTTCATTTTTCTCAAAACCACCCCCAGAAGCAATGTCTATAATATACGCCACTGATACTGACCAGAGTCAATCGTTGATCCTTCAAAAGTCCGTTGGTGAATCTTCATTGCCAAAGGATGGCTATTCCTGATCTATATGATAACATGGGACAAAAAAAACTTTTTATTCTTACTAACTTTTACTAGACATTTAAATTCTATCTAAAAAAATGGTAATGTTAAATTGAATGTTTATACTATCGCTTATTAAGAAGATTAATTCATTTACTAGTAAAAATAAGGATCAAAATTTAAAAATGGAGTTATATATAAGGAACATTGATAAGGGATAACTCTGTCCGAACCAAGTCGCCAAAAAAGTTAGGTTACTTTTTCTTCTAATTTTGTTTTTCGGCGCTAGCTTCTAAGAATCCATCAGCTTGAGGTTAGGTACAATAATGGAAAGAAAACAATATAAGAATCTTATAAAAGAATGTTCTTATTAATTTTTATGTAACAATGTCGTCATAATAGTTTAAAGAGTTACAGACATTGTTAGGTATGTCTTTATTTTTTTTAAGATTTAACAACATACATTAGTAAATTAACTAAGTGACCTCACAGCAAAGCAATATATTTAATTAGAATTACATTTTTATTTGCTTTTAATTTGTCTGTCTGGTAAATTAAATCACGTAGGCTGAAGGTTCTAACATTGTCTAGAGATATAATATCAGTTGTTTAAATGGTAATGAGATACTAATGCATAAAACACCATCTAACTTGTGATTCTTGGTTAAACTTTGTCTGATAAGAAGTCTTTTTTGCATTCTTCTGTATAAACAGAAAAACGAACTTTATGGATCTGGTCACGATAAAACAATTATTTTTTTTTCAATGCATTGTGTAGAGTAATATCATATTTTTTTTGATAACGATACAGTTTCTATCTTCTGACAAATGAATCCATTCTGACTGCCGAATTTTTGTTACTGACTTTAACAACACATATTTTTATTCTGTATAATAAGCAATATTAAAAAGAATTATTTTTGTTTGCCTTTTTCATGTAATTCTCACTTTCATGCCTGAGGGATAAGAAGAACCAGATATTTTATCTGAGACATCCTGTATATGGTATGTTACGTCTTCCCATAAACACTTTGTTGACATAAAGTCCCAACTTTTGATAATCGTTCGAAAAATTATGTATGATAACTGGAATTATCTAGAGTTGCACTTGCCACAGGATTCTAAATTCTGCTAGTGTATATATTTTGTTGAAGCCAATTGGTCAAAAATGTAAATAAGTTTAAAATTTTATTTCAAAGGACCATGAACAAACCGATGGAAAATCGACTTGTGCGAATTTGGCTGAATTGTTGATATGTTGTAGTTCTTAACTTCACTAACAAAATACACTATAGGGAAATCAAAATCGCTAAAGAAGCTTGGAAGTGCAGTGCGTTTTAAGCTCATATATCAGCAAGATTTTGTACAAATGTAGTTTGTTGTCCATTTACTGAGTTATTCTTGGATATCTCATTAACTGCTAGCGATAGAAGAAGACTTTAAATAAAAAAGATACTTGTGTACTAAAAGTGCATTTTGTAAAAATGTATTTTTTATATATAGGATGTCCTAAAAACGCGGTTCCGGCTTTTAGAATAATAGAATAACCTATAAGCTTTCCTAAAAAAGGACCTTTTAGAGGGCTATATTTTCAAAACGGTACATAGGATTATGACATTCCCACGATATCTTTTATTTGGAATATCAAAAACTACAATATACAGGGTGATAGAAAAATCCTAGTATGGGCTAGTATCTTGGGTACTGACAAAGCTCAACAGTTTAAAATTTGGCATTTACATGTGTACCAACAAATCAACTATTAAATTTTATCTTATTTTGGAGACCTTTAAAGACAAACATTTCTGGGCATATCTCCACATCTACCCGTTTTGGAATAGGGAAGGAATTAAAAAGAAGTGAGAAATATTCTGACCGAAAAATGAGTCTATTGTCATTGCTACTAATAAAAATTGTTTTTAACACCTCATTACTGGGTTTTGAAAGAAATTTCATTATGGTTCGTATTAATGAAAATAAAGGCGAGATCATTTTTTTAAGTACAATTTAATCGAAATTAGAATAAGGCACACAGGCTGTTCAATGAAACTTTTCCAGATATATTAGTCTTTACAAGTTATGTAAGAAGTATTGTGTCGAAGTTCGTAGTAACTTTTAGCACTGAAGATGCTCCTCAATCTGGCTGCCCTTCTGTTAAATCTGAAGAATCTAGAAACATTTGCTGTTCAGCCGAAGTAATTACTTCGAGTAGTAGCTGCTGATATGGTTGTGAGTAAATCAACAGCACAAAATTATAAAAAACATAAATGTAACAGTTTTGTGAACAAATATTACATTTAACTGAAAGGAAACAGTCAATAGACATAATTTCCGTAACTTTTGAACAGGTTCATACACAGCACACTTAGAAACTTAATGTATGGGCTGGAATTATGGCCAAGGTAATTGGTCCATTTTTTATTAATGAAACTCTTACTCGTCTCTTATGCTTGCAAATGTCGGAAGAAACTGCTATACTTGCAACTGTAGCAGAATATTGACTTCGACCCGGTTTTTTATCAGGATAGAGCGTCCCGGCACTTCTATTTCAATCAGAGAGTATGATGAATCAAAGGTGCTAGATTGGACACTGTGGAGCTGGTGAAATGTCAACATGGTCGCCAGCCCTTGTTCCACTTGATTATTCTTTCTTCGTGGTTAATTAAAAGATCGGGTGTTTCTTAAAAAAAAATAACAAAAATTCCTGATGTAGGCCTTAGTGTGACGCTTGAAATGCTCCAAAACGTTAGAAGGGAATTCGAAAGTACACTTTATTATTGCCAAAAACTTAACGGTTTTCAACATCAACGGGTCGTAATGGCGAGATGTGTGATCAGAGATCTTCAAAATAAGGTAAAATTCGATACAGAGTTTTTAAAACTTAAAATTTAAAAGTTAAACTCGGTCATGTCGCCCCCAAAAGGGATAAAAAAGGTTTAAACGCCAGAAAATATTATTTATTGGTACACATCACACTTTCAATTGGAAATATTGTTATCTTTACTAGTAATCGAAATATTAGCCCATACTCAGACTTTTTGAAAACGCTGTATAAAAAATTTTGCGAATATCACTGTAGCCGGTTTTCCAGATGGTTTGTGCGTGGATCTTTGTGGTTATTATGTCTACTATTGGTTAGTTCTAGTTATTAACCTTATAATTCTGACAAATCTTTTGTGATTTGAAATAGCTAGAACCTTTGTGCCAAAAATTTTGTTGGCGGTTGTATTTAATTTGCTTTTTTATTGATTTTATCATCTTTAGTGCTCTGTAGAAAATTATTTTGGAACAGAGAGCTCTTACTAGAAATAAACCGCAACTACCAAATCTTACATGACATTTCCTTGAAATATAATACATAATTAATGAATTGTTATAAATTGTAAATAATCAAAAGTTAACTTGCAAGTCGTGCCTCTGCGGCGAGGGATTGTGCAATTTCGGCTTTTCCAATATTTTGAGGTCATCTGCCGCTGCAAATAATTCAGCGCAGTGGTCCAATAACGCAACTTAGGAATGACAATCGCCGTTTTTAATAAATCATTTCCCAAAATTGCACAAACGTAATTTAAATAAATCAAAGTTAAAAGTCTAATCCTCCGATTATATTTACTTTCTTAATTTTTTTAGGCTAGTCTTGATTAGCGTGATAGGAAAGGAATTTTTATTTTTACCAAAATGTTTATTATTTTATTACTAACTTATTTCCGGTCGGTCTCATTTATCTGCAATTCAGATTAATATATATGCTGTATCTAGGGGCCCGCAGCAACAATATAGATTATTTTTCAAAATCGCAACAATATAGATTATTTTTCAAAATCGTAATTTTCTAGACAGTTTATTGTGTCTGTATTTATAAAGAAGATTTAACAAAACAAATATTCCTAAATACTTAAACTTAAACAAATGACAGCTAAAAAATAATTAGTTTTGAAGAGAATTATTTTTTATTCAAGCAGTTAGCAAAAGAATCTGTGTAATTGCACTTTGGGCCAAAAATCAAATCTATTGCCACAAAATGTGCTTTACCTCATCCTTAACATACACTTTTCAAAACAAGATACGATAGCCTTTTGTAAACACCAGTATTGCAATGCTGCACATACAGAGTGTTCGAAAAGTTTTAGTATGGGCTAACATTTTGAGTATTGATGAAGCTAAACATTTTTTAAAGTTGCATGTGTACCAACAAATCAACTTTTTAGGTTTTAATATGGACGAGAATGAAACGAGAATGGACGGGTATATACAGGAAGACTGGAAGACTTGGAGTACGCCTATGATATATGTCTTCTGACACATAAGTAAAACAAAAACAATAGGGATTGGAAGCACCAATGATGAACCCTTCTACTTAACTTCTACTTCTTAAACAAGGAAGACTGTCCTCCAATATAAAACACCGAATAGCCAAAGTTAATCAAGTATTCAGGATGCACCGCAATTAATGGAAATCAGTGCTCTTATTAGACAAACAAAACTAAGCATTTTCAATTCTAACGTCAAAACAGTTCTCCTATACGCATGCGAAACCTGGAAGCAAACCGCAGAATCGGAACATCGGCTCCAAGTGTTTATCAACAAATGCCTTAGGTAAATATTCTACAAATACTGGCCGGAACTCATTACCAACCGAAGAACTGCTCAGAATTGCCAATCAAAAGGAGGTCAGTGTTGACATTAAGCACAGAAAATGGAAGTGGATTGGTCACGTACCTAGAAGAGAAGGCTACAACATCGCAAGGCAAGCGCTGAAATGAAACCCACAGGGTTCAAGGCGTGGATGGCGCCTCTACATTTCCTAAAGAAGAACTATCTAAAGCGAAATTAAAAGAGTTGGTAAATCGTAGTACCAAGTAAAAAAACATGGCCGCCGATAGGACCACATGGCGTACTTTCTTTGAAGCCCTATGCTCCAGCTAGGAGTTACAGGATCATATATATATATATATATATATATATATATATATATATATATATATATATATATATATATATATATATATATATATGGATCAGTGTGTCTGCTGTGATGCAGAACATGTTCCAAACACGGATCATTTTCTTGTTATGACGTTGGTGTAAGTGGAATGAAAACATACTATCATATATATATATATATATATGATAGTATGTTTTTATTCCACGTACACCAACGTCATAACAGGAAAATGATCCTTGTTTGGAACATGTTCTGCATCACAGCAGACACAATGATCCATTTTAGTCAAACGACGATCGCGATTTCGCTCTTATTAAAGCTCATCAGGCCGCCATAGACTAGCGAGCCCCGTGTAGGGCAAAGGCACAAAATGGAATCGCAAAAACAACTACTCCGCTGGCTAATACCACGACCGGCATCGAATTAAATTGTGACTCCTATATATATTATATATAAAGCACACTTTTTCTTGTCAAGTCCACGTTTCGCTCATAGTGTTGTGCTTTTTCGAGACTCTATTTAGGCTTTCTTGATTTCTAAAAGTATTTTTTTCATTAAAAAAAATACAGGAAATTATATACAAACACGCAAACATTATCATACATACTGGAAATATTAAAAGGATTAAAAATTCTAAAATTGTCATGTTAACCCTTAAATTTAAAACATATTTTTTTATTTATTTTTTCTTATAGAAGGCACATCCTTAGTGATAATATAATATCGTAACATAATAATATTAGGTATGCTAAGTTTAGTTTCGACAAAACACACATATTTAAGAACACAAATTTAAAACACTGTTCAAAAAGTATTCGTTTACTAATTAAAATAAGATTACTCTCAATATAAGGTAAATACAAAAGTCATGACTTTATTGTCCTCCCTTGAGTTCTCTGAAATATTGGAACATGGAAGACTAGGTCACATTTAATAATACTGAGATGTGATGCGATTTATGTTTTGAAGTTCACCACTTGTAAAAACATTTCTTTTGTAATGAAATAAGGGACATAGAATATCCAGGAATTTAAAACTTTAAAGTTGAAAGTGGATGAAAAGTTGACAGAGAGTTTGAAGAATTATGGTCTCGATCACTAGAACTTTCATAGCCTATCGTCTAAGGTCAATTTTATAGAAAATTTGCAAATCCGCGAATATTGATTCCCTGAGAACATATTGTTTTTGTGAATATCTCCTGTACCATATTTTTTCCCTTAAAATTCAGGTTTTTGCTCCCCTTTACCCCATTTTTCCCTCAATATGGGAAATTCCTTTCGAGTTGGAATCACTGGGTATCACTAATAAAACCATATTACCCAAACGTTGAAAACCGAGAGAAGCAAATTGGCCTGTCATCTGACTTAGAAAGTTGATACGGGAAATAGCTTTAACATATAGACCAGTTTCTGCAAGTTGCGTGAGAAGTGTTGTTTCCAAGTTCGAAACAAATTTTAGCATTAAAGATGCTTTCCGATCTGGTCTTTCTGTTAAATCTGAAGATCTTGAAATTCAAGTTCTAGGAATATTTTCAGTTGAACCGAAGCAATCACTTCGAGTAGTAACTGCTGATGTGAGTGTGAGTAAATCAGAAGTTATAACGAAATTACAAAAAAAAACATAAATTTCGTCCCTATAAAGTTAACCTTGTACAAGAACTTAATAAAGATTCGGACATGTTTTATTGATGAAGCAACTTTTTTTCTCAAGGGCTGAAGAAGCTTATACTCAAACACTTAAGGTATGGGCTGGAATTATGGCAAAGTATTCCAATTTTTATTAACGAATCTCTTACCGGACCCTTTTACTTGTAACTGTTGGATGAAACTGTATATACCAGCAATTGCAGCAACTGTCAAAAATAATGATATTGACTACAATCCAGTTTTTCACCAAGATGGAGTGCTCCACAGTTTCATTTACCCGACAGAGAGTGTTTTTTATAATGAATTTTCTGGGCGCTGGATTGGACGGACGTCGTGGAGCTGTAAAAGGGCCAGCACGATCGCCAGCCTTTATTACATTACAGTTATGTAAAGAGCGAGTGTTTCCTACAAAACAAAAAATTACTGATATTTGCCTTTTAATTCGCCAGTGTGTTCCACCATAATTACTTTTGATTTTTGTAAAAAATTTAAAATTAATCGAATAAGTAGTTTTTCAGATTTATTTTATAAATATTTAATTACCGATTTCATAAACATTTATTAGTTATCCGTGTCATCCCCATCCAAAATTGATCTTATTTTGGAACACATGTTTACCCTGTATAAATTTATTTTTAATATAAGATAAGTTATCTTTTAACCAAAAGTAGTTTTAGGCGACTGACTTATTTGAATGCATATTAAATCGTCCACTTATGGTTTCTTGCTTGTTGTTCGTAATAAAAAGCCATATAACGAAGTCAATTTAAAAAGTAAAAATGTTTGCATAAAATATGGAAAATGCACAATTTCAACTTTGACAATATTAACACCCTGTATATCGAAAACTTGCCGCAGGATTAAATTGTGGTTATGAAAGCTCGAGTCGAGAACTATAACATCACGTTTTCATAAAAATTGACTGAAATATCCTCCAAGTTCGGTTTCAATGCATTAATAAAATCATTTTCAATATTGAGAGGTATATAGTGCAGAATATTTTGGGTTAAAAGGTTAAATTGCAGTTTTGGAAAGCAACATTTTGTGAAGTGTTTTGCCACATTTTAACTTAATGTTATAACATATGGTGAACATTTATACAGTATATAACGATCATTCAAAATTTCTTAGTGATTGCCAGTGAAATCATCAAAGCAATTAGTGTGTAAGCATATATGATTTCAAAAGGAATCTGTAAACTTAACTCAAATCCCATTTAATCTTTTAAGATGCAGCTGATAAATGAACAAAGCATTAGATGAGATTATAATATAAATCTCTAAAAGTTCATTATTATTGGCACTGTAAAAATGAGGAGGTAATATTCGCGTGCTTCAATTTTGTCAACTTATTTATAAGATTCAGCGAAAAAAAAGAATAAGAATTTTTAATATAATTTAATAAAAAAGTAAAGTTCTTCTTTGTCACCCGATATTTTCTAAAGATGAATTAAATCGTACATAACTTCACGTCTTATTCGAGCTTCTTTTTTCACCCGAATTTCATATATTTTTCGATTTTTTAAAATTGTTTTGTTGCTTCAGGTTTTAATATATGTTATGTATTCGGTACGTTTCTAACTTAGAACGAATACTGAATGCTGCTGTTAAACAATTTCCGATAAGTAATATTATTGGTTGCATTTTGTTTATTCTGTCCACCTAATTTACAGATGGTTTGTTATGGTTTACTATTTCTTAAGCCTTCACTCAAGTTTAGAGTTAAACGGGTCTGGATAATTCTAAAATAAAACAGCAAAATAAAAAATATATTTAAAGAATTTAAAATCCGAGCCGCCTTAAAAAAATTAGGCAAATTGCCGTTACCCGGAATTTCACTCTTGTTAATCTTTTTTTTATAGAGGAAACTAAACTCGATAGGTAAAAGTTTTGGAGAACGATTTGTTTACAATTACAGTACTTCCCTCCTATAACGAAAGTAAGAAACATTAAAAAGTAAAACATAATTTTTCAATACTTCTCTGTGTTATTACTTTTTGAAGTCGGCGCTTATTTTAGTTGACATTTCAACAGTTAGCTGTCTAAAATGTTTCACAATAAGCTAATTTTATTTTAGATCAATCTGGGAGTCTAGGGGCTATTTTCAGAATTAGTCAAGATCCTTCTTTATATAGATATACTTCGCAAACAAAATTACCAATAATTAAAATTAAGATTAAACAGCAGATATTCCAGTTACTGGAAAATATGTTTTATGTAGGCTTCAGAGGGGGGAGGGTTTGGGGCTTAAAACCCCCCAGAGCCAGGTTCACTTATATCTAATGATCTTTTTTTTGGTGGTTGTCCATATTATTTACTTTTAAAAGTTCAGAACGGCCATCTGTGTAAAAAAACAAAACAGAAACGGACTTTTTTTTTTAATTTTCATCGTCTTCTTGTTCCCAAATTGTTAAAATTTAAGTTTAGAACCACCCTCCCCTCCAGAGGCAATGTTTATATACGTCACTGCAATAAGGAGAGGGGACTGCAAGTCTCTCTAAGGGCATGAGGAAAAATCCGCTTAAAACAGCAATTGATTGGGCTATTGACGCGACGTGTTTTGCCAGGGAAGGGGTAATGACAACTAAGTTGAAGAAATCTTTACTTTCAAAGGTTTGGTTATTCATTTCAATGGTGTGGTTCTATTTTCTTTCTCAACCTATATTCGGCAGCTGTGAGATCTAGACCTCTTCCAGTACTTTCCACCTCTGTCAGTATTGTGCATATTACATTAGAGTTTTTGTACTTTATTCGCTCATATCACTCCATCTCATCTGAGACCGACCAAGGTTCATTTGTTTCGTCTTGATCTCTAATCCGTCATTACTTTGGCCAATTTGACCTCATCTTTGGCCCAATGCCATTTACTTATTGCTGATCTACAACATTTTTCCTTGTGCTAATCTCCTCATTTTCCATATCTCCACTCCTGTTTGTTCGCCGTTCAGTGATTATTTGGCAGTCACCACCGTTGCTCTTGTTCAAATACCACACTTACTTTTATTAGAAACAAAACTTGTCATGCAAGCACAGTGTTTTGGAACGAAATCTACTTAAGACTAACGATCTGTACAGGGTGTTCAGTTTTCCTTCACATGGCGTATCTGTCTTTAAGCAAATATACAGGGTTGAGGTTTTCTGAACCAGTGCAACTTTTTTGTGAATTTTGGGACCCCGCTCGTATCTCGGTATGGTAATTTTTTTTTTGTAGATTCCAGTGGTATAATTAGATTTGTAATAAAACCTATCTATCATTTTCGATATATTATCCAAAGTTATGTTTTTTTAATGCGCTACTCCGTGTATTGATTATTGATATTAAGGCTGCATTTTATGATTTTATTGACTTCTTTTCATTTCCTATAATATGGCATGAAGGCCCTTCAGATAAATTGACATAAATCGATGTCTTCATCACATATTAAGTTAAAATATTTGTTGTATGTTTTTACCGATAATTCTTTAAAATATGAAGCAGAACAAAAGTAACCAATTTTATGAGAAGCACGACGTTTGTTTTATCAAAAGCAATGTAAATTCTGACGAGGCAGTAGCTTCGTATATTTATATATATTTCTTTAATTAGGTTTGAATGTAAGCATATCGTAGGTTGTATTTACTTATATGGGTATCCAGAAAGACACCAACCTGGTAAATGCAGATTTTGTAATACGAAGGGAAATTTAATTAACTATGGATCATTTGTTAAACCTCTATCCAAAGTGTAAAATATAGATAATGAAATTGACGAAATAAACTTTTTAGCAAGTATCGCATCGTATCAGCTTATGCAGAACAATTTAAATCAATGTAGACCAGTTAAAAAATCTCGTGTTCAAATATCATTTGGAGGATTTACTAAACCCTATAAATATCAACTTAAGCAGCATTTACATCCTGGAGATGCCGAATGTCTAAGAGTCTTTCGTGCATACCAAAAACTGACATTGACATACATTTTGGAAGAAAGGTCATATGGTTAGACGAGATCCGTTTTACCATTACTGATATACTCACTCGGCATAATAGCAAATATTGGTCTCAAAAACCGATATCAAATATTTTATCAGTGTCAACAAGGTAGATTTGGATTCAATGTTTCCTTTTTCAAACATTTTTTTTATCGAATTTACTTTTCTGGGGCTTTGTTTTTTGTTTGTTTGGTTTTCTTTGCGGATCTATCTTTCACAGTTCAACAAGTTTTCAACAATGTGTTCAGGAGGAGTTAATAGGGTAGCAACAGACTTTGCTTTATGCAGAAAAGACTGGTAATTGTAATTAACCAAAAAAGTCATTTCGCCTTACTTTGAGACACCTACCTCTCTAGAAGGGTTAAAATATTTTTTTTTCTTCAGGTAATGTCGAAAATATCAAATATTATTATTGTATACACAAAACATTTCTTGTGATCAATGAGTGAGTGTATGGCTGGCGACGTGGGAACTAAGGAGGCTGTTATAAAAATTTTGTGTTTGATATGGTTTTCGGGGTTTGTATGTATATATGTATTGTTGATTCTTCATAAATATGTAGAGAGGGATAATAAGAAGGAGACGGAATTATTTTGATTTGAGCGCAATCAAATATTGTCAAATTTATTATTTTTCTGGATTATTGTATCATCTTGATTTAGTTCATTCGAAAGGATGTTGTCAACTATCTTACATAGAGCAAAATCATAACTATAATAAATGTCTATGAACCAAATTTATTCGTCGAATAATATCAAAATAAATTTTTAGGGTGATTGTAATATTGTAATAACCTCTTTAATATTCCACTATCTGTATGTAATTATTGCCAACAAATAATTATTCAAATAACTTGTTTTTTGTTTCCATACAATGCCATTATATATTTTTATATATTTTTTATATATTTTTCCTAATATTTTATTAATGTGTAAGTACGGTTAATTACTTTAAGGATTAGGGTAAAGTCGGGTGAAATAGCCACCGTTTCGCATAGTAGGTGCCAGTACATTTTTGTAAGGGTTACCATTATGACATTTTTTTTTGTAACATCCTAACTATCATCCCAACAAGTGAGTAAATAAATGATGTCAAAATGAATTTTTGTTTTATTATTTATAAAAAAAAGTTTTATGTGGCCATCTATCCCAGTTTAGTGGGGTTAGTTGTCCAATCCAATAAGGGAGAGATGGCCACAAAATAAAAATGAAAACAAAATAGAAAAACGTTAAAATAACAAACTTCTTATAAGGGGAAGATAACATATTCTTTTATTATTGTTAAATTTTCTTCTTTTTAAACGGGGTTTTACCATATTTTTCACAAGTGTTTAAAAAAGAAGTGCAATTTTCATCTGGCAAATTATGCATTGGAACCAATCTTCTTTTTTTCGTGTGCTGTAGTAGCTTTCTCCATATTCTGTACATTTGATTTCCACCACCTCTGAAACAGTATCAGTTTGTTTGGTTTTCTTTGAGGATCTATGTTTCACAGTCACAATGTGTTCAGGAGTTAACAGGGTAGCAACGCACTTTGCTTCTTGCAGAAACGACTAGTCTGGGTGTAGAATTAATCTGATCTAAAAGTTTTGTCGTCAAGTCTGGAACAGATGTTCCTTGCACTGGAGTTGTACATCGAGGCTCTGTATGTGCATGGCTACAGGATGGCCCTTCATCATCCATCATATTGATCGTGTGTCTAACTTTTTGTATTGCTTCAGCGTTGCCCTCTTGAGAATTCGATTATTGAATGTTCGTTACTTGTGTGGGTGTTCCCTGGCCTTCTCTTGTTTCGTTGTTTACATTTCAATCAGAAATAGTGTAAGCAGATCGGGTATAGAATCAAAGTTCCATGGAAATACTCCAGTGGTTCTGAACCCGGACATTGCATCTGCCGATTTTTCACAGCTTTGCGTTAAAAGTTCACCAAATTGAAGTCGCCCTAATGTTCTATCGGGGTGACTCTGCATCCATTCTCTACAAGCTTAGTAGTAGAAAGGTTTAAGAAACTTGAAAAAAAAACCCTATCGTATGGTTGCAAATAATGATTGGTATGCGGAGGTAGGCACAACAAAACGACATTATTAGCTCAGCTGTTTCTAGAAGTTAAACGCAAGAACAATGAGATGCTTCAAGAATTAATAGGGTCTTCCCTTCGCCTTTACGTGGTAAGAAGTGGTTTTTAAACCAATCCAAAAAAATTGTTGCAGTATCATAGGCTGATTTTTGAGACATCACAGACAGGTGGCATTGAGTCAACTCACTCTGTCCTTAAATTTTTGCCTTTAAATATACAGACTGGTAGTAGAAAAAAGCCCTCGGTATGACATCAAGCTATGAACCAGATTGTTTCACCCTTTTCCCCTGATGTGACAACATCTTTTGATCCTCTTTCGGCTATAACATTCTCAGGTCGATTATTTAATTGACGGTCTGTTTCATCGATATTATAGATGTGCCCAGGTTTGTCGAAAAGCTCATTGCTTCTCAGTGCATCTTGCAGAAGTGTAAAATAATTTCCCAGATCTACACGATTCATGCCGTCACTTCGCTCAAGCTTAGACAATAGACAAGTGGGGATGTCTTCTAAAGAAGGACCTAAACCAATCGGAACCGACAGTTTCCTTTTCTGTGCCTTTTAATGTGTAGCACTAATTTATTTTCATTTGCGTCCCCCAACATGCTGCCCGGTCCCATTTTACCAGTCCTGGTAACATTTTTCTTTACTTTCCTTTGAAGTGTTTGAGGCGTTTGACAGCTTCAATTGCTAGACCAGATTTTCTTGCGTTTAGTTTTCACGATTTAATTTCCTTCTGTTATACTTCGTTAGTGTTTTCCGCAGTCTCAAAAGGACGCCAAACTGTAAAGAAATAGAAGTAAAAAATAAATGGCCATCTGGCCCTATAATTTGGCCAATGTAACAAACACAGTATGCTTTTAACGGTTTTTAGAGGTTAGAATAATCGAATGAATATCGTACTCACCTAATATGTTGAAATCACTGGTCAATTTACTTCCACACATTCACAGTACTAGGTAGTAAGAAACTATTATATAAGTTTTTCTATTTTCCAAGTGCTTTAATGTCGCCTTGACCTAGACAAAAACGTACTGACCCGCTTACACATCAATGTTGCCAGCCAGTAGAAAATAATCATCTTCTTCTATGACTGATGGCATTTTATTACTGTCATAAATAACATTTTCTGTCAGTTTTCTTAAACATAGTTTTATTTGGATTAAACTAAATGCATGAATTATATTTTTCCAATTACAGTATACAGTACAGTTAAAGTACGAAAATCGAAATGATACGGGCATCAATCAGACATCACGGGAATGATCGATGTTTATGTCAGAAGTTCAGAAGTATTGCCAACTGTCTACGCAAAAAAAGAGCGGTTTGAAACGAACTAGCCACCAGATGATTGTTTAGAAAATTAATTAGCATTTTAAGGTTAAACTTTCGTTTTTTCCTCTGTAAATGGCCAGATAGGTATTCAAGATTTTCAACAAAGAAAAGCTACGTTTTTGTTACACGGCAGTACAGTAAAGTCGTGGTCGGTGCCTTGAGGTTAAAAGTGACATCGTAAAAATAACACTAAAAAGAGTAAAACATATTTTATCCCATCTTAATAATTTGACTTTATGAAGTCGGCATTAACCTAATAAAAAACCTAATAAAAAATAGACATTATACACTTGGTATTATCGAATTAAGAGACTCAATACCTAAATGTATTTTTGTAATTAAGTAATTAAGAACTAATTTGACTCCTTGCTAGTTTTTACCACCCCGATAAATAAAACAATACTTTAGATACGAAGGCGGTTCGGTGATTTTCGCAAAGAAGTAGCTAGGTTCAAGAAAACCGTAACCCTGTATATTTGCTATTAAGGCAGATACGTCATAATGTCAATGAAATCTGTACACCCTATATATTTTCATAGAATTCTATTGAAGGTTAGAGAGTGAGAAGCAACTCTGTGTAGACTTACACGCATTAAGGCAATTAATATAACTCAAATAATATACTCCTACAAATTAAGTTATATTGTTTTTAGATATTTAGAACAGATTAAACCCTTTCATATCGAGACAGTAGGCGTAAATTATCTAGAAACATCTCGTTATAAAATCCATGGCTGCTAACATAATAAAGCACCAATTTGATATATCAAGAATTACAGGTAAAGATGAACCATGCGGGGAAAAATAAACAAAAAACCCGTAACTTATTATTGCTTCTTCACTTGAACCTTGGATTTTGAACTACTGTTCATATCTATATCATCGTAAGGAAATTCCGTCTCTAATTCTATATATATAAATAATTCCAACGGAAAATGCAAAAATATTGGTTAGAAAAAATGGATTTTAATAATAATACTGGGTAGCCATAAAAACGCGTCCTGTTTCACTATTGATAGTACTTGACAGATAAAGTATTTATTTCAATATTTTAACCAGTTAGAGAGAAGATAAAAAGAACGTATTATTTTTAATGAGAATATTTTAGTTTTAGAGCTTAGTATACAATCCAAAAAAGAAAGGAAAAAACAAGAATTTCATTTTTCGGGAGCATATCAAAGGCATAACGTCCATGTATAATGCGCTTTCGAAATTGTTACCTTGTTTATTGCCCCGCTGTGAATATTTAAGGTGTCCTAAAAAAGTAATCCAAAGCTTTTAAATCAGGAGACTTCGGAAGCCATTGATCATTCACAAAGTCTTTTATGATACATGTGAGCTCACTAATTTCCATATTAATATTGTATTCCCAAAATGTGCTGCTTACGGACATATATTTATAGTAACTTTTTTCCTTCAAAAGAGACAAGGAACACACCATGAATTTTTAACATGTACGTAGGCGGCACTCTGTATTAGCATATCAATTTAGACAAAAGCAAAGATTTGTCTAGTTCACTGTGAAGTAGTTAAGTATTCTAGGAATGTATGAGCAAAGGGAGATAATACTTTGCATAGACGAAATATCCCATGTTAAATAAATTAACCCCTAAATGGATCCCAACTTTTTATTGGATTCCGTATAGTTGTGGTCCATCCCTTAGACTAATGAAACATAGACGATGCTACCTATTCACAAATAGTAAAAAATATAGCCCTAACAATCCTAAACGTCTGCCCCCTCCCCCTCAATAGAATTTATCAATGAAAAAGAGAGTGACTGGTCCCAAACAGCCATGTAGAACACAGACGTAGCGTATAGGGGGTCATACATTAAGAGATCTCAATTAAGTATTGAAAAATATGAAACCACTTATTGATATGTAATATTAGTTAAACAGATTTACATTTTGTCAACTTGGTTAAATAAAACATAGGTAACCCAGTAGCGGTTATTCGGAGGAAGGGATGTGCCTCTTCTTCAACAAAAATCTTTCAAATTATTTTTTAACACGCTGTAAAAATCATTACAATATACTAATTTTCAGTAATAAATATTTTCAATAATAAATCTAATTCATTTTATTAAAAATTATCAATAATTGCAGTGTTAAATTTAATGCATTCGTCGTATTGCCGCTGGCGTCTCGTCAGAAACCTAGAGGCAAACACAAAACGAAATATTCTTGCGCGTATTAAGCAAACCCGTATGTGCGCCCACCGCACCGGCAGCAAACTGGGTTGTGTCGATCCACCAACGGAAGAGCCATGTGCGAGCTCGGTAAAAATCTTCCAGCGAGAAACGAAAACAATGCATTGCTATGGCAACGAGAATATCGCATGTACGAAGACCGCGCCTCTAGGGAATAGCCGCAGTTTAACGCTTCCGTTAGTATTGTATCTAAAGTAGATAGCGGCTATCGCGCTTTATTCAGTATTTTGTCGGCGGTCTCTTATTCTATTCTTTGAAGGAGTAGCGTGTTTGTGGTTGAAAATGAATTCGTTTGGGCTCGTTAGTGACATTGTTTGTAGTTTGTTAGAAGCTCCATTTATCATCTTCTTTGCGTTGTCCTAATTTTAATGCTAAAAAGACATTAAAAATTCTGGTAAATCCTACAACATTCATTTAAAAAATTCTTGGTTTTGTGAATTTAAGTGGTTGTGTGGGAGTGGATATTTGCAAAAAATGTTTTGCATGCGGTGCCCATTTTAGACCTTGTCTGCCCTACTTTTCTCTAACTAACACTTCCGCTATTTTTTTAACCACGAGTCGCCACTGAGGTAACCTTAAACTGAATGAGTAAAGAATATTGCAATGTACGTTTTTAGAACCATCTTAAATTTGGTTATATATATATGGAAATATACAAATTCAAAATTCATGAAAAAATATAAACCGGGTTTAGTAATTATTTGAAATAGGATTAATATTTACTACACATCAGAGCGACATTTAAATACATAGCTAAATTATTTCTCCTAGCCAAATTAAATAAGTTCCTTTTTTCTACCACCACAGGACTTACTATAACATTTCTCTCGGCGATTGAAGGCGTAAATTAAACATTTTGGCCTTAGAGTGCAAACATCACTATTGAGTCCAAAAATATAGTTGTTAACACAATTAAAAAATTTTTGCTTCTAATTTAGTGTGATACAAATTTTTCTTTTGTACTTCAGGCGCGAAATGCCATTTTAGAGGTCGAGTAAATTGGTCTCCTGATTTAATTAATATATCTCAGTCTAAATATACATGTATGCATTTTCTATAGGAGACGCACACGTTCTGTTTAAAAAATGAACCACATGAAGGCAAAAAGTAAACCTGTTACATCATATAATATCACGGTATTTTTTAAAAGTTTGTTAAAAGTAACACAAATTTTAAATTTTTCCGTAAAATTGTCACTCATATCTAAAACTGTGTTTTAAAACAGAAGTGTTATAAATAATAAAAATGTTACCGAAAAAATGTAGTATCCCTTCCTGTTTTTGATCTCTTCATGTAATAAAAACATCGGTAAATTTCTTTTACCCGGAACTTCCCTCGTTATGAATCTTTCATTTTCTTAGGAATAGTGAAGTGTGACACAATTTAGTTCCGCACATAGTCATTTATTATTGTATTAACACTTATATACTGTCTCTTCAAATATATTTATTAGGCGCCATTTTGTTCCACCATACTGGATTCATACTGCCACACTTGATTTTTGGGCATAATATATAAATAAATTATATAATTATTTTTTACACTAAATTTTTTGTTCCGTCATGTTGAATTGGTACCAGTTAATCCCTATATCATATTTAATTTTTCTGCAAAATTTGATGTCAACTGAATAAGATATTTTCGACATTGATATTTTTACATTTTTTTTGGTCGCCATCTTAAATTCTTACTATAATTTTACCAGTTTATCACAATCGCACACTTGATTCTTGAAATCATTCTAATAAATATTATATTTTGCCACCTCGGGTTTGTACCAAAATGTTTCCAGTTTAGTTCTATGTAACACTTAATTTTGTACAAAATTTAGTCACTATGTTCCACCGTATTAGATTTTTATCAAACTTAAAGATCTGTAAAAATCTCCAATGGTGATTTTTTTACTATTACAATACTTCCCTTTCAATAAAATAATAGTAACCTAATAATAAAAAGACAATCGGATTTATTGTTTCCAAAAGTTAACAAATTCGGTAAATTAGCTTTACCCCTAACATCCCTCGTAATGAATCTTTTTATTTATGAAATTATACACAACAGACTGTATATTTATATACTGTATATATTGATGAATAACTACGTGCTGATCTAAACTCCGTCATACTATTTTTCCTTTACAAAAGAAATAATTTATAAAACGGGTTGTGGGTAAAGATAGTTTACCTATTTGTTATATACTTAATTTTTTTTTATTATTTAGATCATTATTATTATTATTATGAACATTTATGTTTCATAATTTTATTTACAGGGTCTAACAAAATAGATTATATCATTTATTGTTCTCCTCCATTAAAAGACGGTTTTATTCCAGAAAAAGCAATTTTTCCGAATTTTTAAACATTTTATTAAGCCGCCATTTTGCTTTGCCATAGAGGGTTCACATTAAAATTTTACCAGTTTATCCCTGCTTTAAGCTTGATTATTGTGTAAAATGTCAAATCAATTATTTAATATTTGTCAAAGTAATAAAGTAACCTTTCTTCCCTGATTTGTTTTAACAATTCATTAGTCCGCCATTTTCTTCGGCCATAATGTCTTCTCATTAAAATTTTAACAGGTAATCCTTAATATCGCACTCAATTTGTGTGCAGAATTTAAGATCCCTTGATTAAGTTAATTTCTTTATTAATTTTTTGACATTTACATGACAAACTTTAAAGCCAACCAAACACAACAAACTTTAAAGCCAATCGAAAAAGTAGTTTTTCAGCTATGCCGCGCTCAGACAGACCAACGGAAATGTTTATTCATGTTTTTCGATATCTTATCTGAGGACCCTAAAATGCCAAGATCTGCCAAAATTCCAAAGGGCATTTTTCACGAATACAAAACTTGAAACATACGAGGGAAATAATACGGCTTAACATGAATTAATTTTTTTTGTGACGTCTATGCGGCAATTGTTTCAAGCAGTTTCGAAGTGGTTGCTGTGTGCATTTTGTCGGTGACTTTTTTGTTACAATCACTTACTAGAACCTCGATTTTTCGAAAACAGCGTGGCATCCAAAAAATTGGCTATAATTTCTTTAACCCAGTTTTCAGGTAAGCAAACATATGTGCCTGAAATTAATACGGTATTTGCATGTATTTAAAGTGTTTTGTAAATAATACAGTATAGCTGCATATATTTTGTTTCATTGATTTAGTACAGGTATGTAAAAAATGAAATACTGTTCGTTAACTAAAAAAAAACATAGGAACAAAGAAGCGGAAGAATATTTAATATGACTACTATGTTTGCTCTGTTTTAGTTTCATCTGTAGATAGAATAACAACTATTAAAAATATTTTATGCTTCCAAATCAACCGTTGTTGATTCAGCCAAACGCCACTGGCTCGTTGTTTACTTATACTGATACAAAAGTAGGGTTAGAAAAATTGTGATCAAGTTTTTCACACACCTGGCATTTATAAACGATATTAGTCACAAAAAATAAAGCCTCTATTAACTATAACAACATAAAAACCTCTTAAAATGCGCTAAAAACGATACGTCGCTGTTAGAAGTCCAGAAATTTGACACGCACAACCCGTTATACACCTTACGCATATGCTATATGATGAACGTTTGTGTTTACATGTCCATACAACTTGTTGGGCGGCGTTGCCATATTTCGCCCTAAGAACTCTTTGTTATGGCTCTTTACTAACAAATCCTTAATTTTTGATATCGATCATCTTTTTTCTTGAAGCACACTTACTCTAGACGAAATGCATAATTTTGATTTTTTTTACCCCGATATTCATTTTACTTACCCATGTGCATTAGATTTTATGATTACAGTTTTCTTAGGTTGCACTAATAATACGTATATTGGCAATCTAGGGTTCAAAGCGTTTATATTGTGACGTAATCTTGGCTTCTAAAATAATCATAATAGCGTACTCTTTTCTTTCATACTCTACGGTCCATCCATTAAATTCGTTTATAGATAAGCATCATTTTTGTATTGTATTTCTAAACAGGTATTAAGCATATGCCTTTGGCTTTCTGACAGCATCAAACCACATATTATTGCACGCGTTCTAATTAAAACTGCGACACGAGCAGTTAATTTGGTTAATTTATTTGAATTTGATAGACTTTCTATTCGAAGTCTGATCGGTCTTTGGTAAAGGTATATTTGAACGGTTGAATCCTAGGCGAAACATATTCCCAATATAAACCAAAATCTAGCAACAAAAAGAGTACATAAAAAAGTGTGAATCAAAGATGATCTTCATATAAATACATTCTTATTTTATGCAGGACGTATTAAGAGGTCGATAGTTTTAATTTCCAATTAATTGGAATTTACCAAAATAACTTTGATTTTTCGTCTCCTATAGAACCGTCTCACGTTGGCCGCTGTCAATATAGTTATTGGTTACTAATAAAATGTGTTACCATAATGTTAAGGCCGTTTTACATACTGCAATTCTTCTTGCAATATGCAATAGTCTTGAACATGGGCATGCGCAGTTTGATAAAATCGTGCAGGTCTCTTGCAATTGCAAAAGAATTGCCCAATACGGTTCTGTCCGATTTTTATTGCAAGTTTCCCGCAAGTCTGGGGAAAAAATTAGTTATATTTCTATCACAAATTAAAGTAAAAGTTCCTGTAGAAGTGAAAGAACAGATTCCTGGCGTACCATATTTTGTGGTTAGAAATTATACTTCTTAACGGGGCCTACGTGATTTAGGCATTGTTTATGTCCGGTTGGATTTACTTATTTTACGGCACATTGCAAGAGACGATTTTGTCTGATTTTTATTGCAAGTTTCGCGCAAGTCTGAGGGAGAAACCCAGCGCCTTCTTTGTCTTCTTTCCACCTTGCTGGTTTGCAGAAGAACAGCAGCAGCAATATTTAAGGAAACTGAAGCAGCAATTACTTTTTGCCAGTTGGATTTACCTATTTTACGATCCATTATAACTTAATAATAATTTAACTCGCACCACAAGTTTAAGTAAGCTGTCAACTGTAAACAATTTTGAATCAAGTAAGCTGAAATCCGGAAGTAAAACACAATTGCCGCTTGTAAAACAACTTGCAAGAAAGATTGCGCGCAATTTCTTGCAAGTGCAACCTCTTGCTGCAATAGACTTGAAGGTAAGTCTTGCAGCATGTAAAACGGCCTTTAGTTTTTGTTGGGTGTCCAGAATTGCATTTCATATTATTCTAAAGAAATTTAAGCACTGCAGAAAGTTGCACTGATTGCAAATATATTAGTTTCGTGATAGGACCCCTTAAATTGCTATCTCTAGATTATTGTCTTGTGTTTCCAGTAACAGAATAGTCGATAAGATAAGGTGCATATGTTTTGTTTTGAATTTAAACTGAAAGTCTGGTGATGCAATTACTTGCATGTCATGAGATTTTTTGAAGCTAACTCGTGGCAAAGATAAAACTGGACTGCATTGTAGTCTGTTTGATAGATTTCTTCCGGTACTTTTTATTTAAAGCATTTAAATCCGGTTTTGATCTTGAAATAGTACTCCAAGATATATCGGTACTGGGACTCGTCATTTTAAGGAAGCCAGCACTAAAATAGTGTTTTAGATAGATTTAATTTTCAGAATCTCAGAATTTGACAACTAAAAAAATCGGTAAATTACTACGGCACTTCCCTCGTTATGATTTTTTTTCATTTGTTAGGAATATTGAAGTGTGACCCAATTTAGTTCACTACATAGTCACAACATATATGCGTTTTCAAACATTTTTACTGGGCTTTGTTCCATCATATTGGATTCCTGCCGATATTTTACCAGTTTCTTTTTACCTATGCCACTTGACTTTTGGGCCTAATTTAAAATAAATTCAATAAGTAGTTTTTACATTGACACATACTGCCATTTTGTTACGTCATGTTGAATTCGTACCAGTTTATCCCATTTTCACAGTTAACTTTTCTGCAAAGTTTAAAATCAATTGAACGGGATTGTTTTACGTAGGTATTTTAAAAATGATATTTCGCCGCTCTTTTGTTTCGCCATCTTAAATTCGTTTAGGCTGATTTCGTTTTGCTATTTTGGATTTATATCAAAATGTTACCAATTCATTCCTATGTAACACTTGATTTTTGTGCAAAAATTGAGGGAAATTGGGTAATTAGTTTTTTTAGTAATAATTGTTTTAACATTGTTCTGGCATATTGGATTTTTACCAAAATATTACCAGATCGTCCCCATATGACCCTTCATTTTTGACTAAAATTTGAAGTAAATCTGGTAAGTAATCTTTAAACTATGCCGCGAACTGACAGACAGACAGACCGATAGACGGACCGACAGAATTGATAAAACATATTTTTTTGGTATCAAGGGACGCTAAATCGTGAAGATTTGTAAAACCTTAGAGGGTGATTTTTTCACGATTACAAACATTTTATTCGGCCATCTTGAATTAGTATCACAATTTTACTAGTTAATCCCTATACCCCTATACCACAATTAGTTATGGCACACAATTTCCAATCGATCAATTAAGCTTTTTCAGGCTGAGTTTTTAAATATTTTATTAAGCCGCCATTTTGTTCCGCCACATCTTGGATT
Source organism: Kuschelorhynchus macadamiae (assembly GCA_030620095.1). Taxonomy (NCBI): domain Eukaryota; kingdom Metazoa; phylum Arthropoda; class Insecta; order Coleoptera; family Curculionidae; genus Kuschelorhynchus; species Kuschelorhynchus macadamiae. The sequence continues at coordinate 1,489,988 of JAUTXW010000383.1, forward strand.
CCTACCAAATCGTTACTAGTTGATTCCAACATAATACTTGATGTTTGTGTAAAATTGGATAAGTAGTTTTTTAATAATGATTTTTTTTTACATTTCACTAAACCGCCATTTGGCTTCGTCGTACTGGATTTTTACCAAAATATTACCAGGTCATTTCCATATGACCCTTAATTATTGACCAACATTTGAAGTCAAAAGGGAAAAAGGCGCGAAGAGACAGGCAGACAGAGACCGACGGAATTGAGAAAACATGTTTTTCGGCATCTAGGCACCCTGAAATGTGAAGATCTGAAAACATCTTGCAGGGTGATTTTTTTCAGGATTGCTTCCCTTATATGAAGGTAAATTGGCCATTAGCAATAATGAAACGTAGCGAATTCGGTCTTCTAACATATCAGTAAAGATAAAATAACCCGGAACCTTATTATAAAAACTTTCTTTTATCCAAGAAATTCATATAGTGAAATCCGTCTAATCCTAGAAAGTTCATGAAGTGTCGTCATATTGAGTTAAAACAAAGTTACAAAATCCCCAGGCAGATTGCGCGAAAAAGCATGAAAAACCCAAAACATTTTGAAGTATTTTATACAACACAATCTGTCCAGAAAGAACGCATTTTGTGATTAAATGACTTATATAAATTTGCTATTGAGATGGAGAATTATACAGACTGGTCTATTGGTCCATACTCAATACAGAATCCCATATTTATGCTTATAAGTCGCCAGGTATAGGCAGGCAAAGGATATGCTATGAGCTGAAATGCTACACTTATCAAGTTTTTTTTTTTGCATCGTTGATATTATACAAGGTATCTCGTTAAAATATGGTTGTACTTTTATAAGTTGCTAATAAAGTTTTCTTTATTAGTATGTATGCTTTCAAAATGATATAACCGAAGGATCAGATCCCTTTTAGCTTCACCTAGATTAGGGAGTTATTGAGATTTTTTAGTGATCATGTTTTCGTTAAAACAACTAGAAATTGAGTAATGTCTAAAAAACTGCTAAAGATAGGTATAGGAAAGTGTTCCGAGAACTTAGTCAAATATTAATGTGAAATTCTGAAAATTTAAAAATATGCTGGGTGTTCCATTTAAAATAAAATGCCATTGGTTTTAGGTTGAACAGGCAACACTATATTGCTGTGAATACTTTGAAACGACAGATCATAGCCGCAAACCTTTGTAGGTAAAATTTAGAATCGGTGCGTCTATCAGTTCCGAAACGTCTAACACCCCACCTACCGTAAATCACCCAATATATTTACATCTACGTATATTTTTAACCATAAGGTATGCTTTGAATTAAATTAAAAAGTATGTACTATAAAATTTTAACATAATATTTTAAATCCGATTGCCTTATAAAACGGCATTATTAAAATGATTTACAAATGGTTTTTTAAATGATGGATTATGGAAGATGATAAAATACACACAAGCTAAACAAAGTGTATTGAACACACAGCTTTCGTATTATTTCATATTTTACATGGCCCACCTTATATCTATCAATACTGTTTAAGTAAACAACTAACAATTTTATAACAACTTTAAGATATTTTTATACATACCTGATTTAATTGTTTTACAGGGTGGTCCAATAATAGAGGATGTCGATTCTAGCTTTTTTTTTCAAGTTCGAAAGTTGGCCGCTAGGGGGCGTAACAGCAACACAAAAGTGTAAATGCCAATTTTCTCTTAAATTTCCATAATTGAGGTATGTTGAAAAAATAAATAAGCATTATTTTCTTCTTGAGACCATTTTTGTCTATTGTCAAAAATAAAGTGGTGGGGGAAGGTCAAACCTTTTTACTTTCACATAGATATCTGTGTTATGGATGAACCGATTTTATTCAACTTGGTGTCTTTTGCTCTACTTCTAGAGCCATATGTAACATTCCGTAATGACTGTTAGTGGTCACTAGATAGCGTTGTTTCGAAATTCTCCACATAATGCTGATTTTCTCAAAAAATCAAATGGTATGCTATTACTTTTATATCACAATTTGTTTAGTAGTTATGAAGGGCATTGAATAGTGAACTAAAAAATCCAGGTCCGCATTTAAATTAAGAAAGATGATGATGGTCCCTTAAACCCAAAACGGCGGATTGGAAAATTATCTTGTCGTTTTGTAGAGAAGAAAAAGTCACAATGGTAAAGTGGAAATTATTTTCATCTCTCGTTTCAATTTATCCTAAAATTTTAGGAAAACCAAAAAACTGGAAAAAAACAAGGCTCCAATTGAAACTTTAGTAATCTTGCATAACTGTAAAGAACAAAACTTAACAAGGGAACAAATCAAGAAATACTAAAACTCAGTCTCAAAATCACATAAGGTTCGCAATAAAATGGCTAAAGTAATGGCAAGGCAGGGCAGGACTCGGTCTGGGCAAAAAGATTAAACCGAGTTCTACCTTGCTTCAGTGAAAAAACAAAAAAAAACGACGAAGTGAACTAACAATGCAATAAACTAACAAGAAATAAATTTAAAAATACTGAGAACTACTAAAGTAAAAAGATTTAGTATATAGGAGTCGACCTACTACAAGAAACTGCAGTTCAATCGACACAGGAAAGACTGCATCTTTGTATTGACAATGGCGGCCTGCCTTTTGACTTTTGCGAAAGTAGTTTTCAGTAATTTTAAATATATTTGTTGTTAGTTGTCAGTTATATTGTCGTTTTTCTCTCGTTGTATCACTGAAGCAAGGTTTAATCTTTTTGCCCAAACTGAGTCCTGCCCTGTCTCGCCCTAGTTTTAGATATTTTATTAGGAAGCTTATGTGATTATGAGAGTGAGTTAGATTTTTTTGTTTTGTTCTCTTGTTAAGTTTTGTTCTTTACAGTTATGCAAGATTAGTAATGTTTCTATTGGAGCCTTGTTTTTTCAGTTTTCTAGTTTCCTAAAACTTAAGGATTAATTGAAATGAGAGATGAAAATAATTTCCACTTTGCCATTGTCACTTTTTCTCCTCTACAAAACGGCAAGGTTAATTTTCCAATCCGACGTTTCGGATTCGAGAGACCATCATCAATTATCTCTATTTAAATGTGAACTTGGATTTTTTATTTCACTATTCAACGCCCTTCATAACTACCAAATAAATTGTAATATAAAAGTCAGAGCGTACTATTTCATTTTTATAAGAGCATTATTTGGCGAATTCCGAAACAACGCCATCTATTGACCACTATCAAAGTCACTACAGAACAGTTTATATTTCCACGAATAGAGCAAAAGATGCACTTTTTTTCGACACCAAGTTGAATAAAATCGGTTCATCCAAAACAGAGATATCTACATTTGAAAGTAAAAATGTCTGACCTTCCCCCATCACTTTATTTTTGACAATATACAAAAATAGTCTGAAGCAAAAAGTGCGTAATTGGTTGAATAATACAATGCTTATATTTTCAACATACCTCAATTATGGAAATTTAAGAGAAAATTGGCATTTACACTTTTGTGTTGCTGTTACATCCCCTAGCGGCCAACTTTCGAACTTGAAAATAATTCACAGCGACTTCTCTTGGCCGATTTACCTAAAAATATTTTTTCCCTTAAGTTCTTTTATTAACGGTTCCCGGGATACAGCCGACGTCCTTTATTATTGGACCACCCTGTACATTATGTATTTTTTAAATTTCGGTATGATTTATAATTATTACTGTAACGAACAACTTAAATAACTTCTGTTCATTAGTTTCCTCCATAATAATAAGAAATGACATAACAATATTACCGATTTCAATAAAATTAATGGCTTATCATTGGACGACTTGAATACATTACTTCGTGAAATGCGGATTTTTAAAGTTAGGTAGATTATGTTACATACAATACGCGGAAAGTTTATGGGCTTTTCATAGAGAGACTAAGCAGATTCTGCAAGCTCATATTTATACAAAATATGCTGACGCTTAATAAACTAACCAATATCTTCGCCAAAAGACGAATTTCACCATAAAACTACAACATACAGCCGACCAAGAAAGGCTCCAAGCACTAAGTAATTTTTGAAAAAAGTCTCTATGTTTTTGCATCAAATATTTAGCCAATTCTGTTTAAAAAGTGAAAACAACTTAATACAAAACAAATAAACTAAACATAACTTTTAGCAACAGTTATTCTTCTGTATATAACATTACGAATATTTTAACCTAACATTCAATAAAAAAAGTCTCCATATAGTAACACAGAATTTTTCAAATATATCGTACATTTTTGAACTTAATAGTTTGTGGCGGAACCTTTAGCTTTTATTACAGCTCTTAATCAATTTGGCATACTCAGAACTAGTTTTCTTTTAACATCTTCTGGAATATTTTTCCACTCTTTCATAACTTTAGTTTTAAGAGCTTCTTTGTTAGTTAACATCATGTTTGCGTATGCGGTGCTTCAATTCCTCCCATACATGTTCTATGAGATAAATATGTCGCGACTGTGATGACGCATGCAACTGTATTATAATGGTGACAAAATATATAGGGTCAAAGATAAATTAGATTCATTCGCTGTTCTATTAGTCAAGCTGTGTATTTGGGATTATTGTCCTGTTGGAAACTGTAGGGTTCTTACAACACTAATGTATTAACATTGGGCATTAAGTTGACCCATTAAATGTCCATATATGATACATTTCACCTCCAGACTAAGCCATTGCCCTCTTCATGTTTCACTGCCTTTCTTCCTCCACAACTTGGCCTGACCATTGGATCTAAATCCCCCACAGACATACTTTTCTACAAATTCTAGACGCTTCTTTTCGACAATTAGAAGTTTGTTCGTGCGACGCGCCTGTTTGGGAAACCTGCATCCAAACACCCTAACATACCTCGAGTGTTTAAGCTAATTTTCTAATACACATGGTACTAATATAATTTTTAATTCAATATCAAAACTCCATTCTTAACAGGCTACGACTCAAGCGCTATTGTTATCAAATCAACAAAGCAAAGCCGCCAACATTCACATTCCTAGAATGATTTTTTGCTGTCATTTTTGACAGCAAAGTTCTGTCGGCAAAAGTCGTCTGAAAGAAAACCGCCTATAATAAAATATCTCGTTATTTGGTTTCACTGTCACATATTCACAACTTTGCAATTGCTGTCAGTTTCCTACGACCAATTCTGGAAAATAAAATATATTATTCTTGTTCTTATTCCTCGTATGGCTACAAGTTGTTCATCCTAATTCAAATGCACTGTATAATTTTAACGCCTTCTTACATCTACTGCGATAATCTAACTTTACACAAAGTATTAACGCATCCTATTAGTCGGACAATGGTGGCGGAAAGGCCTTTCCGGTTCCGCTGGGAAATTGTATGTTTTTTAAGCTGAGGTAAGGCTGGGAGTGGAGAATGAAACCGGCATTCACTCCCATAAAGCCATCGGCAAGCCAGGATGCGCTTAGCTCTAGTCCAGGAAGGCAGAGATGCACTAAGTGAGTTAGCAACGGTAATGGTGGTGAGATTAAAATGGGTCCCTGGGCATAGCGTTGTAGAAGGGAACGAGAAAGCGGATCGACACTTCAATTCTCGGGCAAAGAATCCTGCCTGGGTGTACCTTAACAATACTGCTCGCAGGCCCTCAATAGATAGGCCTGGGAAAAGACAAAAGAGAATTGGTCAAGGACGAACTACTGCAGATAGGCAAAAAAATGCTACCCAATCCATTCGGATCTAAGGCAACTTGGTTGATTTCAAGGAGACAAGAGGTGATTGGGGACCTGATTGGTATTTTGACAGGAACTAAACAGACACATGTAGCAGCTGTGGTTAGCGGACAACCCTAACTGTGGGATAGAGGAGGAGAATCCCTATCATCTTGTTGGCACGTGTGAAAGGTGGGCAAGACTACACTGGAATACTTTCGGCGTTGAGTCCTTCTCCAGGGAAGAATTACAACATCTCTACTGGGACAAGATGCTCTCCTTCATTAGATGTGAAGAAGTGGAGTGAGGTGGGTGGGTCCAGGGTTGGCGAAAAGGGCCTTTAAGGCCTAGTTGCTGGGCTTGTCACCCCTTACTACTACTACTAACTAAAAACTTCTTTACCGCTTCCAGTTTACATGAGGGTAGAATAACGGAAAATTTCAAAACTTTTGCGAGTTAAAATAAATATATCGATCGACACTATAAGGCAAAGTTTGACCGAAGTCACTGCTTTTGTTCTCCGCTTATTGTAAGTAAATAAAAGTTACGTACCAGTAGTACATTTGATAATTTGACCAGTTTACTAAAAAAAAAGGCAAACGGTCTATCCTAAAAAGTTTAAATTCAAATTTGATTGAATCCACAGTTTTGTTCATCATTTCGTGCAAATGTATAAAAATTACATAGAGCTACTACGAAGTAAGTTGGTTTCAAAGTAAATGTTATTCTCTGAAACTTGTAACTATTATCATTCTCCAGTTTATAAGATTGCATTTTCAACAACTAATTTTTGTTGTTTTTGTGTACGGCAATAAGATACCCAATGGTATTTTTCATTTGCGTAATTAATAAATACATATAAGAAGGTATGAAATCTGAACATCAAACAAAAGTTAGCCAATTATTGAGTCAAAAGTTAACCTTTTATTAGCTGAATTGCAGCTGCAAACTTTAATACCAGCTCATAGCAGTGTTTTCTGTGTTGCTTGTCTAATAAAAAGTGTCAATAGTGTAGTGAAGAAACAACCAAATTGGACTTGAGTAAGAATATTTATTATATAACTAGTCAACCTATTGTATTTTAACTATTTATATTTATTTAGCAACAAACAGTTGCCTTATTTTAGCTTAGAGATATGAATGTGAATGAGTGAATGAATCTAGTTTATCTTTAACCATTTATATTTTATCACCATTATAATACATTTACATAAAGTTAAATAGATGATTCAGTAGTTTTGTTTAAAGTTCAAAGTTTTATTTTAACATAGGTTAAATTAGGTTAAAAGGAGTAAATTAAATTTTAACAAAAACTAGCGCCTATGATTAATATCAGCTGTAATTGAGGAGCTTGCGTTCAAAAGCGGCTATATCCATTTGGAAAAAATGTTCAGGAATCGAAAAAAACTTCTCATAAGTTCGCCTTAATACATAGAGATAGCAAAAGAGTTTATTTGTATGGTTTTGGGGAAGTAGTTTGATGCAATATGAAATTTTTTCTCAAAATGTCAATAATTTTTGAGAAAAATTGCAAATTAATCTGGATATAGCCGGTTTTGATTGCAAAACTTTAAAAATTTTGAACAAAAACAAAATTAAAACGCTAGAACACATATTTTTATTAATAAAATACAATAAGAACAAAAAAAAAACAAAAGAAACATAACATATTTAAATACGAAGAGCATCTTCTTCATCCAAACAGTCACATGGCTCATCCTGTTCACCCTCATCTTCTTCAATGTCGCTGGTTTGTCGATCTGCATTACCAGGAACAAGTAAGTCTTTATACCATTAGAGATCTGGTCGTGACATCCAATTTTCACCGAACTGCTCTTTCAAAAGCTTCCTAAGACTAGGTTTCTTCTTATCTGGTAAAAAGTTTCTGAGCTCTATTATGTTAAGAACCAGGTTGTCATCGTCTTTTCCTTTCAGCATCATCTGACGCGATGTATTTCCAGGGGCAAACCGATAATACAGATGTGTATTTACTTCAATCTTAGGCTTTTCTTGGCGACTTTTTGTGATAACAATTCATTTTGTTTCAGCAATGCCCTTAACCTTATTGTACACTTTTTCTAGTTCTTTTACATTATAGATTTTCCAGTCTTCTCCTAAAAGTTTCACTTGTCCGACTTCTGAATAAAATTTAATGTATTCCTCTTTAGAAATTATCTCAGTATTTTTCCTAAGCAACTTCTCCATTCTCCCAAAACAACGATCAGCAGCCATGAAGCTATGTCCGCGGACTGGAAAAGTGATTGAGATTTCGTTTAGACCTTTTGGAGACTTATTTTTAAGCCAAAACATAAGTGCGTGAACTATGAAGGAGTTTTTGTTTTGGCCTGTACAGCCATCACAAAAAAGTCTTATTTTCTCAATCCCATCGTAGTCAATCAAGAGAATCCAGATGGTGAAGACGTGCTGAGGCAATTTCTGTTGAGCCACGCCCAGCATTATTTTCAGTCCACACATAGAATGTTGGATTTCGCGAAGACAGCTCGACCCAACAAAAAGCGTAGAAACTTATCTGATGTGAGTAAAAGGCATCGCCAATAGCCGTCCGAGGTAGGGGCTGTACCTGTTGAAGGTCAAAGCAGAAACTTAAACTATTTTCTGGGGTTTCTTTGGCTAACTCATAAAAGGCAGCAGCACGTTTTTTATCTACGCGGTATTCCACTAGCAGCTGATTTCTAATCTCAGCTTTAGTCTCAAATTTGTACTGTTGTTTTAGTCGCGTACATTTACTACACGTATCCGAGGCGGGCGATGAAAACCCCATGTTAAAATCGTGTATAAAAATTTTTCGGAACATAAAATATGTTACTCGATTTTGTGGGTTTTCCTTATTAAACAGTCTCCATAACTTGGCAATTGACAGGCATGCAGACAACTAGATTCTTTTAGACTTTTTCCTATTATAATGGCTTTCGCGTCCTTTTAGTCTCTTGATAAAATGACGAACACATTCTTTTTTTTTCTTCAGTTTTTTGAGATCTACGATCACCGCCCCTATTTTCCTTCGGGACTCCACCAGCAAGGAGGACTTTTGCAACAGTGTTAACTCTTTGTTTGGATATACTCAGTGCAGCAACTAAAAACTTTTGACACACCCGCGTTGCTTTATTGTCAGCCTTAATAAAATACGAGACACTAAGATTCTTCAAGGGAACCATATTAACACCAGCCGATCTTCGACGAGTAATGGGAGCGACGGATAACATATGGCACAGTCTAACGTCTTGGTTCGTTTTGACTGAATCTTCATAAAACTTTTGCCTTAAAGTCTGAATGTGCCGTTTTTTAACTGTAGCACACTGAAATGATTTGCCATTATGAGAACAAGGCCGCTTGAATCGAATCAGTGCTGGGTCGGGGTCACCATATCTGTAAATGCAAAAAAACTTTTTGCACTACCGCTAAAAAATACCATACTTATCTTAGACGACACTGGCGCAGCCAGGGCTTGGCTCGGGCCTTTCCCCAAAATCCCTAAAAATCAGGCAGTCGAAAAACGAAAAACAGCGACAGAACACCAACAATACAATTTAATGAGAAGCACTGACAATATCCAAATACCAAAAACAAAGAAAATTTCTACAAAATTGCGTAATTTTATTTTTGGCTACGCCACTGTCAGACGAGACTCGACTCAAAACATACAAACGTGTAATAAAAGCTATGTAACTAGTAAATGGTAAAATATATTTAAATTATTTCGTACCTTGATAACTTTTTAGTCTGGCGTTTTGTCACATTTTTCATACGGCATCTAGAACCTTTATTTCCTTGCTCTACGGTAATAAGTTCATCATCCATATTCCACGTCGATCTTCGTCAATTCCGGAATCAAACAAGCAACACTCTCCACACCATTTAGAAGATAACTGGCAGTCAACGGCTAAATACGCAAGACGATCGCGGGATCGCCAAGTGTACCGTTACAGATCTTACAGTCTTGCCAGATTCACCCTTATGTTACCGTATTTCTGAATATAACGAATTATTGGATATAACCACTTTTGATCGCAAAAAGTGGATATAGCCGATTTTGATGCAAAAGGCCGACTTTATATGGGATTTTAAAAGGCAAATAGCCCGTTTTGAACGCATATGATGATGCCAGTCGATAGATCTTGTGAAACTTAGCCGAAAATCGGAAAAAAATCATATCGGCAAAAAAATGGATATAGCCGCTTTTGAACGCAAGCTCCTCACTTATCTGTTCTTGATTAATAACAGTTAATTAAATGGTCCTTCGTGAAGAACAGAAAATATATTAAAAGAATTTATTTTCTAACCCTTATAACAAATTAATTTTCGTCCCAGCGCCCAATGTAAAATGAGTTGTTTAAGCAGTTTCTAATTGTTTTTGGATTCATGTTCCTTTACAATTCATCTTTCATTCTATGGTCAATTTTGGGGCCCTTAATCTTGCCTATTTTAATATTTTTTCTATGATACTCGATTTTTTGCAAGCAGTTTATGAGGGCACCTTCACCGCAATTATATTTTAAACGAACCAGTTCAACTGTTAAACAATATATTGAATGGTAGAATGTGGCTTACCAAAAATTTCTCCTATCTCACAATAGGGTTTTTTCTGTTTCCATAAATCAACTATGATTTTTTAATAGAATATGGACTTTTACATTTTTTTTTCATGAATTAAGTTTTTTTTATCACCAACAACCCGTTGGCAAACCTCCAGAACGGAAGGAAATTAACAGTTTTCGTTTTATCTTATGCCATCTGACCATGACGTAAAAAAAATGATAAAATAATAGAAATATGCCTTGTAGCAGTTGTCTTAACTGTATGGTGAGTTTTTTTTTGCATAATTCTATGCAATTCTTATTCTTCATAAACTGATTTAAAAAAAAAACAGTTCAAATTTCCTCTGCTCGGGTGTCATATCTTTGCGCGCTCTTTGCTTTGCTTTAGGAAAATATTACAGGTTAGTCTCATATGCCCGCGGGATGCCGAGTAGGGGATACATTTTATTTTCAGTTTCCAGTAAGTATAACTTCCGACGCGCCAGTGGTTAGTAACGTAATAGTTGAGATAATCTTTGTTTTTGTTCATTCCTGTTAATTGCTGGTTACTGGTTTATATCATATCGACTCGAAATGATAGACCTGCGGCACCTTTATAAATAAGAAATATATGTTTACCACGCTTTTATTAGTCTCACTTTCACTCCACCACGACCCCCTCCCCTGCTACGTGTTTGAGTTGACGCCATTGGAAGACATTTTTAAGTCATGAGTTGATAGTGCATGGTCGTTCTTTCTTAGGAGTCCCGGATTAGAATATTTAAAGGCGTAACTATAATTTTGTCTGCGTCTAGGAAGTGAGCTCATCTAAGCAAATCTGTGTACTGTAATAAGGTCAACTAGACAAGGTTCGATCCTCCTAGGTTAACATTTTGTTGAGGTCTTTTTCCTTATTTTCATTTTTTTATACCATAGTTGATATGGTTTGTTTCTAATTTATTTATATTCATTAAAAGCTTTTTGTACGTCACTGTCGTGTGTGGCCAGTCGAGCTAAAAACGTTCGTGTCATATTTTACTTTCGTGATAAACTGAATTGTTATAAAATTTTCGTATTTTCCTATGTTTTTATTACCTGCCTAAACCATATCTTAGCAATGCTATTTTAATCAGGATTTATTTGCTAAATACGAACTTTCCGTATCAAGATATCAAACGCCACCCTACTCAAAATATTTTTCTGAATTTATAAATTCGCCATTTCTAGTCAGTTAGCTAATATGGTGCATTTTTTAACGATAATTTTTTTTATAGCCATAAAATTTTTAAATGCTTTGGAAAATGCAATAATTTATTAATGGTTTTTTAAAACTAAAAATTTTATTTGTTGCGTTCAAAAACATTCAAGAAAGGAATTTCCAGGAAGGCATTTATTGCCTTAAAATTTGGTTTATGAAGAGTCATTAACCAAAAAAGAAATTTCTCCGCACCCTGGGGTACATGGTATTTTTCGGAAGGTTATTTCGGTTATTATAAATCTTAACGAATATTGAAAATATGTATCTTTATTCATGGCACAAAATATTTCTCGTATCAATAAGTGAAGTGTAGAGCGAAGGAGGGAGACTAAAGGGAGAAAGAGGGGGGGGTTATAAAAATGTCTTGTTTCATAAGGTTTTCGGGATTTTTAATGGTAAGAAGTTTAATTTTAGCGATAATTCTAATTTTTGGAAGTGTGTATAGATGATTTTCTGTAAGTATGTATAGATGGCCTTTTTTATATAAATATTAGTACTCTCATTGGCCTGGCAAAATTTGATAAGCGAGGGACCCTGCAGCTACTTGTTTATGCTATTACGAACGCCCATAATTTTAAATTAGGTTTAGACATCAAAAACTTTAAAGATCGCCTTTGCAATAAAACTTCGTATAAATAGAACTAAAAACGATCCAATAGACATCTTTAAAAAAAAAAGCGGTGAAAAAAATATTATTTTTACTTTTTACTGATTTTTTTGAAGTCGCTTTTATTTTTTTTGCCGGCTTCCAAAAAGCAGGTTCTCAATTCGACACTATGTATTTTTTGATATATGTATAGTGCGTTCACTTTAGCTTTTCCCCATTTTAAATGCATATAGCTCTTTTATTATTTGACCTATCGAAATGTACCAAACAAAAATTGTAGGTACATTGCTCAAGTATACTCGGCGAAAAAAACATGGACAAATATAGACGCAAATTGCATTTTCTTAAATATATATTATTATCTATAACGAAAGGCTTTTGTATATATGGGTTGTTGATATCTGGTTCATTAATTTTCAATTTATTAACGGTTTAATTATAATAAATATATTTTACCTGAGCCATAGGTAATGTCCTAAGCAATAACAGCATTACGTCCAAATGACATTATTGAAATATAATTTTTGCATTATACTAATAGTTATATTAAAAGATGGTCCATTGTCAATACAGTATTCAAGAGAAAAGCTCTATGCTTATAATAGCCCAAATGCAGCACTTAGAGAATACATGCCACGTTGTCCGGACCGGTGGAGGTAGGTTCCTTCTAACAAAATATTTCGGAGAATCAAACAAAAATTCTTAGAAAAAGGAAGTTTACAAAATATCAAGAAAGAAAATATTAATGTTCCAGTGCTAACACAACTTAATCAGTTTAATATTCTTGCATATTTTGAAGTAAACCGTTTGACTTCAATTAGTCGTGTAGTTTAAGAAACTGGAATTTATGGCGATTCTATGTACAAAGTTTTAAAAATATATAGCTACAAAGCCTTCAGGTTAGAAAATGCAATGAATGTCAACGTGAAAGAAGGCTTGACTTTTCTAGGGAATTTTCTTAGAGGATGTAACCGTCAAAATCTACGTTTTTTTTGTTTACAAATAATCCTTGTCACATAAAAGAAATTAAAAAGCCGGGTTACCAGTCAGTTAGCGTTTGGTATGGCATTACCGGAAGATATATTTTAGGCCCTATCTTAAGGAACGGAATATTAATAGGTGACCGGTATTTACAGCTTTTCCAAAACGATATAGTTGACTATATTGACAATCTCCCAATTGATGTAGTGAGACAACATAACATTGTACCAGTGCGAGAATATTTAAATTTAGAATATCCTTAAGGATGCATTGGCAATGGACGGATCATACCTTGGCTGGCAAATAGTTCAGATTTTACAGTAATGGATTTTTTTTGGGGACATATCAAACGTTTAGTTCGTAAGACTTACAATGTTACAATATCTACGAATTAAAAATTAGAATTACCAATGCGATCGACGATTTAAGGCAATCGATGGAAATTTGATTAAAAAAATATTATTTATAAAAAAATTATTTAATCATACGATTACTGTGTTATAGAACTGTATGGGAAATAAGGCGATAAGGATTTATGAAATTTGAGTTAATGATGTTTTATTCTTAATGTTGTTGTTACGTTATACCTACAAATAAAAGTAAAATATAAATACTACTATTTATTATAATTAAATTAATTATAATAAATTAAATTAAATTAATAAAATAAATCGGAAACTAATGAACCAAACATTAGCATTATTTTTGGAGTCAGGGGAATGAAGCCTTTCATTGTAGATAAGAAAATGCACATTGCACCCATTGAGTATTTATTATGAATTTCGTCATGATAAAAAAACTGTACCTACAATGTGTTTTTTTGATTCATTTCGATAAGTCAGATAATAGAAGAGCTTTATGCATTTAAAATGGGGACAAGCGACAGTGACCGCACGCAAGTGGACTACCTCACATAAACAAATATCCTTGGCTTCTATGGTGTAATACCTATTCATCATCATCATCTTCATCTAGCCTCTCGCGTCCACTGCTGGACATAGGCCTCCCGTAAGTTTCTCCATGTAGTCCGGTTTTGCGCCACTTGCATCCAATTTACGATGTGACCAGCCCAATTCCATTTGAGACTGGTTATTCTCATAATTATGTCTGCTACTCCTGTTCTTCTACGGATGGTAGTGTTGGGGATTCTATCGCGTAGCGATACTCCATTGCTCTCTGGACAACTTGTAACTTAGAGACAGTTGTTCTTGTCAATGTCAGCGTTTCTGCACTATAAGTTATGACAGACAGAACACACTGGTCAAAGATTGGAATATTGGATATCAGAATGTTTTTGAGCTTTCCAAATGCAGCCCAAGCTAGACTGATCCTTCTTGATAATTAGCAGGTTTGATTGTCACGGCAGATCTTCATCTCATGACCTAAGTATTTACGGGATGACATGTTCGATGTTCTTGAAATGTTTCTACTCGGAACAAGATTGGTCATAAATTGGGTTTTCGAGAAGTTTATCTTGAAACCTGCTTTCGAAGAAGCTGTGTAGAGTACTTGCAACATCTTTTGTGCCTGGTCTAAGCTATCTGCGATAAGCACTATGTCGTCAGCAAACCTCAGGTTATTTCAAAGTTTACCGTCTATGTTAATGCCCATTGTTTCCCAGTCTATATCCTTGCATACGGACTCCAATATGGTTGTAAATAGTTTTAGAGACATGGTATCTCCTTGGCGCACTCCTCTTTCGATACGAAAAATATCGGTGTCGGTATCTTTATGGACTCTTACACAAGCTGTAGCATGTTCGTAAATTAATTTAATATATATATATATATATATATATATATATATATATATATATATATATATATATATATATATATATATATATATATATATATATATATATATATATATATATATATATATATATATATATATATATATATATATATATATATATATATATATATATATATCGATGATCAATTCTGCATTCCGTTAACGCCTTGAGCATTGCTTTTTTATTGATGGAGTTAAATGCTTTCTCGTATTCTACAAAAGTGAGAACCAATGGTCTATTGTACTCAAGTGTTTTTTCAATAAATGTTTTGATAATTTGTAGGTGGTCATTTTTTCCATAGTTTGCTGTAAATCCTGCTTACTCACAAGGTTGATAGAAGTCTAATTTTGATATCTTCTTGTGATAACTTTCGTAAATAACTTGTATAAGTGAGACAGAAGGCTTATGGGTCTGTAGTTACTAAGTTGTGTTAAATCGCCTTTTTTATGCATTAATATAACAACTGCTTTCTCCCACCTAGAAGGTGTGACGCCATGTAGAAGACATGAGTTAACTAATACACTTAGTGCTCTTAGCAGATAGAGTCCTCCTGCTTTTACTGCCTCAATGGCAATTTATTTGGTCGTCACCTGTCGCTTTATTATTTTTCATTTCTTGCAATGATTTAAATATCTCTTCTACAGTTATCTCCGGAATCTCTTCTGAACTGTTCTCAACCTTAGGAATAGCAGTAGTTTATTCCTCCTTATTTTTCTCTTTGTATAGCTCTCTGTAAAATTCTTCCACTATCTTAACGATTTCTTGCTTATTTGAGGTTCTTTATTATCCCGGTTATATTTAAGACCGCAAATCTTTAAATAATTTTGTAAGTACACGAGCACTATTGCTTTCTTTAGTAAGTAAGTGTTGTATAATATTTTAATAACATTAACATGTGATGGGACAATTAAACCTTATCAGATAGCTTCAAATTGCGAGCTGGATTCATCCGCAAAGTCTATGCTTTCTCTTTTATTTGCCAATCGTCAGCTGATCTTCATCAAATGATTTTTCGAGACGGTAAGATGAAAAAGTTTCATTTCCTATGAAATATAAATTTATTATTTTATACTGCCATTAATAAACGACTTCCTCTATCGATCTTTTAAAAACACATTTGCACCGAGCAATTTATGGTTTTAAATTAAAATTTATTTCAATGTCTGCCATAAATACGTTTTATTAATTCTTGCTATTTATTGAATGGAATTACTGTTGGTTACATATTATGTATTTCGTTTGTAGATATACTAGACCAAAATTTTGAAACTTGATTGTTCAACATTGGAACATTTTCTAATTGTATGAGTACCTTGTGCCCCTTCTATATCCTTATGGGAACATTATTTATCCTAATATTTGGTACACTTACATTATTAAAATGTCTTTTTTTACATGTAGAAATGTAAAACCACATTTAATAGTAAAGCATTAATAACAATTAAGTAAAATTTAACTAAGTTTAAATAGCAGAACACATATTATTTTTACAGTTAAATTTAGATATTTTTAACAGTGCAATATCATTGTAGTAGAAATAATTTTGTTTTTTTTAATAACAAGAAGTTCTTATTTGTTTAGAGTAACAAATTAGAGAACAACTGCAGCGATCGGTGAGCTTCATTCCTTGCTGCTGGATGGTGTGTTTTTTAGATTTTGTGACTTTCTAACCAAAAACCTTAATTATTCAAATCACAATGGTGTGTAACTACAAGTCTTGAATAATAAATTTGGTAAAATATTTAGTAATTTGCTTAAACTACTACAAAAGAAGGTCAATATTTTTGCTTGTCAAAAATTGTTAAGTTTTGGACATTCATTATAAAAGATTTTTTCGCTTAAAATGACTCGTACTTTTATGTGTTAAAATATTATGTTGTTTCATAGTCATCGTATATTGTAGAAACGAAGAACATTATAACATACAAATTACGAGTAGTTTGTTGTTCACGTTTCCTATATCTAATATTTATTAAAACGGCATGATTTTAACATTAATAAAACTCCATTTCCTATATATGCCAAGTTTTTTTTATCTATTCAAATAAACATGGATTAATAAAACACGAAAGTTTTCATTTTTAAAAGGCAGAACTAATCAATCAACCCAAATATTCCGTTCGGTTGAAAAGTAGGCCTTCAAATTTCGAATTTCCATTTGTGGGACCTGCGCCACTGAAATTCCCCACATTAAATCGATTTTATTTTTAGTAATATTTAATAAAGGAGATAAGGAACAGTTTGTATCCTAATAAAACCACCTGTATTTACCTATGGAAATAACAAAGGGCTGGCTATGGCACGCACAAATTTTAAATAAAAATGCAACATATTCTAAGAGAGAAGGGAAATATTGATTATTTGATAAAGGGCGCACATTGGAAAAATAATTACGGTAGAAAATATAACGGACAATGTGAGTGTGCGAAGGGATGGGTTGGGTACTTTAAAGGGTTTTAGAGGTAGTTAAGTATGTTAAAGCATTTTTATGCGTGACGCGCAGAAGGGGAAATTTATTTTTCACTTTAAGATATAATTCAAAACAATTGGGGCGTATTTTGACATTTATACGAGAACGCAGAAGGGACATAGACAGTTTTTTTATAGGTTAAACTTTTAACCCATTCTTTGATCTCCGAATTAAAAATTTAAACTCTAAATTCAGAATTCAGACTTTAAACTGTAGTCAAACTTCAAATTCTGAATTCAGGAACTTTGAATATAAACTTTTCTTTTAAAGACGCTATCGGAAATAATCCACGAGGAACAAAAACTGGATCGTTTCGTTTAGTGTTGATGATTTGTGAACAGATTGGATAATATATTCTGATATTCTGCTTTAGAACCAGTATAGTATCTTTCACTAACTAAGAAAGTGATTAGGCCACTGTCATACTAATTAGATGCAACAAAAACATTAAATAACCCTTGGGCTCTTCGTAAGTACCTGTCCGTAACAGGGCCGTATTTGATAGTACGGTCCCATGGCTTTTGTCTAGTCTATTGTGAAACAGGTAGAACGATATTATACCTCACTTTCAGTATAACATTTTATTGGCGACTTCACGCTTAATATAAAGAACTAGAGAAGTGTGTGTGAAGTGTGTATTAAAAAGTTCACTAGTGTCTTGAAATGTCCGCAGCCCTTTCCATTAGAAGTCGCAAATGTTTACCCGTTCAGGCAAAAATTGTAGTTAAAAGTGTTTATTTAAAGTTAGTGGAGCGAGGCCACGAAAAGTACTTCTCATTGAAGGAGACATCAGTTTTAACAAGCATCCCTGAAAGTACAGTTTGGAAAATTGTAAACAATTCGATAGAGCCTAACAAAAACGAAAAGACAATGGTAATGTATTGATTTCTGTAAGAAAACTTAATCCGCCGCAAAATGTATGAAATGTATGCAGAACAAAAAGTTCCTACGTTATCGTCACTTTCACGGAGGGTGTCCGAGGATAATTGTTACAATTGTTCCACTACAACTTTGTGGCGTACTCTAAGTTGTTTAGGCTTTTATATAAAAAATAGACAAAAGATAAGTTATAATGGAATCACAGCGCTTAAACCGACTCAAAATCAAATATCCTGAAAAAATAAATACAGCTAGATCGGAAAATCGAACGATAATTTATTTATATCAGACATGGTATGACATCCACGAAACACCCAGTAAAGGACGAATTCATACATCCAAAAAATGCTACGCCAAATCTCCGTCAAATAAAGGTAAAAGAATTACTATTTTATGGGCGGGGTCAGAAGAAGGCTGGATACCAGAATGTCTATTTTTAGCAGCCATTAATATTTCAGATTCCCGTTTGGATTATCATTGTGATACCATCGCTGAAGTTTTTGAAGATTGGCTTAAAAATAAATGAATGCAAAATATACCACCTAACGGTAGTATTATCATGAATAATGCAGCTTATTATAGCCGCCAAGTGAATAAGGTACCAAGTTCAACCAGTAGAGAAAGGTACATTTAAGCCTTTTTGTGCTAACGTGACATATATTTCAATGTTAAACAACTGTTAGAAGTTTTAAAAAGTTCCAATTTTTCAAAGCAGTAGGTTTGCGATAACATTGCCAAGGAAGTAGGTCACGAAATGGCTTAAACCATATTCTTGCATCTTTAATACAATTGGGTTAATACGGCATAAAATAAAGTCTAATATACGAGCTCACAATAATACCCCCACTTTAAACAGTAGTGTGATTGAGTTAATAAAGTTAAAAATGTAAATGTTGAAAATTAGAGAAACTGTATTCAACATGTCAAAAAAGTTGAAAACTCGTATATATGTATGTATATAAATAGTTCAGAACCTGTAAAAACTTATTATTAATAGCCATAGTAGCGATACCTAAATTGAACTAGATAATAATAACTAATAATTCAAATTGAAATAAAGTATGAGAGTATACTATGTATACTATTTTAATATATTTGTGTAACTACTATATTGGGTGTTGTTTACATTTAACAATGAAATTTCTTTTTCTTCTTCTTTCTTATGACAATTGAATTTTAAACCTAATAATTATACAATCAAGTATAGTGCGGCCCTGCACGATATCTTGCCATTAAGTAGGGGACACCGGGGTTAGTTATGACAATTTTTACTTATAATTTTTTTTGATCTAGATAAGAAAACTATAAGGTGTGCTTACACATATTTTTTTAATTTGAACATGTATCTATAAAAAATGCAAAAGCGAACTAATTTAAAGCGAAACAAAGTAAATTAAAAAAAAAAACATAGTCACTCGAAATGCCATAACTTGCCACGACCAGGAGTTAGCTGAGACAGTTATGGGGTTGGTTATGACAAACCCTACTCTATATTATATCATCGTCGGAATTGCAGTAATGCAGACAAAATATGAATTTTTATCTGTTATCCGTGTATTCTTCATGAGCCCATTTGGAGCAACTTGTGCACTGCAACCATTTTTCTTTTGGGTGAGAGTTGGAAAAAGTTCTCTACAAATTAAGCTGAAAATTGCATTTTCATCTTTAGAACTGCTACTAGCTTCAATGATTCTAGCGAGGGTTTTATATTTTGCTTTACCTATAAATATATTTCTCTTGACACCGGATTGTTTGGCATTATTTCCTTCTTTTAAATCTTTCTTCCTTTTTTCATGCAGTTACTCGGTTTCCAGCTTTCGGTGTTGGTCTTAAGTCTTCCGGAGAAAAATATGTGGTAATACCGGAAGGTCCAGGTAAATTTACAGGTTCTAAATCAGCTGAACTGCGTGCTACTGGAAGTGAATCTGTTTTAGATGGTGAATGGTTACTGGTAATCTGAGCTTCAATTTGGTTGGAATAACTTCATTTACAGTTCCGTCTGCTTCCAAATAATTCTTCGGATTTGGACGATCTATCACAGCTGCAGGAAGAAACTCATCATCGGAGAAGATATTGTTGAAGGGAAAAACTGCAGCGACAGAAATCCCATTCCATTTTTGAGAAAAACGGCCTTAAAGTTGTATTTTATTTTATTAATTTTTAAGCAGATCGTTAACACATTTATTGATTTTATTATGTAAAACAATTATTTATATGATTTTCTACAAAATGCCTACAAATTTTTTCTTAGTAAAATATCTGAACGACCTAAATTTAAAAAATAAAAAACCAATAAATTGTTTTATTTTGCCATAGAATGCTTATCTGAAAACGGCAACACTGCCCACCGTAGAGAAACGAGCAGGCTTCAACGAACATAACAATTCGCAAACATATCAGTTGAAGTTGATGAGAAGAGAATTTTGATGGTGGTTTCTCCGAAAAAAACAAGAACACGAGAATTTTACTTTAAACATACTCGCAACCGATGAATCTTGTTTTACGAGAGATACATACATAGGAATGTGTTACAACATCTGGATAATACGTTTGATAATAGGTGGATAGGTCGAAATGCCCCAGAACCTAGAAAAGGGCCTCAGAGTTAACCAGACCTAAATCCCCTTGATTTTTATTTTTGGAGCCACATGAAAACATTAGTGTATAATAGGGTTGGAATTGAAAACAAAGATGACATTACAAACCGTATTTTTATTGAAGCGGAACGAAATAAACGAAGACTAACGTTCTTGAATTTGTTCAAGAAAATTGGCTTCGCCGGATTCGCGCGTGATTAAATAGTGGCGGTAGTCATTTTCAGCATTTACTTTAAGTTTTTAAAATACTATTTTTAGTGTGTGAATTACCCACCCGATACTATAAATTAATATGCTTGGTTAAATTCATATTCTTTATTATTTTTTGGAAACTAATAAACTTAATTAAGGTTGCGCGGTTAAAAACTATACAAATAAATAATCTAAAAAGTTTTAATAACGGGTTTTTACTATTTTCTTATACACGCCGATATTATGCTAAGAAACGACAACGTATTAAAAATTAGTTCATACATTCCAAAAAAATAATCAAAAATAATTCAAACCTACAGTTTTTTTTATACTTCTTTGTTGACAAAACACAGGTGATGAGATTGTCATCACATTGATGTCAAAGCAAATAGCAATGTTGCCATGTTGTCTTGGAATTAGTTGAACCCTATCCAAAATTAAATATCTCGAAAACCTTTTCAAATTTTCCGATGGTTTATAGAATATTTTGTTTAAAATCGTTCATACTATTCTATGTTAAAACATTTGTAGTCACACCCCTAACACCCTGTATAAAGAAATCTTCTTCCTTCATCCAACCTGATGGATTGGCGGATCCAATACATCCTGGAGGGCCATTGTTAACAAAATAGTACCTGTAGTTTTTCCTTGGGAACAAAAACATTGAGTGAAATGAATTTTCTCTGGCACTAACAGCAAAACAAAATGTTACTAGAGAACCCCTTTCAGCGGAAGTTACAGAACTCAGTTGTTTTACACCTTTTCTTGCAATAATTCTAGTTTGGTCGTTGTACAGTGGTTTATACCTATTTCATCGACATTGTATATATCTTGCGGTTTAAATTTGTAACGATCGACGACCTCTTGTAGAAGGAAAAAAACATTGACGTTTGTCTTATTAAAGCTTGTAGTGCTTAGACTAGTGGATTCCCGAGTCCTGATGGATAATGGTTGATGTTGCTTAAGAAAACCGGTGAGCCAGTCAGCAGAGGCCATTTTATCTTTGATGCAGTTATCACGGACCGTTACATTATTTTTAACAGCAAACTCGTAAGGTATTTTACGAACTTCTTTTGTGGACAATCCAAAGTATAATTTGAATTGATGAGTCAGGTATTCTGATAGATCACTTTCCATTTGATCTGATAACATTTGACGAGATCGTTTATACCCTCTACACAAGGGTTATTCCAAACCTAAAATAAAAATTAAACAAATAAAAATGTGAGTGAATAAAAACCTGATGAAAAGAATATTACCATCATTATTTCGATTCTGCAGTTTTTTACAAAATCTTTGCAACGTCATGTAGTTAATCTGGAAATCTTCAGCAACTCTCCGTAAAGACCTCTTGTTTTTCAAAACGTTATGCGCTGCACGTTCAAAAACGTCCACGGGTGTTTTTCCTCTGTTGGTTTTACGTTTACATGTCCTCATTATTCTTTCTAAAATAAATTAATAACTAACATATTTATGTACACTTGATTTTGCGTAAAATGCATATATGTGTTAAGTTTCTCAATAAATTTGGATTGAAACACTGATCTTTGTCTTTTCCATGTCAGTGGCGGCTATCAGCGCCATACAACGCTCTCGGTGAATTGCAGGCGCAGTACACTACACTCACGTGTCGTTGAGTTTGCGGTGGTTGTTACTTTTATTTTCGCGGATTTCGCTGCAACCGGTGAGTTCCTTGGCAGTCAACTTGACTGTTTTGTGTTATATTTATTTATTGTGTTGTTACAACTTCAAATTCGAAGTTAGTTAATGTGATTGTTCAAGACTGGAATAAATTAAAAGACGTCTTTGAATTTATTACAAACTGTGACAAATCTGATGAAAAATCAATCCGCATTGCGAAAGGATTTTTAGGTGAGATGAACGATTTTGAATTCACGTTTCTGGCATTATTGTTTAATGACATTTTCTCAATCACGGACATACTATTTGACGTTCTTCAAAAAATATCGTTTGACATTCATTTTTGCATATCCAATATAAAACTCTATCGTGAGACGCTCTGTAAAAAAAAGAAATGAACATTTTTTTAATACTATGTTTGATAAAGCAAATTCTATTACAGAAATAAATCATTACAAACGTGAGGTTGCTAAGCTTTCACCTCAAGAAATTAGGGCTGAGTGTAGAACCCTTTTTTATGAAATATTGGACCATATTTTAATGGAAATGACACTAAGATTTCAAGACTGTGAAAAACTTACATTTTCATGTTTGGCAGGTTCTGGTAAATTTTCCGAGTGTAGTTTAAATTTTCCGACTGGCCCGTTTGAAAATTTGTTACAGTTATATGGCGAAATATTTTCAAAAAGTCAACCACTTAAAAATGAGCTTGGTCTTATTTTTGTCAATGAGAGTAATTGGAATATATCGCTGCAAAGCAAGTGAAAAAAATTAATAAAAATAAATATATTTTTACCGAAGCATATAAATTGTTTTTCCTTATTTTGACAATACCGTCGACAAGTGCTTCAGTGGAAAGAAGTTTGTCTTGCTTCAAATGTGTAAAAGCTTATTTAAGAAATACAATATCTCAAGAAAGACTTAGTTCTCTTGGCAATATTTCAATTCAAAAGGAATTTCTGGAGGACATTAGGGCAACTCATCTATTTTATGAGGATGTTATAAATAATTTTGTTGCTATGAAGGATAGCAGAATTGATTTAGTATACAAAATTTAGGTAAGTCGTAAAAAATATTTTACCCCCTCCACATATAAAAAAATTCTGGAAAAAAATTATTGCGATATTTTCTTGCTTCATTTGACTTCACTTACTTTTTCACCTAAGAGCCGCCACTGCTCCATGTAAGCATTTTATCTGAAATTAACTGTAGGTGTATAGTTCGGGGCATGTTGTGACAATCACAACTTACCTCGGTACGAATTTCACAACTAACCCCAAAGCACATTTTTGTTTTGTGCTCTTGTTACTGCCCAAGTTTTAATTAATGGCTAAATAAAGTTATTTATGTCAGAAAGAGCATACCCGAATTAGTATTTTACCACCTATTACTATACTCACTTGAAAGAATATCACGTCACAAATATTTACTAAGACACCATAAAAATAAAAAAATCAGCCAAACACACGTGCTACCTTAGCGACCAAAGACAGAATCAGACTAAATACAGAATGACCCAAGCCCGTTTTATTGAAATAGCCGCGACGCGGCTGCCATCCATTTATCAGGCGCAAAAGCCTCTGCCACAACTAACTCCTGTCACAACTAACCCCGGTGTCCCCTAGTTGAATTATTCTTGTGGTTGAGGTATATTTGAGGTAATATAGCTAAGGCACTTGCTTAGATCGTGAATACTACTGTACGTAAGGGCACAATTTATGTTTATTTTATGCTTTTAAGTAACAGTTTAAAGTAAAATAGCTTATTTTGGCCAACAACAATGTATTTAACAAAACATTTCAAAACTCACTATAGAATCCAAAAATGTAGATAAATGTTCTGTTTAACCTTATAACCTGATTTAACGGATTTTGAAGAATACTGTCTGGAATTGACTTATTTTGGTCGATAATCAAAGTCAAGCATCAAACGATAATCAGTAAAGCGAGTGCGGCTAGTACTTTACTGGGTTAGATCTTACGGAGATCGTGCACCATGGTCAGAAGGGCTGACAATAATTTTATATTTAGTTTTTTTTTCATAGTTGTTGTAACGATACAATAACCACCGTTATAGCACTACCGCGTTGTTTATAAATGAATGACTTCATCAAAACTAGCTGGGTCGACCCCATTGTGTAGGCAATGTAGTAAGGGATCGAACTCTAGATATTTAGCTATTTAATGCAGATATACAGATATTTCTAAACAAATATTTCACAGTTAACCGATAAAATGCTTCTATTAAAAATTTGGCTTATACGGGCATAACATAAAAATTATAAATTTACTAATTGGAAAAAACCTAATAGACATGTCAGATTTTCCGTCCAGTCAGAAACGCCGCGTCATAAGGCTAGAATATTTGGCAGGATCAACAATCTTATGATACTGGTGGGCCTGAATAAGTCCAAGTTCTAACGTAGTCCTTATCAGTGGTACGACAGTGCAATTGGTTAGAGCAATGGGCTCGAGAGCCAGATGTGCGAGTTCTATAACTTTTATCGTTGATCAAATATTTCTGCAAAAATATTTCACAGTTAAAAAAACTCAAAAAATACTTCGGTTAAAAATATGTTTATATTAGTTAGTTGTTTTGCTGTCACTATTCTAATCTAATTAAATTAAAGCCAGGGAAATATATTCAGACCAAACCTTTTATTTTAATTGGTGCCACATTTGCTCTATGGGATTAAAAACACAATAGTATGGTGGAAGCAGTAGCATTGTATGTCCCATTTCCTTACCAATACATTACAAACATATACTTTTTACAGAATGGCTCTAAAAATTCTAAAATATCACTTTATTTATAATATTCTTCAAAATATGTCTCACTGACGTCCATGTAGTTTTGAATCCACAATTTCGTATTATTTGAAGCTTATGTGATTGCCGACTGTGATCGCATTACGGAATGTTTGGTAAATGACAATTCTTCAACCATTATTCCAAAAATTCTGCCGTTGTATCTTCATGGTAGTCCACTCAGGAGGTTTTAATATTATATATGTGGCAAAAAGCCACAATTCATTTCGGGCCCAACGGTTTTTTAATCGCTGGGATTCCATAAATACTTGTTTTTGACGATATCTGAAGCCCATTTCAGACAAAAAAAAGCCGGTGCTTCAGAGTTTTTATGTAGGTATAAGATGCTGTTCGTAGATAGGACGTTTCGCCTTATCAAGTCCCTGTCGCCTTCGTTAAAAAATTTGATGGAACCGGCATCTGTACGCTTCTTTCTTGATGTGATGGGATTTGACACAATTCTTTTCATTGTAGTTAGAGGTATCTTAGTCAAATCACATGTTTCACTTGCAGCAGCACTAACGTTAGGTCCTCTGTTAATTAAAGAATTATAAACAGTTTTTACGATTTCACTAGTATCGACAGATAAATGCTTTTTTTTTCACCGGAACACTAGAAGAAGCACCATCAATGTTTTTCCAAGGACGCCACATAATGCTGATTTGTATGTTCTGTAGGTAAACATTGAATACATTTATAAATAGCTTTTTATATTTACATCACACGAAATTTTAGATCCTTTTCTACGTAGAAATTATTACAATCCGGCCCTCTCAACTACATTGTTTTGTTGATTGCCAAGCTCTTGTCTACACAAAGGGATCGACACAGATAGTTGTATTGCAGTCATTAAGTCAGAACTATTTTTCGTGAAATTCGTGAAGTGCTATTGCATTTTTAGGGATTTGGAGAACTTCGCCTACGACTCCTTAAAAAAACATTTGTAATATACCAAAATTGTAATATCTATTTTGTAAAATCGAATATATAGACCCGAAAACGAACTTCTGAATTCAGACTTTAATCTCTGAATTAGGACTTTAACATTGATTTCAGATTTTAAAGTTTTAATTCTGAATTGGGAGTGAATTATAAAAAAACATGTGTGTCCCTTCTACGCTTTCATATATTTAATTTCAAAATTACCATATTTTAAAATGATGTGGGGAAATGATTTACGTTATTAAAAAATCGGTAAATTTCCTTTATCGGGAAATTCCCTCATTATGATTTTTTTCCATTTGTTAGAAATATGAAGAGTGGCCCTATTTAGTTCAGTACATCTTCGCAATATATATAATATTTTTATTGGGCGCCAATTTGTGTGGTAAAGTAAAATATTGGATTCCTATCAATATTTTACCAGTTTATTTCTACCTATGCCACACAAGACTTTTGGGCATAATTTAAAATAAATTCAAAAAGTTTACATTGACACATATTACCATTTTGTTACGTAATGTTGTATTCGTACCAGTTTATCCCATTTTCACATTTAATTTTTCGGCAAAATTTCACTGGAATAAGATTTTTTACATTTTATCACACGTAATTCTTGCACAAAAACTGAAAATAATTTAATAAATAATATTTTCAGGTTGATTTTTTAAATCTTTTATTAGGCCGCTATATTGGTTTGCTAGCTTGGATACATGTAAAAATGTTATCAGTTCATTCCTGTGTAACACTTGATTGTTGTGCGAAATTTAAGATAAATTGTATAATTAGTTTTTTTAGTAATAATTTTTTTCACTTTCTAAATGATTTTCGTTAACGATCCTCATGTTATATTAGAGTGGTGCATTATTTGGGGTTAGGATTCAGTAAAAAAACAAAAGTCTTTTTTTAAATTGTCGACGTTTCGCAGCTTTATTGTTGCTTCCTCAGGACACACATATAGACCAACGGAGTAGGTAAAGGCTGATAATATGGGTTTCACGCAGAATATAGGATCTATATCAATATCAATAAAGTTGCGAAAGCGTCGACAATTTAAAAAAAGACTGTTTTTTTTTTACTGGATCTTAACCCCAAAAAAAAACCACTCTAATAATTTTTTTTAACATTGTTCCGCCATATTGTATTGTTACCGAGATATTACCAGGTGATTCCGATATGACACTTTTTAAGTCAAGTCAACATTTTATTGGGCCGCCATCTTGAATTAGTAACACAGTTTTCCTAGTTGATTCCTATACCACAATTAGTTATGGCACATAATTTGAAATCAATCCATTAAGTAGTTTTTCAGGCTTAATTTTTAAATATTTTATTATACCACCATTTTGTTACGCCATCTTGAATTCATACCAAAATTTGATTTCAACATAATTCATACCAAATTTTGATTTCAACATAATACTTCGATGTTTGTGTAAAATTTGAAATAAATGGGATATGTAGTTTTTTAATAATAAGTTTTTTAACATTTTATAACATATTATATTTTTACTAAAATATTACCAGGTCATCCCCTTAATTTTTGATCAAAATTTGAAGTCAATCGGGTAAGTAGACTTTAAGCTATGCTGCGAACTGACAGACGGGCCGACGAAATTAATAAAAAATATGGCATCTAGGGACGCTAAAACATAAAGATGTGTAAAACCTGAGAGGGTGATTTTTTTCACGATTACAAACGTATTATTTGGCCACCATTTTGTTCGGCCATCTTGAATTAGTACCACAATTTACTAGCTGATCCCTATACCACAGTTCGTTATGGCACACAATTTGAAATCAAGCCATTAAGCAGTTTTTCAGGCTGAATTTTTAAATATTTTATTAAGCCGCCATTTTGTTCCGCCATCTTGGATTGGTACCAAAATGTTACAAGTTCATTCCAACATAATACTTGATGTTTTTGCCAAATTTGAGTTAAATCGGATAAGTAGTTTTTTAAAAATATTGTTTTTAACATTTCACTAGACCGCCATTTTGTTTCGCCATATTGAATTTTTATCAAAATGTTACCTGGTCATCCGCATATGACCCTTAATTTTTTACCAAAACTTGAAGTCAATCTGTTAAGTAGTTTTTTAACTATGCCTCGGACAGACAGACCGACGGAATCGAGAAAACATGTTTTTTGGCATATAGGGACCCTGAAACGTGAAGATCTAATAAAACCTCGGAGGCTGATTTTTTCACGATTACAATACTTCCATTTTACGAGGGAAGTAAAAAGGAATATTAGACTGTTTATCACAGGACTTCAAAATAAAAAATATCAACTTTTTGTGAGAATAACATTTAATCACGTATTATTTTTCCTTATATTGCTCAAAATTTTCTTCAGATTGAAACAAGTATGTACAGCAAATTCTCAATAGAAGCTAGACCGTATGCTAGTCCTTACAGGAGTATTCCCAAGGGTTTTATTTTTGCAAACAGTTGGGAAACTGCTCTGGAGCAGCATGTTTCTAAAAAACGATTTAAATTTTTCTTTTTAAACTAGAAACCTATTTTTAACCGACTTCCAAAAATTCCAATTCGACCCTAAGTATTTTTTTATGTTTGTACACGGAATACTGATTACCCCGGAATGGTTTGGAAATTTCAAGTATTCAAGGTAGTGCCGAATTAGTCCCATAGCAAGCGAATTTTAAAAAAAATTGAATGACGAAATGGCGCCTTTTTCTACCAAGACTACAAAGTCTGGTAAATGGACAAATTTGGAATGCTTTAGTATATTGTGTTGAAATTTAGTTTGAGTGGAGTTAATTAAAAAACTAATTTCGCTGCACTCTGAAGTACATACCCCCCTAGGGGATTCTACTTTTTCATCAGGTGTTTTCGGTTACTATGAATCTTAATGAATGCGTTAATAGGGTATTATGAAAATATCGTGATTCATATGACTTTCGAAGTTCAATTTTACTAATCATTGTAATTTTTTGTCAATGCGTATTGTTGACTTTCTATAAATATTTATAGATGGTGCTTTTTATGTAATATTAATACCGTGATTCTGGCAAAATTTCATATTCAATTAAAACAATATTATTGGTTTATTTTATTAGGGAAAAATTAAATGGTTGAAATAAAAATTTTGTGTATATTCAAACCGAACTATTAAACTGGAATGAAACTTGGTGTAGTAAAAACATGTACAGGGTGGTCTAGTAATAGAGGACGTCGGTTGTAACTTGGTAACCGTTACTGACAGAACCTAAGGAAAATAGGTAAATCAGCCAAGAGAAATCGCTGTAAATTATTTTCAAGTTCGAAAGTTGGCCGCTAGGGGGCGTAACAGCAACCCAATGCCAATTTTCTCTTAAATTTCCCTGATTGAGATGTTGAAAATATAACCATTGTATTCTTCAATCAATTACGCACCTTTTACTTGAAACTTGAACTTTCAATATTGATATCTCTGTTTTGGATGAACCGATTTTATTCAACTTGGTGTCGAAAAAAGTGTTTTTTTTAACCTACTCGTGGAGCTATACCGTAATAACTGTGTTAGTGGTCACTAAATAGCGAAATTCTACAAACAATGCTGATTTTCTCAAAAAAATCAAATGACTTTTATATCACAATTTATTTGGAAGTTATGAAGGGCATTGAGTAGTGAAGTTCAGCATTTAGATTAAGAAAGTTGATAATGGTTTCTCGAATCCGAAACGTCGGATTGGAAAATTAATCTTTCCATTTTATAGAGGACAAAAAGTAACAATGGCAAAGTGAAAATTATTTTCATCTCATTTCAATTAATCCCAAAATTTTAGGAAAACCAAAAAACTGAAAAAAAGGCTCCAATATAAATTTTAGTAATCAGGCATAACTGTAAAGAACAAAATCTAACAAAGTAACAAAACGAAAAATGTTAAAACTAAGTTTCAAAATCTGCCACTTCTCCCCAGTATCTCGATAGCAGAAGTGTCGTTTTTTGTTGCTTTACTGAAACAAAGTTGAACTTGGTTTAATCTTCAGGCTTATGTGATTATGATTTGTGTTTTTTTTTTGTTTTGTTCCTTTGTTACGTTTTATTATTTACAGTTATGCAAACTTTTCCTAAAATTTTAGGATTATTTGAAATGAGAGAAGAAAATAATTTTCACTTTGCCATTGTCACTTTTTCTCCTCCATCAAATTTCTTTCTTAATTTGAATGCGAACCTGGATTTTTTATTTCACTATTAATTCAATGTCCTTCATAACTACCAAATAAATTGTGATATAAAAGTCATAGCGTACCATTTAATTTTTTTGAGAAAATCATCATTATTTGAATTCCGAAACAACGCCATCTAGTGATTACTAACAAAGTTATTACGGTACAGTTTATGGCTCCACGAGTAGAGCAATTGATTCAACACCAAGTTGAATGGGAGTAAAAATGTTTGACCTTCCCCCACCACTTTATTTTTGAAAATTGAAAAAAATGGTCTGAAGCAAAAAATGCGTAATTGGTTGGAAAATACAATGCTTATATTTTTAACATATATATGTATCCCTTACCGTTCAGCCTATACCCTAAAATATCAACGAAAAAAAACCACCCTGTACATGTAAGAGGCAAAATGTGGTTCCAATACGATGGGGCGCCTCATTTAATTAATGGATTGAGCGCGGAGTATCTGTTGGTTGGTCATCTCGTTTGCCTGATTTAAATCCACTGGATTTCTATCTTTGGGGCCATTTGAAGGAAATAGTTTATAAAACGCTTATCCATGCCAGAGAAGAACTACTGCAACTAATAGTTGAAGCATTTCAAATGGTCAAAGAAATTCGCCATATGTGTTAAAGAGTGCGAAAATCTTTACGCGTCGTAGACTAAATGCCTGTAATGACGCAAACGCTTGTGCTCTTGTAGAGGGCTGTTTAGGGACCTTCAAATTTTAACAGTGATCTTAAAGTATCTTATCTTGTGTCTTATTATATTATATTAAAAAATAATACACTAAAACAACAAACCTCATAAGAAACCCGCGTAGGCCGAACCAATCAAAAATAGGTTACCCTATAGTTGATTGATTCTAGCAAAAATTTTTAAACTCAGTGGACCTCAGTACTTATTTATTTAATTAGGGACGACGTACAACAGTTAAACCTAGGTTTAGGCCTCGAAATATTTGAGCTTGACCTTTACAAGGAAACCTATTATAAACAAAATTAAAAAGGGTGAAACATATTTTTTATAAAAAAATAAAACCCCATTACATAAAACACTTAAATAATAATATAAATAATAAAAATAAACACTGATTAAAACTAACTTACAAAAATGCCCACTGGAATTCAAACTGCACTTGAAGGTGTTTGACGCCCACTTTATAAAGTAAAAATTTTGAAGAAAAAATAATTTTTTACGTTTTAGTGCTTTTCTTCGATGAAAATGTATAAACAATGTAGATGGTCCGCGTATTCTTGAGAAGAGATTTCACTGGTCAAAAAGAATGTTAGAAAAGAATATTGAGTGGCACAGGCCTTGTTGATGCTCCATACGTCCCAAAAATAGGTTTTTTGGCAATGCTTTTCATTAAAACTCTTTTATAGATATTTGCTGAGTAAATTATCTAATCCCAATTTTTCCAGATAAAAGCAGAATACCTGAATATTTCATCTGGCCAAGGCAGACATTACAGCATTACAAAAAAATTGCTCAACGTATGGTAAACGTTGTTCCTAGCTTCTTGTGTAAGCTAGACCTTGTCCTTTAAAGAACGTTTTAATGATTTTGTTCGATAATAGCATCCCTTATTTATTTTATTTAAGAATCCCAATTCAAGCTGTTTTCAAGAAACCGGCGTCTGCTATTTTTAGTCAGCTAATTACTATGTACGAGTACAAGTATTATATGTAGCACACTGTCACTGTTTGTATCTGTTTTAAATTATAATGGAATTATGTGAACGTCAAAGCCATCCTCAGTCTTAGCGGAAAACAGACATTCGTTTATTTATATCAGGACGAAATTGACCTGCTTAAAAATATTATTTGTAATTGGCTTTTATATATTTTTGCACATGATTACTGACGCAAATAATTTTATGCAGATAATTTTGTCTAACAAAACGCTTGTCTAAGTTATTGTTCAAAACATTTTATACGGTGTTCTAAATTAAATTAGATCCTTTTTGATGGAAGTATTGTAATCGTGAAAAAATCACCCTTTGATATTTTTTCAGAGCTTCGCGTTTCAAGATCTCGCGATGCTAAACATGTTTTCTCAATTTCGTCGTTCTGTCGATGTACCTGTCTGTTCGCGGCGTAAAAAAACTGCTTACAAGTTCAAATTTTGGTAAAAAAACTAAGGTTCATATGGGCATGAAATGGTAAATTTTTATGCAAATCCAGAATTGTGCCCTAGTTAAGTGTTAAAAAAAATATTACTAAACAACTACGTTTCAGTTTACCTCAAACTTTAAACGAAGATCAAGTGTGACTTGATAATGAACTAATACAAATGTGGTACTAAACCAAGATAGCGAAATAAAATGGCAGCCTAATAAAATCTTTAAAGAATCAGTCTGAAAAACTACTTATTCAATTGATTTTAAATTTTCAAATGTGACATAGGTAGAAATTAGTAAATTATTGGAATTAATCGAATATGGTGGAAAGAAATGACGGCCTAATAAAACAATGTTAAAAAATCATACAAACAGACAACGGCACACAGAAGCGACGCTAATAAAAGTAGTGAAAATATATTTCTTGTTAAAAAGTGGAAGATTTCGGCATAATATGAAATAAATTATATAATAGATCGGCAACCAGCAAGTAACTTGAATGAACAAAAACATATATGGCAACTGGCACAGATCGTCAAACAGAATTTACATTTACTCAAATACTGGAAATAAAACATTTCCCTGAATTCGCACCCCGCGGGCATGAGCAACTAGTTATAATATTTTTCTAGGACAAAGTACGTGAGGAAACGACGACCGCGACGACGCGGAGGTAAAAACGAAATCAGAGCAGAACAGTGTTGTAGAAAAGTAGAAGTAAAACTAGCAAAAGGATAAAAATTAACAAAAAAAATAATTATTTTTGTATATTTTTTTCTTATTTAAATATAAATTGTAGGTACTATACCAAAATGTTCTAAAGTTGATAAACCAAAGAACACTAAGTGCCGAAGCTCATTGGTTTTCACGGACACTACTGGAGTACAAAATATTGTATATTTTTTGGTTCTTATAAAACAAATCTTACAATAAATCATGGTTCTTGGGATTAGACCGCGTCAGCTTGGAATTACTGTTCAACGTTTCGCCTTCGATTGCACGAGGCATCTTCAGGAATCTTTACTCCACGAGATCTGAACATTGAATGAGCTCGGAGAGATTCAGGCGGGCTTTTATATCCGACTTGTTCTCGCCATAGCGTAACCCTGTGTTAAGCTCGGTTTCCACGTGTGATGTAGACCGCAACCCGTATCTCTTCTGAATTTTTTTTGTATGTTTAAAAATTTCAATAGATTCTCTAATTTTATATGCGTTTGTAAAATCCTGGAACCGATGCGAGAACCTTGGTTTCGTTTAGATTTATAATATGGCCAGTGGTATGCTGGTGTTCAGCTACAGCAGATTGAACAATTTGTTTCTTTTTAATACCTCGTTCATTAAAACAACAAAATTACTTATTATTAATGAGTACCTCCCTCCCGGGGATCGTAGTGGATAACCTCTTGTCGCTTCTGTTCATTATTTTAGATCATAACTTCTTTACATTTAATGGCCGATTCTTTAGACAGAGAGCAGGCTTAACTATGGGTTTTTGTTTATCACCGTTCCTCAGCGAGGTCTTTATGAACAACCTTGAGAAGCAGATCATAGAAAGTCGATAGTTTTTGTTGGCATATAAAAGATAAGTCGACGGTGTTTGGAATGTGTGGAACGGAAATGAATAGGAACTGAGGGAGTTTTTGGATTTCCTTAATTCGTTACATTATAAAATATCTTTTACTTTGAAAAAGGAAGTGGATGGTAAACTGACCCTTTTAGATCTTTTACTTACCCGTGAATATAAGCAAATTAATTTTGAGGTATATAGAAACCCACTGCATCAACTGATAACGTTAGTCAATTTTCTTCCAACTCTCTACATACACACAAACTTGCTACCTTTAATTCATTTTTCTATAGACTCTTTAAACTTCCTTTGTCTACGGATGCTTTTAACAAGGAATTATAAAACAAATTGCCTTTAACAATGGTTACCCTGACTATTTTATAATTTTTTTAATAAATACAAACTCACTTATTACGTACTGCACCCCGAATTAAATGGGTCTACCAACAAATATGGTTGCCTAACTTATTTCGTCAACACATCTCTACAGCTAGCCAAATTTTTTAAAGAATCTTAATCTTTCTATAGCTTTCAAAACTACTAATACCACAAACACCACCTAATTAAACCTAAAGGTAACACTGAAAACTTCAACAAAATCCGGAGTATACTTGTTGAGCTGTGGAGATTGTTCGGCTATCTATGTCGGTCAGTCGGGAAGAAAAGTCTAGGAACACTTAAAAACTCAGATGTGACTGAGGCTAGATCAGCTTTTGCGAGTCACTTACTTTCAACAAACCATAATTTTACTGTAAATGAAAATGTTTTTCTTTTACATGAATGTCCGAAGGGTCGAAAATTAGACCTACTTGAAAAGATTGAGATAACCAGAGCCAAAAAGAGCCCAGTTCTCTTGTGCGTTAATGACGTTTTCAATTTCGAACCGAACTTAATTTTTAATAATTTAAATTAGATACTAAGCAAATATCCCGTACCTCGCAACATGATTTCAGTAGGACGGTAGCCGAGTATTCTATGATTCTGTAACGTAAATTATCTGGGAACCGAAGTTTAGAGTTCTATCCTTACCACACACACCATTTTTCATTAGTTTTATAATATTGTTATTTATTTGTTCTTGGAAGATATAACATTTCTCTACAGGAGCAAGGAATCTTATATACTCCGTCTGTTTGAAAAGGTACAATATCTTTCGAGGATCGCAAGCATTATCTAATCTTCTATGTATTGAAGATTGTACGTATGTTGGACCGCCGAAATAATGGTCTTATTTTGTCAGTGGTGCCATGTATGTAGGGACGAACAATACCTAACGGTGGCTCCTTATTATTCTCCTTTCGCGGAGTGGGGTTAGCTTCGGTCAGAATAGATGTTTCCGATGTTAGAGATGTGACCGAAGCTCTGAGAGGGCATGGCTATCGCACGCGCTCATTTAAAAGCTATAATAATGCAACTCCGCGAAAGGAGAATGATAAGGAACCACCGTTAGGTAGTGTTGTTCTTCCCTACATACATGGCACCACAGACAAAATAAGACGATTACTTCGGCGGTCCAACATACGTACAATTTTCATTACACATAAGCAGATAGGACAATGCTTGCGATCCCCGAAAGATATTGTACCTTTTCAAACAGAAGGAGTATATAAAATTCCCTGCTCCTGTGGAGAAGTGTATGTGGGAGAAACAGGACTCTCAATATCAACTAGACTTAAGGAACAAGATCGATGTATTAAAAAGAAATAAATTGTTCAGTCTGCTGTAGCTGAACACCAGCATAGCACTGGCCATATTATAAATGTAAAGGAAACCAAGGTTCTAGCATCGGTGAATCTCTGCGATTGTTCAGATCTCGTGAAGTTAAGATACCTGAAGATGCCTCGTTCAATAGATGGCTAAACGTCTAATAGTAATTCCAGTTGACCAAAGCACTGAAAGCTTCCGTTCTAAATCTTACAATGTTTAATCTTAGTACGTACTTAATGTGGCAATAATACAGAAAAAAGTTATTTGATACCAAATTTATATTTCTAGATTCGGTTTGCTGTTGATGTAAGAACGTTTAAACACAACTGTTAGTGTAAACATTTGGATTTCTCGATTTTCGTGGCCAGAGTTTTGACGTTACATTACAACTGCGAAACTGTAAATAATTCCACTTTCCACTGATGAACACCGAAGCGAAAGCACATAGAATGCGTTGAGCGCTTACCCACTCTAAGCGCAAATAATGTTTGCTTATGCCGCGACTTTAGCATTTTGAGCGATCACAAAATAGATATAACGCTATTGTGACGTCATTATTGCTCACATCGCTTTCCCCATGGAGGTATATTAAAGATACGAAGACGACAGGTAAATGCTGTCAAATTAAATTTCTGTATTATTACAAAACGCACAAACTAATCAAATTTATTGCATATTGGTAAAAAGCAAAACGTATTGATACCGGTAAATTTTCGTTGTTATTTGAAAATTTGTTGTTGTGCTTTATTATAATCAATTTGTGTTTATACTTTTATCATTACTTTCAATTTTAATTCATTTATTATTTTTTAACTTAACATTTTCGACTCGCTCTTAGACTAAAAATTTTGAGTCAACGTGAGCGCAGAAATTCTATTGGAGCGACTAAAAGTGAGCTCACAGCGTGTAAATGTACAAATAAAACACGAGCAAGGAAAACTTTAGACTCGCGACAAGACATGTCCAGCAGGCGTGTCCATAGATCCTATAAAGCGAATGAAGGAGGAAATAGGCCATCGTAGGCGCAACGAAAATGCTTTAATGCCTAATACTTATTTAATTAATAGCATCTTTCAAGATCAAGATTGCTCAAGATTTACCTTGTTACTTCTCTCTTTAGGAACAAGTTAAGATTCCTAGCAATGGATCATGCAATTTCACTGGTTCAACCTGTCATTTACTAATTTTTGACGTTCGCCTCTATACAGTGTGTAACAAAAATTTATTTTTCTTAATATACATTTAAATCCTAAATTCAACTCTTTTTGAATAAGTTATCATTTTTTTAAATATTAATGTTAATTTTCACTTGAACGGAAACAGTATTTAAATACTAGTTGAAGTATTGAGTTTTGTCAACGTCAAATTTGTTAAATATTGGATTCGTTAAGCGAAACTCAAAGAACAGCAATTCTAATGACTCTGGGTTATGGGGATCGAGGAAGAACATTGCAGCAAGTTTGTGGAATATTTAATGATAAATATCCTAATCGAAATCCAATAGCAAAGTTTACTATGTGTAAACAATACTGCGAGGGCTGACGACCCTAAAACAGCGACAGATGGCGATAAGGCTTTGGTTATGTTAGCCAGTTTGGAAGAGAATTTTCATCTTTCCAGAAGACAAGTTGGTCTAAACCAAAACGTATCCCACATGTCCGTGTATCAACTACTGCTTCCTGAGAAATTCCATCCCTATAAAAACACTTGTGCAAAGGACTATCTAATGATGACTACGGCAGGCGTTTGGAATTGTGTAACACGATGATGGAACTTTTTAACGCTAATCCAAATTATATTCGTAAAATAATGTTTTTCGATAACTCGACTTTAATCACTTTAAATAGAACTGGCATAATTGTCGATACTGGATACAAGAATATCACACTCAATTTTAATAAAAACTTAACGTTTGGGCTGGGATAATAGGTCCGAGGATAATAAGCCCTTTTCTAAATGGAAATTTGAATGGTGCCATATATTTGCAATTATTAAGAACTGTAATTGTTCTGGCTTTGCCGCAATTGTTTCCTAATTCTCATAAGTTCTTTTTTACTATTGTAAAATATTTGTATGATTTTATACCCAAAATGTTTTTTTAGATAATAATGCAGTACCAAATAATGACATCTGGTTACAGTAGAATGGTGCGCCCCCGCACTACGATCGGGAAGTTCGAGAATATCTTGACATTTTTTTTTGTAAGGAGGATAGGGAAAAGGAGTATTATTGAATGGACAGCTCGGTCCCCAGAGTTGGCGCCCCTCGATTATTTTTTTTAGGAACACCTCAAGAATGTTGTTTTTAAAACTAAGGCGAAAACGAATGTAGGAATATCGAAAAAACTAACAGCCTTCTTAACGTTTTGAATACCTTTCCGTAATCAAGTATCAAGTCACTGTCATGAAATAAATAGACAACACTTTAAGCACTATACGAATTTTTCAAAATCTACTTTCTTTAGCTGCAATTAGTATTGCGATTAGGTATTTATTAGTTAGTATTTAAAAAAATATACTTTACTTAAAAACTTTTGCATTTAGGTATTAAATGTATAATAGGAAACATCTTTAGAATAATTAGGAGAATCAGAAAATGTAATTGCTTCAATTTTGTCGAAATTTTGCACAGTAGACTTTGCTATTAGATTGTTAGAATATATTTAAAAAGTGGTGTATTTTATATTTCATTATAATCGTTGTTAAAATAAATAGGCGCCGAGTTGCATTGCAACCCCACAACCTCCGCAGCTGCGTTACTATTTTTTCGAGATATTGAGCTAATAAATATCTGGGGAGCCTATCACATTTAAGGGTTCGTCTGAACTTGTAAAGTAAGGCCAGCTTTTTGGTAACTACACCACAAACAGAAGTTTTATTACATATTTAAATTCTGTAAAAATTACATTTATACCATATTTTCGTAATGTTTCTCTGGATATGTGTCTAATTATTAAATTATACGAGTAACTCCTCGATTAAGTGCAGATAAAATTACTAAATCGATAAAATGAAAATTGATAACAGATAAGAGCTTTATTGTTTATATGAATTTAAACCAATCAAAAACGAGCTTTTCTTCGAAAATATGACACGTTGTATGAAATTATAATGAATTTCCGCTATACATAATAAACGTTACTTTTTGATAAAGATAAAGCTTAGATAATAAAACTTTTCGGTCGTATGGCAAATATGGAAAAGTATTCTACGTATCCGTAAAATACATTTGATATGGAAAACGGTATATTATATATAAAGAAAATTTGATTAAGCAATATAGATAGTTAATAATATACCTAGAAATTTTATTTTGATATTCTCTGTTACGAGTGAGGGGCTTAAAACAATAATTCTTCTCACGAAAAGCAACAGTTAAAAATTTTTGTCTCATGGCTTTTAGTAACACATTCGTAAAAAAAAATTCAACCTCATTAAGGAAAAAAAAATAACAAAAGGTCCGTTTTTAGTGAAACTTCTAATACCAATTTAAACAACTGGGACTTAGAGACAGTGTCTATTCGGATGCGAGAAAGAAAGCTTCGAAAATACCAAATGTGATTTTAGCGAAACGTCAGCAAAACTGTTCTTTTCAGAACGACAGTAGTGAACGGATGTACACCCGGAATAAAAACACATTGTATTTATTGGAATAAGAATCAACACATATATATATATATATATATATATATATATATATATATATATATATATAAATTTCTAAATAATTTTTACAAATAAGTTAGTCTCACTTATTAAACGAGTGACCATGTGCAATGTAATAATAATAATAATAATAAAAGATCTTTATTTATAAACAATCATTATTACGATACATTTAATCAAACAATCTACATAAATTTACAACTTCTGTTTTTCATTTTATGGATGGGAGGAGTACTGCTACCCTAAAAGCATAAATTCAACTTATGGACATTGTGATAAGTAATCTTGACATACAGATAAGGAGGGGACTAATAGGTTAATACTCTATAAAAAAGACAAGCTAAAGGAAGTCAGTGCCTATTCTGCGTATTATTTTACCCTAATTCTGTAAACTTGTAAGAAATCTGCTTACCATGCAGTATACCAAATATCAGTCTAAGGCAGGTATTCTGCAGCACCTATATGCGACGACGATCGACGGAATCCTAACAAGGCCCATATACAGAGTCACAGTAGTTAAGTTTTGAAAGAACCAAATCTTCACACAAAACAGTTTTGATTTTTAAATAAAGATATTTACGTCTATGGTGAACTTTTTGAAAAACGTTTTTTACTTTACTTACTCTGTTTGTGAAAGA
Organism: Kuschelorhynchus macadamiae; assembly: GCA_030620095.1. Lineage (NCBI taxonomy): Eukaryota > Metazoa > Arthropoda > Insecta > Coleoptera > Curculionidae > Kuschelorhynchus > Kuschelorhynchus macadamiae. The sequence continues at coordinate 1,530,228 of JAUTXW010000383.1, forward strand.
AAACTAACATTTATCACTTCTATGTATTAAAAAAAATAGTTCCATTTTTTATAGAGATAACTCAAAAATAAAAAATATATTTAAGAACTGAGAAATTTGTCTTTTTCTTTTAATTCACTTTACTTACTCTGTTTGTGGAACTAACATTTATCCACGTCTTTGTATTAAAAAAACGGCTCTAATTTTTACAGAGCGCAGATGTTGAGAAAATATATATTTCAATTTTATGAAAGGATAATTCATAGAGAATATGTTTTCGCGAAATATCTTTAAAAAAGTCTTTAAAGGATATTTTTAAAACGTTGCACATTTTTTGAAAAAATCGGGATAACTCAAAAAGAAAAAAATATATTCAAAAACTGAGAAAATTGTCTTTTTCTTTTAAGTTACTTTCTCGAAAAATACAATTTTAAACATTTTCATAGAAACCAGGACGTCATGAATATTGGAGAAAAAAGGCATGTTTTTATACACCGTGTATAAGAAATTTAACAATTAATTTGGAAAAAATATGACACGAGATCAAAACACTAAATGAGCTGCGGTAAGTAGAGTTCAGGTATTTATACCCGCACTGTGCTTACCGACGCCTTACTTATTATAATCTCTAGCCTCTATTGAAATGTTCAGGGTGCTTGAATATTTCAGTCGACTCTCCAATCACCCTGTTAAAATATCCCGAGAGTGTTGGAAAAACCTTGATATCCTTTACATTAATCATCTATTGAATGCTAGTGTTCAGCGACAGAGAACTGAACAATTTGTTTTTACTTCTCTCGTAAAAGGGACATATTGTAATGGTGAAAAAATCACCCTCTGACATTTTTTACAGATCTTCACGTTTCGGGGTCCCTAGATGACGAAAAACATGTTTTCTCAATTCCGGCGGTCTGGCGGTCTGTATGTCTGTCTGCTAGTTCGCAGCACAGCTTAAAGACTACTTACTCGATTGACTTAATAAGGGTCATATACGGTTGACCGGTGATGTTAAAAAAATTGTTAGAGTGGTGTATTATTTGGGGTAATTAACAAAATCAAGTCTTTTTTTAAATTGTCGAGGTTTCTCAACTTTATTGTTGCATCCTTCCCGGACACATATACAGTGTGTCCCAGATTCGCTTCTCTATACAGGGATCTCGGCTCCTATTATACCTACAGCAAAGGTTAAATGGGGAAAGTTTTAGAGGAAACTTATTGCATTCGATATCCGGCTTCATATTTACGATGGATCAATTGTTTTTGGAAATATCGGGGAAAAACCGAAAATGGCGGATTTCGGTTTTTGGCTAGTATCTCCAGAACGGTAAATTTGACAGCTGCCAAAATGTGACATTATTTGGACACATTTTTAAGACAAATAAGATGGCGTATAACACACGTCTTCATTGTTTTTTATTAACCCGCAACCCGCCTCAACTTTCATTTTTCTTATAGCCGCCATATTGGATTTTTCGATTTTTGGAAAGAGCCTAAAATTTCCACTCTAGTGATATCTCACAATTGCATTAAAGATTTTAGTATCATCGAAATATTACACTTCGTAAAGTTAGGTTTCAGTTTTTTCTAAGGAGGCCATGATTTAAAGTAATGTTAGCTCTTAATGCTTTTCTAAGGAGGCCATGATTTATTTGTAACAAAATTGGATTTTGACTTTGACGTTAAGTTAAATAGTTGAAAGTATCAAAGCTGTATTTTATTAAGTAATAGGTACGCTTTTATCCCAATAAAATCATAAATCTGACACATAAATTGTCAAAACCTATAGAAAATGCCCGGCATTCCGTATTCAAATGAAGAAAAGGTTGACATGTTAGCTCTGTACTTTCAATCTTACAGAAACGCCGACGTTACCTCAGCAAGGTATTTGGAGATGTACCCCGAACGACGGTAGCCTCATAAAACCCAATTCAGGAAAATCGTAGTTAATTTAATTAACCATGGTGCCTTCGAACAACCTAGAAGCGGATACAATAATAACAATGAAAATCGAGACAGAAACATTTTACAAGCTATCAACGAAAACCCTAGTGCATCGGTAAGAACTGTAGAACAGGAAACTAATGTGCTAAAATCAACACTACACAGAGTTTTAAAATAAGTACCATCCATACCAACCCATAATAGTACAAGGACTTAAGAAAACTGATTTTCCAAGACGACTACAGTTCTGTGAGTGGTATACTAGGAGATTTAATGAAAATCCTGATTTTGTAAATCATGTCTTGTGGTCCGATGAGAGCAGGTTCACGAATTGTGGAGTCTTTAATAGGCACAACCGTTATCATTGGGCTGTGCAAAATCCTCACGAAGTGGCAGAGAGACGTCTACAGATCAGATTTGGAAGTAACGTTTGGTGTGGGATCATTGGTAAGTTAATCTAACCAATCTTTTTTAAATAGGCACCAAATGATGGTCAAATAATAATCTTTTTTTTTCGTTTAGTTCTTTAATGAAGTATCATATCAACTCTTTTAGTAAAAAGAGTATAATCTAATAAAAAAAAGTAAAGCGTTCTACTCTAGTCAGTCAAGTTACTTTTTTGATATTGTATTACATTTTTAGAACTAGAAATAAAATTGGGTTCTATAAATTTGTTAACACTTTATCTAAATTTTCTGCAGATTTAGCTAATTCTCTAAAATTATTTTGATTGTCTGAATTTAATGATTTATTATTACCCGGGAAGCCTAGTTCTTGCGTTATGAAAAAAATACCATATTAATCAAATGTCGAATTATTTTTCGATTTTCATTATGATTTATAGAAAGGCGTTCAGCTGTATTTCCGAATAATTTAAATTTTAAAGCGCAAGGGGTTTGTTCTTTTGATATTTTATGTTTTATTAAGGCACGGTGTATTTCTTTAAGATTATTATATCATCGAAATAAATTGATTTAGTATTTCCGAAGTTAATATGCAATACCAAACAAATAACTTATTACGGCTATTACTTTCAAATATGTTTTTCTTTTTCATAATAAAGCTGAATAGGTTTCAACTGTATACAAGCTCATTCATTACGGGATGTTTCGATAATTATTTTTGGAAAGAAAATATCTACATTTTAATAAAGATAATTTTCCCTTTATAATTTATAGTTTCTAGAACCAACCGGCCGACCCTGCCGCCCTTGACTGTTGGGCACCAACTTATAAATTATTAATCATTTCAGGAAATCGACTTATTGGACCATTTTTGTTTGACTACAATCTAAACGGGCAAAGGTACCTAGAGCTTTTGCGAAACCAGGTTGTACCAGCCTTACGAGCTATTCTAACGGAAGATGAATTAAGAAGAACTTGGTTTCAACAAGATGGATGTCCGGCTCACAATACCATTCAAGTCAGGAACTTCTTAAGAGAGCAGTTTGACGAGAGAATAATTTCTTTAAATGGTCCAATATCTTGGCCTCCTAGATCCTCTGACCTGTCGCCCTTGGATTTCTACCTCTGGGGTCACACGAAGAATAAATCTATGAATTTGATCCCTCCGTGACCATAGAAATCCTGAGACAAAGAGTTCTGGACACAGAAATATTAACCGAAATACACTTACCAGGGTTGTACGAAAAACAGTCACCAATTGTCAAAAATGTCTCGATGCAAATGGACGTGATTTTGCAGATTTGTAAATTAGTGTTACCCACTTACAAAGTAGTTAAAGCTCATTTAGATTTTTAAGTCGTTATTTACGTTCATTTTGTATTGAAAATTCAATGCGTTCAATACATTACTTATTTATTAATGTAATATTGTGACAAATAAATCATGACCTTCTTTAAAAACATTAAAACCTAATTTACGAAGTGTGATATTTTGATGACACTAAAATTTTAGGGTCTTTCCAAAAATCGAAAAATCCAATATGGCGGTCATAAGAAAAATGAAAGTTGAGGCGGGTTGCGGGTTAACAAAAAACAATGAAGACGTGTCGTATATGCCATCTTATTTGTCTTAAAAATGTGTCTGAATAATGTCACATTTTGACAGCTGTCAAATTTACCTTCTGGATATACTGGCGAAAAACGAAATCTGCCATTTTCGGTTTTTCGCCGATATTTCCCAAACTTATTGATCGATCGTAAATCTGAAGCCAGATATCGAATGCAATAAGTTTCCTCTAAAACTTTCCCCATTTAACCTTTGCTGTAGGTATAATAGGAGCCGAGATCCCTGTATAGAGAAGCGAATTTGGGACACACTGTATAGATCCCATATCCTGCATGAAACCCATATTATCAGTTTTTACCTACTGTAAAAAAATAAAAGACTTTTTTAAATTGTCGACGTTTCGCAACTTTATTGTTGCATCCTCAGGACACATATATAGATTCTATATCCTGCATGAAACCCGTACTACGGTAGTCCACAGATATATCCCAAAAAAAAACGAAAGGATTTTTTTAAATCGTCGACGTTTCGCAACTTTATTGTTGCATCCTCAGTACACATATATTTTATATCCTGCATGAAACCCATATTATCAGTATTTACCGACTCCGTTCGTTCGCAGATATTTTTCAGATATTAAGTTTCTAAATGGCTTTCGCTAACGATGTTCTTGGTGTTATGTTAGAGTAGTGTATTATTTAGGGTTAGGAAATATCTGCGGACCAACGGAGTAGGTAAAGACTGATAATATGGGTTTCATACAGGATATAAACATTTGTGTGTCCTGAGGATACAACATTAAAGTTGCGAAACGTAAACAATTTAAAAAAAGCCTTTTGTTTTTTTACTGCATTCTAATTCCAAATAATACAGCACTCTATCATAACAACAAGTACACATATATAGATTCTATATCCCGCATGAAACCCATATTATCACTCTTTACCTACTCCGTTAATCCGCAGATATTTCCCAGATACTAAATTTCTAAATGGTTTTCGTTAACGATCCTCTTGTTGTTATGTTAGAGCGGTGTATTATTTGAGGTTAGGATTCAGTAAAAAAACAAAAGACTTTTTTTAAACTGTCGACATTTTGCTGCTTTATTGCTGCATCCTCGCGACACATATGTAGATTCATGCAGGGTATGCATGAAACCCAATAAATAAAAAACAAAAGCATTTTTTAAATTGTCGAGGTGTCGCAACCCATATTACCTGTCTTTACCTACTACGTTGGTTGGATATTCTTGTTATTATGTTAGAGTAGTGTATTATTTGGGGTTAGGAAATATCTGCTGACTAACGGAGTAGGTAAAGAAAGGTAATATGGGTTTTATGCAGGATATAAAATCTATATGTATCCTGAGGATGCAACAATAAACTTGCGAAACGTCGACCATTTAAAAAAGGCTTTGTTTTTTATTTACTGGATTCTAACCTCAAATAATACACCACTCTACCATAACAGCAAGGGGAACGTTAACGAAAACCATTTAGAAACTTAATATCCTGGAAATATCTGAGGGCCAACGGAAAAACTGATAATATGGGTTTCAATTTAAGATGGCGGAACGAAATGGCGGCCAAATAAATTTTTTAAAAATCATCATAAAAAAATCTTGAATTGACTTTAAATTTTGTAGAAAAATTAAATGCAAAAATGGGATAAACTGGTACAAATTCAACATTACGTAACAAAATGGCGGTATGTGTCAATGTTAAAACTACTTTTCGAATTTATTTTAAATTGTGCCCAAAAGTCAAGTGTGGCATAGACATAGGTAGAAAGAAAATGGTAAAATATTGGTAGGATCCAATATCATGGAACAAAATGGCGCCCAATAAAAATGAAAAGGCAGTATATGTAACACATACATATATACTGTGATATGTACTGAACTAGACTGGGTCACACTTCACTATTCCTAACAAATGGAAAAAAAATCATAACGAGGGAAGTTCTCAGACCATCGAGTTTTCCCTAAATTTTACTGCAGGAACAGTGAATTTTATAAACTTCTTCTGATGGTTGATATCCAGTACTAGACTTAAGGAGCAGGGGTATAAATGAAAAACAAATTGTTCAATCCGCTGTCGCTGTCGATTAGAGAGAGAGTCTTTTGGAATAATTAAAAACCCTGAAAATTGCAATACAGACACGGGCTACGAGTTATGCGTGGAAACCAATCATTTCATAAAAACCGAAACTTTGCTCACTGAAGCTCATTTAGTGCTTTGACCTCGTCTAGTGACGATCCCTGAAGAGGCTTCGTGAAATAGCAGGCGAAACGTCTGAAAGTAATTCCAATTTGACACAGTCTAAACCCAAGAACCATGATGATGATCCCATAGTTTGTATTGGGCTTACAGTGCCCTGTCAGAATTTCTTTTATAAATCACAGTTTTTCTCGATATTTTCAAAGGGGTCATTTCCGTCTCCTTGCTGGGGTGCCTTATAGTATCAAATTTTCACCTTCTAGTATTCCATAACTTTTTAAATTTGTTGTGGGTGTGGTTTTTTAACGATTTGTACCATTACTGTCAGGCGCAGAGCCAAAAAATGGAATGAGACGGATTTAAAAAATTAAAATTTCAGAAATTTATGTAAACTTTTTGACTTTTGGCATAAACTGTAAACCTGTAAACTATCCTACCATAACTTACTTTAGCTTGGGAATAATTACTTGATGCCTTTAAATTAATTTGTCAACCAAAAACGTACTCTGTTCACCCAAGAACTCTTTTACTTACTATTGTTGTAATTGTGAAAAAATAACTTTCCGAGATTTTCAGATCTTCACGTTTTCATGTTTTCCCATTTTCGTCGTTCTCTCTGTCTGTCTGTTTGCGCCATACCAAAAACTACGTAATACCTAATTGAATTTGCATGCAAATTTTTGCATACAAATTTATTTGAAAACAAAAATTGTACAAAAATCAAGTGTGATATAGGTATGAACTGCTACAAAGCAATTAATGATGTATTTGTATGCCATTTATTTGTTTCCTATTTTATAATTGTTTTTATTGTAAACATTTCAAGGACGGATCCAGTGGTGTGCCTTAGGACGCAAGTAATGTCTATAAGATACCATAATATTAATTTTCAATCTATTTTATTGTTTTTAAAATACATGTTTATTAAATTGCCAAATAAATTATTTACTTACCTCATTATATTATTAATTTCTTTTAACATCAACTTTACGTTAAGATATGATAAAATTAACCCCATATAACTATGAAAATGACAGGAGTTCTTTTATCACTTTAAGGCTTAATCACAACAGAGTCAGAGTATTTAGCTCTGTTTAAAACAATCTTATATTTAGGTGCTGATAGTCAAAATGTGGAAAATGATTTAGTATCACGTCCTTTTCAAAATGGAGAATATAATAATAATAATAATAATAATAAGATAATTAATCCCATAGACATAGTACAAGGAAACTAAATATTATTTACTAAAGATGAGATCAATAAATATCAGATTACTTTGTATAAATGAATTAGCTAAAAAACCAAAGTTATAAAACACATTATTTAAGAAATCGAAATACCCTGTGGTAACCACGAACATTTACGGGGGTATTTACCAACTATAGTGTTCTGTAAAAATAATTACGTTTTGGAATAATACTTTATAAATAAATAAAAAAGCAATGTTTACTTTCACTAAATGATCTTTGCCTACTGATCATTTAATATATTTATTGCATTCTTAGTTGCTGTGGAACGTATAATCAAAGTTTTTAGTGGAATTTCGAAGTGAAAATTTTCGTAATGAGAACAAATCTATAAATCCTTTAGTAGGCCCAGGCCTAAACAATTTTTTCGCAGGCTTAAGTACTGGAAATATTGACTTTAAAAAGTGCAGTTTTCGTTTTTCTCCGTTATTCTCAATTATCTCATTCAAAAAGGTGAAAATGATTAAAATATGTATTATCTCACGCTGGATCCAAGAACTAAAAAATGTATATTCTAGGTCTGTTTTAAATTAATAATAATAATTCGATTTGAGATAAAAATAAGGTAACGTATTTTTTACTTAGGCAACAAACATGTTTAGCAACGAGATTAATATTAATGTGGTTCACATTTTCTACCCTAAACGAGAAAAACTAGTTGATATAGAAACGACAAAGTATAAGTTGTTTTTGCCCATTTCGGATCATAGAGTAATATACTGAAGTTTATTAAAAATAAAATACCCCGAATACCCCTTATATTTTAAACATTTAAATGTATCCTGGGGGTGTTCTTATCCGAGTTTATGGTTTTCGTTATTGAGGTCGAGTACGAGTATATTATTTACAATGTTTGCAATTTTAAATAAAGTTCATTAATTAGCTGTAAGTTTTCAGTAATTCTTATAATTCCCAGTAATTTCTAGTGATGCCCACTAGTAATGTCTACATATATTCCCTTGTAAATATAAGTAATGAACAGGTTTTTATACCGTAATTCCCAGCGGTTCGTATCTCGAGTGATACCCGTTAATTAAGTTCACCGAGGAATTTTATTAATATGCATTGTTTCTTGGGCTTGGATTACCTTACTTGGATCCACTCTTGAAACCTTTTGCCAATGGGGTTCGCAGTCACTGCTCAGTATCTTTCCAGTAGATTTCTTAGGAAGTTTGGGATGTATTTAGAGTATCTTCTGAGCGATTCTATATTAAATTCCAGCACATTATGTAATAAAATTTGCTCTTGGTGTTTGACAAGCTGCTAGAATATTTGTCTATAATATCGAAACATATATAATAATATATATAATATTAAGGGCAACAGCCGAAGATTAAATTTTACATTAAATGAAAACGATTTAAAAATCAATTTTTTAAGTAGGGTTTCTGTTTTTGCGACAATGAAAGGTTTAGAAAAGTACATTTTGATGTAAAGTAGTTCTACCACTTAAACACCTTTCCTTTTATACTTTGTAGTTCTGAAGTCCCTCATTATGATGTCATGTATAACAACAATTAGTAGGCTAAAAAAAAGGCTTTTTCCATTGGTAAGGAAGAATAAAAACGTTTGTGTTCAGGGGGTATTATCGCATCTTTATCTTGATACATAGATACAATATTATCAACCATTTTGGTAAAAATCAATATGGCGAAACAAAAAGTGAAATGTAAAAAAAATTTTACTAAAAACCTAACCTAACCTAACCTAATTTTCTTCAAGATTTGCACAAAAATTAAATACATAGGAATCAACTGGTAAATTTTTGGTACAAATCCAAGATGGCGAAATAATATGGCTCAGCCTGAGCAACTACGTAATAGATAGATTATGGTATAGGGATGAACCGATAAAATTGTGGTACGAATTCAAGATGGCGGCCAAATAAAATTTTTGTACATATATATATATATATATATATATATATATATATATATATATATATATATATATATACATATATACATATATATATATATATATATATATATATATATGTATATGTATTTATATATATATATATATATTGTGCAAAATATGAGGTAAATTGGATAATCAGTTTTTTCGTCATAATTTTTTGACCAAAATTTGAAGTTAACCGGATATTTAGTTTTCAGCTACGCCGCGCAATGACCGACAGACCGACGGAATTGAGAAAATATATTTTTGGCATCCAGAGGCGCTTACATATATATATATATATATATATATATATATATATATATATATATATATATATATATATATATATATATATATATATGTAAGCGCCTCTGGATGCCAAAAATATATTTTCTCAATTCCGTCGGTCTGTCGGTCATTGCGCGGCGTAGCTGAAAACTAAATATCCGGTTAACTTCAAATTTTGGTCAAAAAATTATGACGAAAAAACTGATTATCCAATTTACCTCATATTTTGCACAACAGTTAAGTGTTACATAAAAATCAACTGGTAACATTTTGGTACGAATCCAATATTGCAAAGCAAAATAGCGGCCTAATAAATGTTTAAAAAATCACACTGAAAAACTCACAATTTTTATGACAAAGAGATAAAATGGTAAAATTGTGTTACGAATTAAAGTTGGTGAAACAAAATGGCGGCAAAATAAGATGTTTAAACAAATCAAGGTAAAAGAATCTTCTTATCAAATAAATCGAAATATTTGCAGAAAACTTAAATGTGGTACTTATAGGGATAAACTGGTATGAATTCACCATGTATTAGGTTTCCTTGCTAATTCAGGTATTCTTCACCTTCTAGAAGCATAGCTTTTTCTCATCCATGTTACACACAAATATACAAAAAAAGGTTAATTTGAGCAACAAACACACAAACTAGATGTTATTTTATGTCGTAATGGTAGAGTTACCGGTTATGCTTGTAGGCGTATAGAACAATTTAATACGCAAGTATCAGAAAGGCGTACCTACGCACCTGCATACGCCTTTATGATATTTTTAGTTTTCCAAATTGTTTTATACGCTGAATTTGAATATTTATTTCTAGAGAATCACCCTGGAGAAATTTTACGGTCTTCTGATATACGGTAAGGATAGATAAAATATTTATGTATGCCCGTCTCAGAAATGAGATTCTGCCTATTTTATCTGTTTTTACGCCCTCCCTAAATGACGCCGTCCGCAGTAATGGCTGATTATTGACCAAAGGATTAGTGGGCTTTCATGCATTTAACCGAATCTTGAAGGTTTCAAAGAAAATTCCAATCAACTTTTGGTGTTTTGAGGCCCAACATGTCTTGCAAAATAAGGATATATTAGTGCGTTTATTTGTATAGGAACACCAAAAGATGTAAAACTTCGGTTTAGAGACAATATCAAAACTTCCTTGCGGAAAAACAGTGCATTCCGGACTAGTTTACATCAGAAGAAAATAGTTATTTGTATAAAAGAAAATCCAGTTTTTCAGCTTTTACGTATCTACCAAGAGCTGTTAAAAATGGGAAATGTATTCAACGAAAACACTTCGGATGGCCATCAATTAAATAATTCCTCCCAATACTATTTTGTTACAAAAAATCGGTAAATTGACTTTTGCCCGGAACTTTCCTCGTAAGATTCCACCAGACACATAACAACATGGGTCACTTTTCTTAATAAAAAAAACTTCATCACGCGGAAAGTTTTAATAAAAAGGTTTTACCTTTTTCTGTACCAAAGTACCGAGAACTTACCTTATAATAGAACTCTCGTTTTATTACAAGTATTTACAATTATTTGACAGCCATTTTATTTTGCCACCTTGAATCCATACCAAAATTTCACCAGTTAATCTCTATATTACATTTAATTCTTATTCAAAATTTGAACTGAGTCGAATAAGTAGTTTTCAGACTAAATTTTCAGTCATTTTATTCGGCCGCCATTTTAGATTCGTACCAAAATTTTACCAATTCACCCCCATGTCATATTTAATTTTCGTGCCAAATTTAAGGTAAATTGACCAAGTAGTTATTAAGTAAAATTTGTTTTAGCACTTTACTACTAATTTGTTCTGCCATGTTACAATTTCATCTTTAGGCAACCTACTATACCAAAGTTTGAAGCCAGTCGGGTAAATTGTTTTTTATCTATGCCGCGAACACATGACAAGACAGGCAAGCAGACAAACAGACATGGAATTGAGAACATCGAGGAACCCTGAAACGTCTGAGAATATGTGGGAGGGTGGTTTTTTTCACGATTGCAAAATACATCTTACGAGCGAAGTAAAAAAGCTGATAATCGCACTAGTATAAGGTTTCCAGACCTTTGCCCAACATGTCCTTTTTTTAAACAGGTGTCCAGGCGTCCAGAATATATTTTGGAATTGTCCTCTTTCTAAGCAATTACGTAAAAAAATGGTATAATAATCGTTTGTTTTTATATTAGAGATAAAATATTACAAATAACATATCTCACACACAATGCAAGACCCTTTTGTTTTTTTTAGTCATTTGTTGGTTTAGATCTGCCTCAGACATTCTTGTCCTCTTTTTTGCTGAGAGAAATGTGGTAACTCTACACCATACTGATGCATAATTATCGCGTAATCATATTCTCACAAATATCGTTTAGCTGGCCTGGCTGTGCCCATGGTGATGCCTTATAGCAACGAACGACAATGGTTTTAAATTGCGTGAGTCTTCAGTAGAGAACCCCACAGTTTTTTTCGTAAGTCTTAGCAATAGCAATTCGAACTTAATGTCTCTTTAATTTTTAATGAAATAATTAGATAACGAAACGATAAATGACTTGGGTAAACTTTTCTACGCTATTAATAATTTTTGTAATGATCAGTGAATCCAAAGCGTTTCGTTTTTATTCAAGTTATTTGGGACCCATATTTAATTAGGTAATAGAAAAATAGGCTGTATTACAATGGTAAGAAATAATAACATAACATATAATATCTCTTAATTCGATATAATATATTTGTTACATGAAATATCCGATTCCATTCCTGCTGTTGCCCCTTGGGATATAACCGAGTAAATTTTGGTCAAAATTCTGAACTAGCAGCAGCTGTAAATTTCGAATAAATATTAACGTGAACATACAAAAGTAAAAAAATCGGTAAATTGGTTTTACCCAGAACTTCCCTCGCTATGAGTTTTTCTTTTTATGAAGCAGTACTATACAGGTTGGATTAAACCAATTACCCGGAAATCCTCTCTTAATGAATCCTTCATGTAGTAAGGGACAAGAGAATGAAAAATACATTTTTTTTATAAATACTGTATATATTATTAAATACCTATAAGCTTCACTTTCCTGAAAAAGGAGTTCTGGGTAAAACCAATTTACGGATTTAATTTTTAATTTACTTATTATTATTACTATTATTATATATATATATATATATATATATATATATATATATATATATATATATCGGGTTCAAAACGTTCTCCGACGTCTTCCGATTTCCAGTCGCCATTGTTCTCTGTCGGTCCACAGTTCCTCCTCTAGTCCTCGCTCTCTGATCTCCGAGTCCTTCCCGTCTCTCCAACTCCTTCTAGGCCTTCCTCTTTTTCTTCTTCCTGTTGGGGTCCAGGTGAGAATTTGCTTGGGGAGTCGTCGGTCTTCCATTCTTTGGACGTGTCCGTACCATCTCAGTTGCTTTGTTCGTATATCGTCGGTTAACGTGTGTTTAACTTTCATGTTATTACGGATCGTCTCATTTGGGATTTTTTAGAGTCGTGATCTTCCTGCTGCTCTTCTCCAGAAGTCCATCTCAGTCTCGTTTAATGTTTGTATAGTCTTCTCTTTCAGTTGCCGTACTTCGCTGCTGTATGTGACTATGCTTTTTATGATGGTGTTGTATATCAGATGTTTGTTTCGTTTGGTGATTTTTTGATCCCATAGGATGCTATTCAACATAGCTATTGCCTTTCTGCCTTGGGTGTTTCTGTCCTTAATGGCCTCATCAAGTGTTCTGGTATTCGATATCTTCGTTCCTAGGTATTTATATGTTTGGCAGGATCTGATGATTTGGCCATTTTCTAGTACCAGATCTTGTTGAGTTCCACCGACGCACATGTATTCGGTCTTCGAGATGTTGACTTCTAGTCCCCAGTGCCTGTACTCTTCAATGAGCTTTCGCGTCATATACTCCATATCTTCGAAATCCTGCGCCATGATAATTTGGTCATCCGCAAAACTAAGGGTATACAGATTCGTATTATTGAGTGGGATTTCCATATTCCTACATTTCTGTTTCCATATCTTCAATGCTTGTTCTAGATAGATTTTGAATAGGGTGGGTGACAGACAGCATACTTGTTTAAGGCCTTTACTTGGTGTGAATCCGTTGGAGATTTTAGCTCTGACTTTTACTTTTATGTGGCAGCTCCTTTATAGTTCCTTCACTGCTTTTATTAGGTGTATGTTTAGGTTCGTCCGTTCCAATGCCTCCCAAAGTTTTGATAGCGGTATGCTGTCGTACGCCTTTTTCAAATCCACGAATAAGAGATGTACTTCTCGATTGAATGCTGACATCTTCTCGAGAAGACTATTATTATTATAATTTACTTTTTATAATATTATTTATGTAGTTTGCAAAATATAAATTATATCCTTTATTTTTGGAATAAATGGAATTTTAACAAATATTTAAACATTTTATTAGGCCGTCATTTTGTTTTTCTATATAGGATTTGCATCAAAAATGTACCAGTCTATCCATGTTTAACACTTGATTTTTGTTCAAGATTTCAAGCCTATTGACACTGTTAATAAAGATTTTGTGGCTTTAAAATTAAACAGTTTTGGGATAAGGGGTAACTTGAACGACTGGATCATTTCTTTTTTAACTAACAAACTGTTGGTTAATCAGGTGAAATCTGTCTGTATTGAAATAAAAACCGTACGCAAAACATCATGTGGCCCCATTTTTAATCTAGATGGTCACAAGCTAGTTTTAAGTGACTCAAAAAATTTCTTGGGTGTCTCCATTGATAGTACGTTAACCTGAAATTGGCAAATTTCTAACGTGTGTTTAAAAATTAATAATAATTGAAACCCTTCTAAGTGTTTTCTATGCCTTTGTTTATTCTTCAGTTGCTTACAATATTGTTGTATGGGGTCAGTCATCCATCATCAATAGTGTATTTGTGGCACAGAAACGGGTGGTTCGGATTATTTTTGGTCTGTCATAGTCAACGTAGTGTAGGGAAACTTTCCGCAAAAATAATATTCTTACTGTCCACTCAATTTATTTACTAAAATTGTTAACTTATTTTCATAAGAACAAACAACTTTGTCGGCTTAATAGTTCTTGCCATAACTATGGCACTCGGAATAAGTCTAATGCCTCCCTATTAAAGCACAATTTAGAACTACGTGTTACCGGTGTGAATAAAAACTATCGCATCTACAAATAAATTTAAACTTAAATTTAAAAAACTATTAACAGCTGATGCATTTTATTCCATAAATGAATTTGTTGTTTATCTGGAGAACTTTAGATAAGGTGTTCGACTAGTATTATTTACGAGAGACCTTCCATTTTGAATTAATAACCATAACCATCCATCCTTAAATTTGACTAACGCTTTGTAAGTGTGTGAATTGAAAATTGACTACTTTGCATATTATTTAGTTAAGTATATGTGTGATTTAATTTGTTGTTATATGTTATGTGCCGAAGTACAGTTTTATTATTTTTTAGATTTTAATGTTATACACCTATGACTTGTATTTATCTACACACTGTAGTTCTCGAAATGTAATATATTTTGAATTTTTTTTAAATTTTAATTTGAATAAGTAGTTTTTTGGTACTGATTTTTTTAAAATTTTGTTAGGCCGACATTTTGTTTCGCCATCATGGACTCACGTAAAAATTTCATCAGTTTATCCCTATATCATACTTTATTTTTGCCCAAATTCTGAAGTTTATTTGTTACGTAGTTTCTTAATAATTTTTTTTTCACATTTTGCGACGCCGTTATTTTGTTCGGCCATATTGGATTTTTACCAAAATGTAAATGACAAACTTATGAAAGTAATTAAAAACAGGATATATCAAAAAGTTCAAATATATTATTATAAAAATTATAAACAATACTAAAAAACCTAATAATCCAACCTTTTTGGAAAAGGAGGAGTAACAATATGGGGGAATTTTGACGCATAACCAATTTGTTGATATTTGAGCTACTAAGTATAGAGACAGATGCAATTTACATATTGTTGGGCCTTTTATGTTAGCCAGTGCTCATTGATTGCAAAACCTCTTCAAGCAGTCATAATTGACGAATATCATCAAAATAATAGAATCCCATATTTAACAAATGCAATAAGATAATGAAAACATATTCCACAGAAACTTAATAAATTAAAATTTAATCGAGTTTATTAAGGCGGGGTTCAGCCAAAGGCTGTTTAAGCCCAACCTGAAAAACATTAAAGATGCCCAGTCATATAAATCTAATGTGATAATGCTAAATACTATTTAGTTTGCTACATTTGTAATTAAAAGTGAAACTTAACTACATAAAAGGAGTTCAAATTACAAAAAAATTATACCATCTTTAATTCTTATGTATTAACTAAGAAAGTTTTATTAAGTTAAATTAATTTATTTGCTTATATGCTTGCAAAAAAAGTTTTAAACTTTAGCTTGGAGTTATCAATATTGGAAACAGATTTTAAAAAATCTGGTACGGAGTTGAATGTAGAAGATGCATTATAGCTAAAAGAGCCCCTAAAAGTAGAAGTGTGTGCAGTGGTACGTGAAGCAGTTGTGGGTTGCGCCTTGATGTATTTGAAAGACTAATACCGAATAACATTTTTTTCTCTCAAATAAGTAGCAGAGTTTGTCACGAAAACTTTTTGTATAAATAATAAAATACAATATAAAATATTGTATTTTATGATTTTTAATCTTTTTGTTACACCCTTGCTGGATATAAGATAGAATGATATAATTTTTTCTAGCGGTACAAGCAGAATATCTCATGCAACAGTTCTTCGTTACCTGAGTGCGTTTCATGTCATACTGCGCTAGATATGGCTGATAAACAAGGTAACAATAGTCAGATAAAGATAAAATTAATGCTTCTCTCGTTTTTAATAAAAAAAAGGAGCTCAGTATATATTTAAAACGATATAGTACCACAATCGTCCGTAAGCACATTGTCTAATATGAGACCCAGATTTTTAGCAATGTCTTTAAGTTCTACGTAAACTCCATCTATGGAACGTGTGTTTAAATAATTTACTTTGTTTCTTTGGTGGTTAGTACCCAATAAAATTGCTACAGTTTTACTAGGTTTTAAATTTAAAGGGTTATTTTTTGACCAAATGTTGATTTTTTCTAAATCGCTGTTAAGCGAGTCCAGAGCCAAATTCTGAAATTCTGGGGGAAAAGATGTATTCACACACATGCTGTCAGTCATGAGCATACATATGTATTTTAGTTGAGATTATAGTTTAGATATCAGACTTAAATAAAATAAAGTTGAACCTTGAGGTACACTGTTTTTTAGGGGGAAATTTGATTTTGTTATTAAAATTTATTTTTACGTGCTCTATCGTATTAAAAATGTATTCTTTAAATCACTCCAAAGTATCTACTCCAATGCTATAATAATGTAATTTGGAAAGTCAAAGTTGATGATCCAGGTAGTCGAATGCCTTGGAATAGTTGAGCATACTAGAGACGTTATCATCCCCTTTTCAGTAACCCGATGAACGTCATCGCAAATATCTAGTAATGCCGAGCTAGTACTGTGGCCTTTCCTAAAACAAGATTGAAATGGAGATAGTAAGGAATAACAAATAAGATACTCTAAAACGTGGTCAAACACTATTTTATATATAACTTTTGATGTCACAGTTAAAATACTTATCGGCTTGATATCTGGAATGGATGAAATATGTTCCTTTTTCGAAACTGGTACCACCAGGGCATGTTTCCAATTTACAGGAATTTTGTTTATCTAGAAGAGATGAATTAATTATACGTGTGATAATTTTACTACAATATGGCAGACATATTTGCAACATTTCTGCAGAGATACCACCCTCTTTGTGTTGATAGTCAAACCCCTTATAGTTGTTATTATCTCGTCTTCAGATACAAGTTTAAAATATAAGTTATCTACTACAGATTCATGTTTATGAGTACTGAAAAAATTTATCGTGGAAATATTTGCTGCACTGGGTTTAATGGCATTAATAAAAAATTATTAATAATTTCGGGGTCTGTAAAAGTTTTTAAATGCTACAGTTTTTAAATAGCTGTTGACAATTATATTTCCATGCACATTTAATTTTCTTAACTTCGCCCACAAAACTTATGAATTTTTATACTTGGCATTTAATTCGTGCTGTATATCTTTTTCTTTACTATGCTTAGTTGCTACAAAGAATTATTGGTTAGATATTAGCTTTTAGTTTTCCTTAGCTGGTGCATTTGTAACTATTTATTTTTTTGATATTGCCTGCACATATCTGTTAAATGTCTGCCCCGTCAAACGTTCTCTAAATAGGCTTTATAATTATGTATTATATGTATGCATCAACTTTTTACTCTAGAGTCACTTACAAATTTTAACGAATATTTTTTATACTACCTGTATAAATTTTGAGCCACAGAAATTGTTTTAGACTAGGTAATTTACAAAATTGCATGACAAGTTTTGAGAAAAATCCTGTATCTTCTTTGGTAATGAATAGATATATCAGTATAAGGTATTTAAACACAAATTCAAATCATTGAAAAAAACCGTAGGGCGGTTCAAATATTTACCTTTTTGCACGCTTTTTAAAAACACACTGTATATGGATCATATTGTACCTAAACAAATTCACTTTAAAATAATTAGTAGCCAAAGATATGTCAAAATGCTTTTTTCTTTTCTTTAAAAAATAAAAAAATATGTGTTGCATTGGAATTTAGCTACAATTTTTCAAAGGCTACTTCGAAAGTTGTTTATTGTCTTTATTCGCACATTTTCCCTACTTGCGTACATGTAACATATTTTTTGAAACAATATACATTTCAAAACATAGACCTCTTTAGTTTAGGGCGGCAAGATAAAAATGAAAATGATTAAAGATATGCGAAGAAAAAAATCGGTACCTTTACCCGGAACTTCTCTCGTCATGATTTTTTTCTATTTGTAGGAATAGTGAAGTGTGAACCCAATTTAGTTCAGTACATAGTCACAGTATATATCTGTTACATATACTGTCTCTTCATTTTTTAGTCTACTATTTCCTTTCTACCTATGCCACACTTGACTTTTGGGCATAATTTAAAATAAATTCAATAAGTATCCCATTTGCACTTTTATTTTTTCTGCAAAATTTAAAGTCAATTGAAAAATATTTTTTTACGTTGATTTTGTAAAAATTTTATTTGGCTGCCATTTTGTTTCGCCATCTTAAATTGAAACCCATATTATCAGTCTTTATCTATTCTGTTGATTTTCATTAAAGATCCTCTTATGGTTATGTTAGAGTGGTGTATTATTTGGGGTTAAGATCAAGTAAAAAAAAACAGAAGCCCTGTTTTAAATTGTCGACGTTTCGCCAATTTATGGTTTCGTCCTCAGGACACATATATAAATTTTATATCCTGCATAAAACCTATATTTTCAGTCTTTACCTACTCTGTTGGTCCACAGATATTTCCTAACATCAAATAATACACCACTCTAACATAACAACAAGAAGATAGTTAACGAAAAATATTTAGAAACTTAATATCTGGCAAATATCTGCGAACCAACGGAGTATGTAAAGACTGATAGTATGGGTTTCATCTAGGATATAAAATGTATGTGTCCTGAGGATGCAACAATAAAGTAGCGAGACGTCGACAATAAAAGACATTTGTTTTTTTTTACTGAAACCTAACCCCAAATAATGCGCCACTCTAACTCTAACATAAAAACAAAAGGATCTGAGAAATATCTGCGGTCCAGCGTAGTAGGTAAAGACTGAAAATATGGGTTTCACGCACGATATACATTCTATATACGCGTCCTGAGGATGCAACAATAAAGTTGCGAAACGTCGACAATTTAAAAAAGTCTTGTTTTTTTTACTGGATCCTTACCCCAAATAATACACCACTCTAACATAACAACAAGAGGATCGTTAACGAAAACCATTTAGAAACTTAATATCTGGGAAATATCTGAGGTCCAACGGAGTACGTAAAGACTGTTATTATGGGTTTAATGCTGGATATAGAATCTACATAAGTGTCCTGAAGATGCAACAATAAAGTTTCGAAACGTCGACTATTTAAAAATAGACTTTTTTACTGGATCCTAACCCCAAGTAATACACCACTCTAACACAACAACAACACGATTGTTAACGAAAACCATTTAGAAACTTAATATCTGGGAAATATATGCAGAGCAACGGAGTAGGTAGAGACTAATAATCTGGATTTCATGCAGGATATAGGATCTATATTTGTGTCCTGAGGATGCAACAGAATTGCAAAACGTCGACAATTTAAAAAACACTTGTTTTTTTACTTGTTCTTAACCCCAAATAATACACCACTCGTAACAAAATGTTTTTAACATTATTCCGCCATATTGGATTTTTAACAAAATGTTTGAAGTCAATCGGGTGAGTAGCATTTAAGCAATTTCGCGGACATAAAAACGTGTAAAATCTGAGAGGGTGATGTGAATACAATATGTTCTTGCAAAATTTGAGATAACTTTGATGAGTAGTTTTTAATAATATTATTTTTAACATTTCACTAGGCCGCCATTTTGTTTCGCCATATTGGATTTTTACCAAAATGTTACCAGGTCATCCCTATATGAGTTTTAATTTTTGACCAAAATTTGAAGTAAATCGGGTAAGTAGTCTTTAAGCTATGCCGCGAACAGACAGACAGACAGACGGAATTGATAAAAACGTATTTTTTGGCATCTAGCGACGCTAAAACGTAAAGGTGTGTAAAACCTGACAGGGTGATTTTTTCACGGTTACAAACATTTTCTTTGGCCGCCATTTTGTTCGACTATTTTGAATTAGTACCACTATTTTTCTAGATGGTCCCTATAACACAGTTAGTTATGGCACACAATTTGAAATCAAACCATTAAGCAGTTTTTCAGACTGAATTTTTAAATATTCTATTGAGCTGCCATTTTGTTCCACCATCCTCGATTCGTGCCAAAATTTACCAGCTGATTCCAACATAATACTTGATGTTCATGCAAATTTTGAGATAAATGGGATGAGTAGTTTAACAGACGAACATAATACATTATCTGGTGCTGAAAGTGAAAAATGGCTACACAAATCGCACTAGAGAGTAACTAAATTAAACTAAATTATGAACCGGGGACGCAACATGTAGTCTTACCACATGTAAAAGAAACAACAGACAGAATCGGAAGAATTCTTAGGAAACACAACATACAAACATTACACAAGCCCCAAACAACCATAGGTAAACTCCTTGGAAACCCAAAAGACAAAATCAAATTGGAAAACCACGGAGTATACAGCATTCCATGCGAGGACTGTGAAAAGCTGTACGTGGGGCAAACTAACAGGCGAATATTAGCAAGAGTAGAATAGTATAAACTTAGCATCAGAAACAAACAAACAACCTCGGCCTTATTCCTACATCATCAGGAATCGGGCTACAAAATAAATTTCGATGGGTGTAGGGAGATTGCCAATATAGAACATTATAAGACCAGAATAATCCGAGAAATAGAAAAACAAGGTGATTTAAATAAAAGGGACAAATTATTAAAACTACCAACAGTATGGAAGACAATAATCGACAAATCTAAAATCACAAAAAATCAAGCGGAATTAGCGCAACAACAGCAAAATCAAGAAAATATAAATAATGACCAACGGCCGCTCCGATATAACCTTCGGCCGCGGATGGGGGTATAAAAGGAATATATATATATATATATATATATATATATATATATATATATATATATATATATATATATATATATATATATATATATATATATATATATATATATATATATATATATATATATATATATATATATATATATATATATATATATATATATATATATATATATATATATATATATATATATATATATATATATATATGTTTTTACTGTCTATATAGTATAGATAAATATGCAAACTAAGCTTGAAATAATGAAAAGAAAAACATCAAAATTTAAATAATGAACCCCTGTTCCTAGGCTTCCCCATCGATCGAACAGATGACAATGAGAAATACCGGAATATAACCATATAATTAGCTGGTCTTTTAATTTCCACTTTTAATTAATTTAAAATTAGAGGGAAAGTTGAATTTCCCGACATGAAACATGAATCCGGCCGAACACAAATTACTGTATAGGAGACGATATTTTTAGAAACATATATTGATTTTCGTTTGTAAATGTCTTTATATATTGTAAAATGCGTCAATTTTTACGAATATCTCTTTTCATGGTATTTTTATGAAGTCCTTATTCCGAATTGAAACGTTTTTGAAGCATAAATTGGTTTCGTTGTTGCACAGTGGTTCAACAACACAAATTCTCTGCCCAATACCAATATATCCATTTTTTATTTTGTGGTGTTTTTATCTCGTAATGCACGATTCGGAAAAATAAAGATAACAATGGTATACCGCTAAATCAGATCTTAGTTTATCCGTCTCTTTTTTACATTTTCACGTTTTCAAGATCCTTAAAATATATTTTTCCGTTTTACCAACTACTTATTCAACTGGCATGAGTTTTTGCACAACGGTTCAATCCGATACGTACGAATTCAAGGTGGAGGGACAGAATTGCGACCCAGTAAAATATTTAATAGTCGTTATCTTTTAACAGAACTACCCCCTAAACGAACCCTTTCAAAGAAGCTGCAAAAATAATGCGTTGTTAATACTTATTAAAAATCTTAAATAAAAACAGAAAAATAATAAATAACAATTAAAAATAAATACTAGTATAATAAATAAACAATCTATTTTTGTTTAGTAATTTCCAATCATTTATTTCAGTTTGACAGCTATTTCGACACCCTCAAAAACCAACTCAAGGCTCATACTAAAACTGGAATGTTTAACAATAATAAGTGTAATGTGTCCACCTACTTAACCCACGCAGACATTAGGTATAAAGGTTCAACAATGGGGAGCCGTTTAATTCCATTTGATGGTTCAATAAAATATTACGATTTTTCCTTTATTAATTTCTAGACTTTCCAAGTAATTTAACTTGTAACATTTATTGGTTGAATGCAACATTTTAAATTCATTGTTATTTGTGTCTAGTAAGTGTTTTGCATCATAAAAACTCTAGTATAGGGGAGGGTATAAGAATTTCGAGTGCCGAGTGGTAGTTAATAAAAATCTAAATAATTAAATATATTCAAATAAAGAACCCGACTACTTTGAACCCCAAGTAAGTATATAGGGTATCCAGTTTTTGTATACATTATAGTGTAATTGCCTTATTAGTAAATATGAAGGGTTGTTTTTTGCACGAACCTGAGTTAATTTTTAGTTTTTGAGATTCACGTATCTCAGTCTAATTATACAGATGGATAACTGGAAATTATACAGTAAGTAGAACCAGGTGGCGAAGTTTTTTTTGTCATTTTTACTTCTCATATATGACTCAAAGTTATGATTTTTTTTAAATGGGACGCACTATAATCATGTTTTTTTGCATTATACTATAATTGTTTGTACTATTAGTGACGCAGCTTTTTAACGATTTTAATAATTTCCTTTTATTTTCTTAAAGTAGGCCTTGATGACTTTGTTTTATATTAGGATTATGCTATTTTTATTATTACCACCTATCTTTATAAAGTTTAACATAAATTGAGTAGAGATTAAACAACTTTGCAATATTTCAATATAAATTTTATGTTATATTTATTTACAGAACCAAATAAGTTTATATGATTTATTTATTTTAAACAGGCCATTCATCAAATATATAATAATAATAATATTCTAACACAAATTCAACAAAATTTGCCTACGTAAATGACCTAGGAACAGCTGTCAGACTTAAATCACTCGTGGCTACTGAGCGAATACTATCAAATGACCCTAGAGAACACTTAGAGGATATTACCGAGAATGGAGTTTAATACCAACCGCTAGTAAAACCTACTAAACAGAATGACCAACAAGAAAATGGAGGTATACTTTGAAGGTGCCTGACTCAAGCAAAAACCCACACCAAAGTACCTTGGAATAACTCTCGATAGGACCTTGTGCCGCTCAGCGTGGTGTAATTCAGCCCAGACACTTCGAAACTCGGCATTGAGTCTCGTGTACAGGTCTCCTATTTTCGTTGCTTTTATGAAGTAGGGCCTTTATCGGCGAAAATATAGGGTAGCGGTTCTCGCGACATGCTGCTACTTTTTTATGAAACTGACGATGCCGTAAAGAAAATTTTCGTAGCCAGCTTCATTTTTGGAGATACAAGACGAGACGAAAATCATTTTGGGACCCCCCTCTCCGTATCTAGGTTATCATTCAACTTATCGACATCGTAAATATTGCCATTTATAAAGGTTTTTTACGTAGAATCCACTGGCGATAGATTTTTGCTGCGGGTTGCCATTGTTTTGATATAACCCAAAGTTATGTTTTTTTTAATGGGACACCCCTGTATATTTGTAGTTTATCTTATCGCTTTTAGTTTTCAAAAACATATAATAATCTATTCTTATGTTTAACAAAAAGGCGGCGGAATAAAATATTTAAAAAATAGGCCTGAAAAAAACTTCTTATTGGAGAGATAGACTGGCAAAGCTGTGGTACGAATTTAAGGTGTCTGAACAAAATGGCGGCCAAATAATTTTTTCAAATCTTCTTGTTTCAGGGTCTCTAGAACAAGGTTTTATAATTCCTGTCTGTCTGTTTCTCTGTCCGTTCGCGGCATAGCTAATATTTTGGTAAAAATCTAATATAGCAAAACAAAATGGCGGCCTAGTGAAATGTAAAAAAAATTATTACTACAAAACTGCTTATCCAATTTATCTCAAACTTTGCACAAAAATCAAGTATTATGTAGGAGTTAACTTGTAAAATTTTGGTAAGAATCCAAGATGGCGAAACAATATTTAAAAATTTAGCCTGACTAAACAACTTAATGGACTGATTTCAGACTGTGCGCCATAACTAAATGTGGTATAGAGATGAACTAATAAAACTGTGGTAGATAAATATAAAAAAAAAATGTTTGTATCAGCTCCATCGGTCCGTCTGTCTGTCTGTCAATTATCGCGGCATAGCTTAAAAACTACCCATCAGGGTGACTTCAAATTTTAGTCAAAAATTAAGGGTCATATGGGGATGACCTGGTAATATTTTGGTAAAAATCCATTATGTCGGGACAAGTTGACGGGCTAGTGAAACGTTAAAAAAATTATTACTAAATAAACTAATTATCCAATTTCCTCAAATTTTGCACAAAAATGTGTTAAATAGGTATGAACTGGTTACATTTTGCCTAATAAAATATTTAAAAAATCGGCCTGAAAAAAACGACTTATTAGATTAATTTCAAAATGTGTGCAAGCATTAAGTGTGACATACAGATAAACTGGTAAAATTGTGGCACGTATTCAAGATAGCGTAACAAAATAACGACCAACTAATTTTTTTTAAGTCCACGTAAAAAATCTTATCCAAATGACTTCAAATTTTGCAGAAAAATTAAATGTGATATAGGGATAAACTGGTACGAATTCAACATAACGCAACAAAAGGCTAGGTATGTGCTAATGTAAAAACTACTTATAGAATTTATTTTAAATTATGCCCAAAAAATCAAGTTTGACATAGGTAGAAATTGGTAAAATATTGATATGAATCCAATAAGATGGAACAAAATGGCGCCAAATAAAAGTATTTGAAAATATAGTATATATGTGTTCCTAAATGGCTATGTACTGAACTATATTGGGCCATACTACACTAGTCTTAATAAAAGGAAAGATTCATAACACGGGTAAAAGAAATTAACCGATTTGTTTACTTGACCACATAACCTTCAGCAACTTTTGTAGACTGGCGCACCATGGCGCTTAAGATTTGTGACATCCAGTCAACTATCTACTAACAGTGTGGCTGAAGACCCCTAAAACAGTGTAGTGTGTAAGAGGTGTAGAGCTCGAGATTTGGCAGTTTCAAGTATCCAGCCACGTCCGTGCGCATCTTGCCGATTCTGTTAATTTCAGCACATTGGACAGAACATTTTCCGTTTTTGTAATTCAAAAAAAAATCTTCTATGGGGCGTCATTTGTGGTCGAATTAATGCATATTTTTTTATTAAATTTCAATTTCGTTCCCCGTTTACTACAAAACTTCTGCGTTGATGAGTTTTATTTTCAGGAATTGTAATATACATCAGAGATTCCTTGCCTTTAATGTGATCTAGGGTCAAATAAGTTAGATAGAGTAGATTAAAAAATCAGACTTATAGTTTAGAGTTCAGACAGGACTTTGTTACTTTAATTATTCTTGTGTTTTGTCTTATATTATTGTTTTTATTTACACACTTTTGTAATGTTTACTATGTCCGCCATGTGTGCCATACGATAAATAGATAACATACATTTTATATTTGCATAATAGTAAATTAATAAGAAGTACTGGAAATGTTAACTCCCTGCATCTGGCTGATACATATTATAGTAAATAATTCGCATTAATTGATAACAGTAAAAAAAACAGCGAAATAGACTGAATCATATATTATTAGGTCAAGTTTGTAAAGAAAAAAAGAAATATTTATTGTACAATATCAATTTACGTCGCAATGACGACATAATTGATTTTTTTAATACAGATCCATTATTAAGTAGTCGTGAAGTACAAAATTCCTTGAACTTACCGATAGCGAAAAATTTAATTTAGATAATTTCTAGGAATAGCTCAAGTGGTATTAGTAGCACTGTCTGATGAAAACAAAGATTTTTTTACCCTTTAAATTAGAGTTTGAGTTTTTTTAAGAACTGCAATATAGTACAAAAGTTGTTACAACTTACTTAAAACAGCAAAACAGAAAACTGCAAAAATCATTTTCTTATGCAAGTTGGCAGATCATAATTTTTGAGAAACCTCTCAAAATATTTCTCCAGACAATAATTGTGATAATTTAGGGGTACATCACAATTAAACAGGTGGAAATGCCAAGAAACTATGATTTCTGTCTTAATGTGGAAACCACTAAAAATAGCGGCCAATATAATACAGGGTGTCCATAGATAATTATGCCATAAATAAACCTAATTTTAAATTGTTCCATAAAAGGATATTTTTTCATTAAAATGTTTGCTTGATCAATACAATTCACGTTGTAAAAAGTGGTTATGTTATACAGCAAGCTCAGAAACTTTCAAGACACATATTTCACACATACTTCACAGTAAACCTCTATTTCTCATTTATAAGAAAACTAATATTTAAAAAAAATTGCCTAGGATCACTACCAACATTAAAATAAAAAATTTAAAGCATATGTTACCAAAAAAGCCCCTTTCACTAAAGCTTACTAGGTTATTAACTTTTTTACTTCCCGCGTAAAAGCGAAGTAATTGTAATCGTGAAAAAATAACCCTCCGAGATTTTTTTTGGATATTTAACTTTCAGGTTTCTCTAGATGCCTAAAAACATGTTTTCTCAATTACGTCGGTCTGTCTGTTCGCAGTATAGCCAAAAACTACTTATCCGATTGATTTAAAATTATGGTCCAAAATTGAGGGTCATATGGGGATGACCTGGTAACATTTTGGTAAAAATCCAATATGGCAAAACAAAATATCGGCTTAATGAAATCTTAAAAAAAAAATACTAAAAAACTACGTATCCAATTTATCTCAAATTTTGCACAAAAATCAATTATTGTGTAAGAGTAGGAATTAACTGGTAAAAATTTGGTACGAATCCAAGATGGCGGAACCAAATGGCGGCTTGGTAAAATATTTAAAAATTCTGCCTGAAAAACTACTTAATGTACTGATTTCAAATTATGTGTTATATATAATTGTGGTATGCAGGTGAACTAGTAAAACTGTGGTACTGATTCAAGATGGTAGAACAAAACTGTCGGTTTGTCTGTCCGTCTGTCAGTTCGCGACATAGCTTAAAAAATACTTATCAGATTGACTTCAAATTTTGGTCAAAAATTAAGGATCATATGGGGATAACCTGGTAACATTTTGGTACAAATTCAGTACGGCAAAACAAAATGGCGGCCTAGTGAAATGTTAAAAACATTATTACTAAAAAGCTACTTACTCAATTTATCTTAAATTTTGCACAAAATCAAGTATTATGTAGAAATAAACTGGTAAAATTTTGGTACGAATCCAAGATGGCGGAACAAAATGGGGTCTTAGTAATTTTTTGTATAAAAAATTCAGCCTCTAAAACTACTTAACTACCTGATGAGCAAGTAAAAACTGTGGTACTAATTCAAGATGGCGGCTAAATATAATATTTGTAACCGTGAAAAAATCACCTTCTCAGGTTTTACAAATCTTCACGTTTTAGCGTTCTTAGATGCCAAAAAATATGTTTTATCAATTCCGTCGGTCCGGCTCTCAGTCTGTCTGTCTCTCTGTCAGCTCACGGTATAGCTTAAAAACTTCTTATCAGATTGACGTCAAATTTTGGTCAAAAATTATGGGTCATATGGGAATGACCTGATGATATTTTGGTAAAAATACAATATAACGGAATAAGATGGCGGCCTATTAAAACTTTGAAGAAACTATTACCTTTTGCACAAAAATGTTATATAGGAATGAACTGGTAACAAAATTGCGGCCTAATAAAATATTTAAAAAACAGCCTGAAAACACAACTTATTAGAATAATTTCAAATTTTGTGCAAGCATTAAGTGTGATATAGTGGTAAACTGGTAAGGTTGTGTCAAAAATGGCCTTGTTAATGTAAAAACTGCTTGTTAAATTATGCCCCAAAATCAAGTGTGGCATAGGTAATATGGTAAAATATTGGTAGGAATTCGGTATGATTGAACAAAATGACGCCAAATAAAAATTTTTGAAAAAACTGTATAAATTGGGTCACACTTCACTATTCCTAATAAAAGGGAAGATTCAAAACGAGAGAAGTTCCGGGTAAAGGAAATTTACCGATTTTTACCTCTATGACACAAACACATTAAAATTTTAATTAGATATTTTAAACGTCGTTGTCAGCATTTATGTTTGGTGTATTGTAGTCGTAAAAAAACCTTCCTAGATCCCGAAAAACTTTTCTCTCATTTTCGTCGGTCTGTGGGTGTGTCTGTGCGCAGCATAGCTCAAAAACTATTTATACGTTTAACTTCAAATTTTGGTCATAAATCAATGGTCAAATGTGGAAGACATGGTAATATTTTGGTAAAAATTCAATGAAACAAAATGGCAGCCAAAATGTTAAGAGTCCAGTGTGATATAATGATAAATGGGAACATATTGGTGTCAAGCCATTATGGAGAAACAAAATGTCCAGTATAAAAACTACAATTAAATTGAAATTTTGCTTAAAAATCAAGTATGAAACAGGGATAAACTAGTAAAATTTTAGTGCTAATCCTATGGAGCAAAATAAAATGGCGACCTAATAAAGTGTTTAAATATTCGGTTAAATTTCTTTTCTTGAAATAAAACTTTCTTCTTATTGAGAAAAATAATAAATGACATGATTTATTTTTTAGAGACTAGGTAAATACATTTATGAAAAAAATACTATTTTTTTATTTTATATAACTAAAGAAATTAAATAAATTACAGTTTATAGGATTTGTATAAAGTTATAACCAACTAATTATATGCATATATAAACTGTGTTACTTGTACCTAGTGGAATTCTGTACGAAAAAGTTCTGAGTAAAGGCAAATTTACCAATTTTTTTCAAATAATTTAAACTAAAATTCATTCTTGGATCTGCGGATTGCTCACTTTTCCCGGCCTGGATTTAAAGATGAAAATTTAGAATGCAAGAAAAATTTTGTTTTTAACAAGATGAATGTCATTCTTCATTGAACCCTTTAAATACGAAAGTGGCTAAACAGGCATTTTCTCAAAAAATAGATTAGATAGCTAAGGGCCTTTTTAGTAATTGATGTTTAAAAATCAGCATTTTTAGAAGCCATTGTCCAAACAAATCAAGAGATAATTCATTCTGTGTATAAAAAATTCAAAAGACTTTTGGTAAATGTTTATTAAACTCGGTAGCTTTTATGTATTATACGTATTAGCACCAGTAGTAGTAGTAATAGTAGGAGTAATAGACGCAATTGCATTTTCCTCTAATTGCTTAAAGTTTAAACGTATACCTCACTAAAATAAAACCCAAGTAAAAGATTATATTTTGACAAGGATAATAACTGTGGAAGCGAATATAAGTAACTTTTTAACATAGCATATTCCTTAAAAATAGGAAATATAATTAGTTCACTCTTAAGTAAAATATATATTTTGTAGGTTTCTGAGTTTCCTGTATAACAACTACTTTTTCTCAACGTGAATTGTATTTTTATACCAAGCAAATAAAATTACTTTTTACGAGAAACAAAAAGTTAGGCTCACTTCTAGTATAGGTAACCTCATCTGGGGACAGCCTGTATGTTGAATATATAATAATGGCAATATCTCTGAATTTAAGGTCCAACTTCAACGTTTTTATTAAAGAAATCCTTAAAAGTACTCTCTGTTTATAGATTAATTTTTCGGTGCCGTCATGAATTAATATATAACTGAAAAATATTTGTGGTTTGAAAAAAAATAATTTTGTAGACGTACAGGGTGTCCCATATAAGACACCTGTTTCATACGTACAGGGTGTCCCGTTTTCGTTGTTTTTGTGGGGTATCTCTCTTATTAGTGAAGATAGAGGGTTGCGGAAATACGAAGGGGGCCCAAAAATGTAATAATTTTCAATTTCACACTGTATCTTAAAAAAGAAGGGGGCTATGAAAAATTTGTTTGGGCCATCTTTCGTTTCACAAGAAAGTAGCAGCATCTCGCGAAAACTGCAACCCTCTATCTTCACTAATAACCCATAAAAACAACGAAAACGGGAAACCTAGTACTGTTTTTGAGATAAGGTTGGCAAATTTTCTATGAAAAAACAAAAGTTATTTCCGGTTTTACCGGAAGTGACCCCTATTTTTTTATTTTAAATAGAAACCTGTTTATTTTTACGAAGTACCGTATTAAGCCTAAAATTAGCTTTTCAACGATATTTCACAATTAACCTTTGTTTTCAAAATGGAGGCTGGATAGTCATTTTTTGAAAATTCAACACTGGCGCTTTATGCTAAGAATACAGTCACTATTTATAAAATATTGGTTTAAAACAGTTCAAAATAAACTTATTTCTTATATTTTTAGAACACTACGATTTAAAAATCGTTTTGGGTATTTTTTAATTTTTTTCACTTCTTGTTTTACTCCATTTTACTCCAATATTTATTAGTAAAAATATCTTTTTAAAGGTGTGACGCATGCTAGTCTTTATTTTCAAGATGATATTACGTAAAAACGACTTGGCATACGTCTTACTCATCAAAGTTTTAATAAAAATCATGATTATATTGTTTGTTTATACAATATATAGAGAGTCCGTCTAATTTTAGTTAAGCAATGGAAAACATTTTTATTATTGACTAGCAAAAACGATATTCTTGATAAAAACTTTTGCTTATCAATTGATTTAAAAACATAAGTGTTTTCATATACAATGTACGATACAAATACAAAAATAAAAGTCTCAAAAAAAAATTGAAATTCAAATTCAAATTTTTTAAGAAGTTAAATTGAAGAGTCTGCAAATACAATTCAAATTGTATTAGTAGTAAAAGGATAATAATAATATATTGACATTGGTTTACAAACAACTTGCGAGGTCCAAAATACAGGGTTACCCAAAAGTCACGCATGAAATTCATATTTCTTTAATGAGTAAGTTATGGCGAAAATGCTTATACAGGTATATTAATTTAGCTTTAAACCTACTTTTTTATAATAAATTGAGACATCGGTCTTTAACCCCCTAACCCCCAGCTACCCCCACGTTTTGTTCCTCAATGGCAACCTATGTCTTGTGGGGGCTCATTATAAAGGTCTTAAAACATCAATTTCACAATTTTTTAAAATTTTGATTAATAACCTTTGCAAATGAATATCAAGCAAAACTTATCTCGTACAAGGAATAGACGCAAGTGTAAAATTATAGAGTAGTTTGTATTGCAAACTGACGAAATTCGGGAAAAAATCATCTGGTATTGTATTTTTGTCTCGGCATTTTTAATTTTTTTACCATCTTCTTTATCTTCAAGTTATTTATCAAATGACATTAGTATCTTGTGTATTCATGTAACTGGTTGTTTATGCAATTATTGTGAAATGAAAACGGTATTGTCAGAGAGACAGCGTATTGAAGTTTTGATGATGGTAGAATGTGGAGACAAAATATGAAGCTAAAGCGAAGTGTAGCTGAGTGTACGTAAAATGGTGAAATAGTGTTTTCGGAGCGTGCTTAAATAATCCGCCGAATGTGTTGTTTTAGACAGAAAATATTGTTGAAAACTGCATCATGGGATTATTGACTTTATATATTTATGCAACGTTACTATCACATTTTGTTTTGTTATATGCATTGCAAACATACATCGTAATTCCATTTGACAAAAACATTTTTCACTGTCGCTCAAGGCGTAATTTCCACGTCCACTTCATTTTTCTAGAGAATGGTACACTATTACTTGGTAAATTAACGTAACTGTTTTGTCATGTCACCGAATGTTAATGTGTGTGGACAGTGTAATGATAATTTTATTGTCAATACCAAATTTATTACGTGCAGTTGTTGCTTTCTAAGATGGCATAGTATTTGTTCTTCAAATAAGGATGCCTGGATAAAAGTTATTTCTAATGCTCCTAATATACATTGGTTTTGCGATTCATGCAATAAAATTAAAAACAAGCAGACCCTAAATGTAAATGCAAATATTGAATCTGAAATATTAAAACAGGAAATAAACTGCCTAGAACGTGAAAATGGTTTGATAAAAGCACTACTCTTCACTACTGAATATACCATTGATCTTCAAAAGTCTGTAGCTGAAAATATAAACAGGAACGTCAGCAAAACAAACAGTCTACATTCACAAATTTTTGTAGAATTTCCTAAAATTAAATATAATGTTATAGTAAAATCCTCTGTACTGTTGATAAAAACTGTAACTAGAAATCTCGCTAGCATAAAGGCCATTCATTGCCAGGATGATATATCACTTAAAGCTTTAAACACCAGCCTAAGCCTAATAAGGTGGGAAATAATTATACAATCAATGAGGCTGCAAACTATAATCCTAGGTTGGAAATATGAGACGTTCGCTTGGGTGGTTTGGAAACTCCCGAGCAAATCATAAGCAATATCTTGTGGTTAATATATACCTGAAGCTGATTCTTCGCAGTTAAGTATGTTACCAAACTGCATTTTCCGCATGGGACTAGTGTTGTGGTTGAAACGTCACTTAAGCTTTTGTCACAAAAATGTTTTGTTTTTATTGGATGAAACTAGTTTAAAGTCACAGATTACTTGCGGATTATTAAATGTCAAAAGTGTTGCGCTTATAGTCATACTGAAAAAAGCTGTAAAGAAGACCACATTACCTGTTCCAAATGCGCAAGTGGACATTCTCTTAAAGATTGTACCTCAAATGAACCTAAATGTATAAATTGCACAAAGCATAACAACCACAAAAATAGGCTACAACAATTACACAGCAGCTGATAAAAATTGTATTGTACATCAAAATTACTTATTGAAACTTAGGTCTAAAATTAACTGTTAATATCGTAACTACCAAAGCGAATTTTCTATTTTTAATTTTATACTTTTTTTGAATATTTATATTTTTTATAAGTAATAGTGCATGGCTAACAAATTCCCTTTTTTAAACATTGCCAATTAAAATGTACAATATCTAATACCTAGTTTTGATGTATTTAGTAATCGAGTAGCAAATGTATTCGATGTTGTAGGTGTGTCAGAGACGTGGTTAAACGCGGTTATACCGTCTAACGCTGTGTCATTGTCTGGTTATTAATACTCTCTACAGGAAGGATAGAGTTTCTGATATTTTAGAATTTTTGAAAGATCGTATTCCTCACTTGCTATCATCATATGATTATTTCAACTAATGGGCGACCTTAATATTGATATGCTTAAGCATCATTCATTGTTTGACTGGTTTCATGCCTATGGATATACCCAACTTATTAATGAGCCTACGCGAATACAAGGAAATTTGTGAGGATAGCGGCACTATGGCGTCAAATATTGGTGATCATAATTTTACGCCATTAAATACTCTAGGTTTACAAATTATAAAACCCAAACAAAAAATTATTAAAATTCGCAATTTCCAAGATTTTAAATGAAAATTTTCAAAATAACTTACAAATGATTTCTTGGGACGAATTATTTTATATGAATGACATAAATGAAATAGTATTTTTTTTTAGAAAAACATACCTATTAATTTTCTTTTCAATATACATGCACTTATTAAGGAGATTAGAGTTAGCAAAAGGATGGCCCCATGCTTAACAGACAATTTAAGAATAATTCTTAAAAAGAGAGATAAAGCACTTACAAGATACAAACAAAATAAAATTATGGACATTTAGAATTTTTATAAAGATAGACGTAAGTTTGCCCTGGCTTCTATAAAACGAGAAGAAGCCGCCTATTTACAGCGAATGGAGGCTGATAAAACTGGAAAGAAACTTTGGAAGGAGCTAACCGATTTTAACATTAAAAGAACCAATGATATAGAATTACCTCCTGATCTATGTCAATCAAATAAAATTAATGATTACTACATAAGTATTTTTAATAAGTCAAATGCATCTGTTAATCAAATAAATTATTACCGTAATCGAAAGTTTCCTAGCAGTGGCGTTTGACCGTCTCTCCTAATAGTTGTAATAAAACGCGAACCTTGGGAAAAGTTAAATACGCTACACTATTAGCCGCGTGCGGCGGTTCGAATAATTCGATCGATCGGTCGCGCCATCACGTCGGCATGCGGTTCAGTTGTTCAGAGGTCGCGCGGTCGATATTCTAACTCGATATTGCTTCGGACGATTTAAATCGATGAAAATTAATTTATATACTGTTTTTTGTAATATATATATATATTTTTTATTTTTATGATCCAATTCTGGATTGTTGGAAATATACAGGAAATAAAATGTCGGTAGAGACTAGTGCAAAAAAAATAAACAACTAAAAAGTGCTTACGAACTTAATTTTGCAAAAATAACCAATTTCAAGGTGGTCTATGTTTGAGTTGTGAATGTAGATGAAATAAAATGTCGGTAGTGCAAAAAATTAAACAAATAAAGAGTGCTAACGAACCTAATTTTGAGAAAATAACCGAATTCAAGGTAAGTGGTCGCAGTTTGCCAGAACTTAGTACACGACAAACTAGTAAAGACAAAAATAAAGAAGTTCATCTAAACTTTCGCAAAAGTATGTACGATTTAGCTAACTGGATATATGGTTGTGAAGTCTCTAACTCATTTTACTGTTATGTTTCTTTGTTGTTTTCTAAGGACTCGTCGAAATCATTATGATACAAAACCGGCGTTAAAGACTTAAAACACTTAAAAGAAAAATAAAAAAACATGCATTTTCTGCAGATCACATGAAATGTTCGGTGAACTATGCTACGGTCGGAAGTGTTGATATTCGCACTCAGCTAGACACAGCTTATAGAAAATCCCTTAGAGATTTTAATGAAAATATATCCAGAAATCGTTACATTTTAAACAAAATTATAGATTGTGTAAAATTTTGTGGGGCATTCGAGCTGGCACTACGTGGCCATGATAATACGGCTTTGTCTGAAAATCCAAGGGTTTTTCGAGGGCTTATAAATTTTGTTGAGGAGTTGGGCCAAGATAGACTATTCGCTTTAGCAATGTTAAGTATCGAGAAATCGTTTATAAAAGAAATGTGCGTGCAATTTTAACGAACGTGTCATTCAGCATTTTTCCAATTCTAAAGAACGAAGAGTAGACCTGAACTGCAAGAGAATTTAAAGCTCAATTTAAAGATAAGATATTTATTTTTATTTTAAGTAGGCCTATTTTTAACTTTGTTAATGACCTCCCAATATAATTCACCAAGAGCTGCCACTGTGTCCTAGTAACTTCTTTAATCTTTCTCTAGTAGACAGAATAACTATACAAAACACAATCGATAATATAAAGTCCAATACTGCTGCTAGTGACGTTACTACAAGTTAGGTCTTTACTTGCCCAAAATTATAGACCACATTACAAAGATTGTTAATAGTTGCTTCGAGGTCTTCCCTTGGTCCTGGCGTGAATTAATAATGTCTCCTATTCCTAAAATACCCAACCCAAATATTGTTCAGGATTTACGCACTATAAGTCTCTTACCGATAAATTCAAAGGTGATGGAAAGGGTGGTACATGACTAGTTTTTCAAATATCTGTTCATCTTACATGTTCAATAGTCTATATTGTAATATCATTTTTTAAATTTTACTTATGGAAGCGTTCTAAGCGTGTACGTATCCTTAACGTTTATTCAGATTCAAAAACTATAATCTCAGGTGTGCCTCAGGGTTCCATACTCGGGCAACTTTTGTTTTTAAGATATATATATTTATATATATATATATATATATATATATATATATATATATATATATATATATATATATATATATATATATATATATATATATATATATATATATATATATATATATATATATATATATATATATATATATATATATATATATATATATATATATATATATATATATATATATATATATATATATATATATATATATATATATATATATATAAATATATATATATATATATATATATATATATATATATATATATATATATATATATATATATATATATATATATATATATATATATATATATATATATATATATACACTCAGATTTAGGGAATATGTTGACATGTTATTACAAAAATGAATATTTGCGAATAAGCATGGTATATGCTAATAAGAATATTTTAAGTTTTAAAACGAAAAAAAAACTGTCAGAGTCACTGGTTATATGATACTTAATTATTGTACCCTTTTTAGATACATGTTGCCGTTTTGTTAACAATTTGAGAAAGTATGATCACGTATCTGAACCCATATTTCGTCTTAATTGGATAAACATTTCGGAAACATTTCAGTTACATTTTCTGGTGTTTTTATATCGGTTTTTTTAAACCCAACCCAAACCCCAACTGTTTACTTATTTGAAAACATGTTTTACAGGAATGTAATTCATAACCATTAGGTTTAATGTTCTTACAACACAGCCATGTTAGAACGTTCCTTTACTTATCTTAATTTTGAAACATCTCTTTGTTTATAGGAGAAAATTGAGGAATGTACTATTTTAACTATGATATGTCTACATTTTCGTTGTGTTCATAATTTTTTTAGTGTAAGTTTTAGTTGTTATTAACTGAAAAGTTAAGAGTTAAAGAATAGCTTGTAGCTAATCTTCGCCTCCCCAGGGCAAATTGTATTTTTTTACTGAGCAAAGACGATTTATTATTATTATTATTATTATTAATATTATTATCAAAATTAACAATCAACTTCTCAACAATTGTTGGATTCCAAGCCCATCCCGCATGCATGCATCAAAAGGAGCGGGTTGGTCTCTATTAGTTCTATGTGTTGTCCTGTAAGAATTTTCTCACTATGTTGCAAGCACTGAGCAGAACTGTCTTCTGGATGTCGATAAAGATGTTAGCATTCAGTCCTGTGATTTTCAGGTTCTGTTCTAGAGTTTTTAGAACTTGTCCAGTTGATGATACGATGATCGGTTTCACATGAACCTTATTCAGTCGCCACATCTGCTGTATCTCGATCTAGCTCTGCGTATTTGGCCTTTTTCTCTTGATATTTATCCAACACGTTGTTATTGTTGTGTACAGCGACATCTACCAAATAAGCTGTCTTTGTTTCCTTATTTAACAGTACTACATTAGGCCGATTATTCGTCACCCGTCTGTCAATGATAATTGCTGGGTCGTAGTACAGTTTTGTTGGATGCTTCCTTATCTACGTGTGGCTGATTCAAGTCATTGTGATGCCGGCCGAGTAGTGCCATTTGAGTCCACTGTTCTTGTTTGACGGGGTCTGAAAGTGACTTTAGGATGATGTTGTCACTTGCGAGACTGAGTGGAGACTACGAGTTGTCACTTAAGGTCACTATGCGGTGGAGGCTGTTGTTATTATTAATATTTTTTTTCATTCACGTATTTTTGTCGGTTGCTCTTGGATAGGACTGGGCTCAATAAGCCAACAGCCTACTCAAGGGTAATGGCCCGCCGGACAGTTCGGCCCGTTCCAAGGATTATCGCTTTTGGAGCTACTGCGATTAGATTCACCTGATCTTCAAGTTTCAGTTTGTCTAGCTCCTTTTTGACATGGGACTCCACCAGACCATTACTAGAAATAACAATTGGGTGGATCAGTACCTGTTTTAGTTGGTAAATATGTTTACTTTCGTAAGCCAGACCGATGAACTCGGTTATTATTACAAAACGTGCTTTATGTATGTTTTTGTCAGTTGGAACCGTCATCTCGATTATATTATTATATAATATATAATATTAATAATAATATTATTATTATTATTATCATTATTCTACGTTTGTGCATTATTTAATGCAAAATATCTTCAAAATCGAATTTCACAATCAACTGTTAAGAAGGATTTTACGTAAATTTGAAGAACACGTAAGGAATTAGCCAAAAATCTACATCCTTCAACTATTTCCTAGGCCTTAGATAAAAATGCTTCTCAATTTACAGTAAACAGATTTATAAGACATGAAAAATATTATCCATATAAGGTATATCTTGTAGAAGAACTGCTGGAGGATGATTGTGGTCGGTTCTGGTCTCGCGATAATCTACATTGGATATGTGAGCAGCACACTCGCAATTAGAAAGTGAATGTATGGGCGGGCATAATTAATAACAGATTGTGGGACCGTAGTTCTTTGAAGGAAACCTTAATGCTGAACGCTATTTAGATTTTTTGACACTCGAGTTGATACCTGGTTTAGCAGCTATTTTTCCTAACGACCTTGATCCAGATATTCTCCATGAAAAAATATGGTTTCAGCAAGACGGCGTTCCTTCGCATTTTGATATTAACATTCGAATTTATTTGAACTGAATGGCCACCAAGATCCCCTGATTTGACGACGCTGGATTATTTCCTCTGGGGATACCTGAAAGAAAGAGTTTACCAGAATAAATCGGAATTCTCTCGACGCTTTTTACCATCGCCTCGGAGCATGTCCAGTAGAGGGTGGAGGTCACTTCCAGCACTTGTTTGATTGAATAACATTTGAACAGTACTCATAAATTGATAATGATATAATTTCGTTAAAAAAAGCTGCAATTTTTGTATTTATCTTTTAACTAGCTGGCCCGGCGGACCTTGTTCTTCCTTTTTCGTTAGATAGTGCAAGGAGTTTTCAGTGGAATTATAAGAATATGGGGCGCCTTCACCACATTGACCAGAAATGTTATTGAATAAAAATTGGTTTTATAGAAAAAAATACGCAATAAAACAATACAAAAAATAGTGTTTAAAGGTCTCGGTAACCAGATGATCTTTTAAAACAATCATGTAAATTGGTGCAGTACAACTCTCTTACGAACTTGCTGAAAAATCTGGCTTAGTGTTTTAAATATATAGAAGATGAAATTAGATCTACCATGAAACCTCTCAACAACAGATAGTAGCCGTGCCACAGTAACTGTCCGTTGTATAGAAGTGTCCGTTATGGGGAGTGAACAAATTAAGTACCAATGTAATTTTATTTAAAAAAATATTTTATTTTTAAGTAAAAAAATAATGTTTAGTACAAATTATTAATACAATTGTTACTACGTATACACCAACATTTTTTACATACATATATGCATATAATAAAAATGTACTACCTGATATAAAATATTATACTCTCTACATATACAGTTTGATACAGTTCTACTTTATAAAAAGTTTCTATTTAAAAAAATTATCAAGTGTTGTTTGTCTTAAACTAGTTAATTTATTTTTAATAATTTGAGATTCCATTTCACTTCTGAGATTTTTTCCCCTAAAACAGAATCTCCAGATAACATACAAAAGTTTTCAATATCCCCTAACGTTTTATATGCTTCCTTAATGTTCTTAATATTGGAAGAAATAATTTCTTCATCATCACTGTCAGATGAAATCTGACCGTTCTCACTATTTTGATATTCACTGATGCACTCACGTACACTTATATTAGGATTTTCCGTAAATAAACTTTCATCAATTTCTGAATATGAAGTTAAGTCGGAAGAGAATACATTGATGTTTCTACATAATTCCGATAATGACACATCATCTTCACTATCGAAGTCAACGTTTTCCTCGAGAATTTCGTCGAATCCAGTTTTGCGGAAGCAGTTATTGATGGTCTTGGATTCGACTTTTTTCCATGCAGCAACAATCCAAATCAAGACACTTACAACATTTATGGATTTCTCCAATTGTTCGGTAGATTCAGAATATTCCATAGATGACAAAAGGCGCTTGATTAAAAACTTTCTATAGTGGTTTTTAAATTTTGAATCACGGCCTGGTTCAGTGGCTGGCAGTGTGATGTCGTATTTGGCGGTAAAAAAATTATTTAAACATTTTTTAACTCTTGTTTTGAGTGAGATGCAGCCTTTTGGATAAGGAAAGATAAAAGTACGGTTTTACCTTTGCATTTTTCGGTCAAATTTCATCAACCAATCTGACATTATATTCTTTGTCATCCATGCTTTTTTGTTATAGTACCATTCAAGTGGCAATTTTTCCACGCTTGATCCTTCAAAAAAAAAGGGGTTTTTTATTTTTTCCAACCACCAGTGCATTTTCTTTTTCTCCATTCATAGCGGAATAAAGTAAAATAGTGAGTCGTCTTTTAAAGAAAACGTTTTATTTGGCAAAGCGCGGAAAAAGAGTCCCGTTTCATCGGCGTTATAAACGTCTCTCGGTGCGTAGTTTTTGATATTAGCACATAATTTCGTCCGCCAATCAGTTACCTGAATCAAGTCTACAGCCGCTGCTTCGCCACAGAGGGATTTGTACTTTACAAAACCAGTCGTAGACAATTTGGTCTATGGCAGCAACCTCAGTTTTCGCAAATTTCTTTTTCTCTTTGATGTTCCTGGTCTTGGCGAATCGCTTGTTAAGGTCGCTCTTGTTTCTCAAAATATCACTAATTTGAGATTTTCCTACACAGAATTTTTCGGCTAATACTCTAACACTAAGTTTGTTTTTTTCCGCGTACTGGATTATTTCAACTTTTTCTTGAAGCCTCAAAAACTTTCTTTTGTTTGAAGACATATTGATCGCACCAGAGCAACATCAAAACTAAGATATTCTATTGATGAAGACTACATTTTATAAAAATAAGGTTATCTATTTATTATGCAATTCACCGCAATTTACAGCATAAGTCAGTCTATTGTTAAACTAGTGCTATTATCAATACGTAGGTGCCGCGCCGCTTATTAGCATAGATCTAAATATTGTCCATAATGTGCAATAAAAATACCGGCATTAAATATCGGTTTTTCAAAAATTATCATCTGTCCGTTCTGAGAAGGTAAATTTTACTGTTTTTATTAAAAATGTTCCAAATTTTACTGTCCATGTACGTTGTTGAGAGTGTCCGTTGTCAAGAGGGTTTAATACACAGGAATACATATACTGACGGTCGGTGACTTCAAAATTGTCCGTTCAGCAGAGGTGTCCATTGTTCAGAGGTGTCCGTTAAGGGAGGTTTCACTGTATTCAGTTTTTTAAGAGCTTTTCAATGAGCCTTCACAAGATATAGTTTGCCATTCAAAAATAAAAAGTGGGGGTAGCTGGGGGTTAGGTGGTTGAAGAAGAATGCCTTAATTTTTCATATATAAGTAGGTTTAAATCTAAATCAACATACCTGTTTAAGCGTTTTCGCCATAACTTACTCATTAAAGAAATATGAATTGTATGTCTGACTTCTGGGTAACCCTGTATATCTATATACAAATTATATACAACTTATAAATATAGTGTTGTGGCAAAAAAAACTCCTTATGTGGACGACATACTAACACAGGTTTACAAACAACTTGCGAGGCCTAAAATATATCTATGCACAAAATTGGTAAACTGTAAATATACAAAATTTTTTTGCCCTCGATTTCTGACTCGCTCTGTAGTTTTTAAGGGTTAATGCAATGGCAAAAAAGTCTTCTTATGGGGATGATAACATCATTATATCATAGGTTTGCAAATGACTTGTGAGGCCCGAAATATATCTAGGCATAAAATTGGTAAAGTCGAAATATGCAACTTTTGGCCCTCGGTTTCTAACTCACCCTGTACTTTGCGAGGTATCGTACAGAGGCAAAAATTTGCTTTTAGTAACGACAATAACATACTAAAATATCAAGGGAAGTTTCACGGAATCCAATTTACGCTTAATATATTCCATGTGCTTTTAGCAATAAAACAAATTTCAATAAATATTAAGGATGCTTCAATAGTTAGGAGCAAAAAGGCAAGATAATTATAGTTAAAGCAAGATATTCTTAAGAACAATAACTGCCCGCCTCTGAAACAATGTCCTTTTCTTTCCTCATTAGAAATAAAGATGTGATTGCACCAGGGTTGAAGCGCAAAGTGGGGGGTGCCTTTTCACTGGTTGAAAACGGAAGGGGAGGGAGGGGTAGTTTAGGCTATGGGATTCCGTTTTTCGGCCCTTTTATTGATACTGTGCGTGCTGACCGCCGAAAAAGGCACACTGTATGTGTTCGTGCCTTGTGTATATTTCCGAAATGTGTGTTCGTATGTGATATAAAGCATGTCTTGTTGATTTTGTTTTGACTATTATTACAGGTTAGTAACAGCTTGGAAGGTTATTTTGTGGTGTAGTGAAATTCTGGAGGCAATTTTTATTTACATTAGAATTATTTCGAAGAATTTTCTAACCGGTGTTTTGAAAAAATAAAGTTTAAGATTTGTTTTGATTTTGATATCTTGGGATAAATAAGATTTCTCTAAAATTTTGCAAACTCATTTATAAGTTTTTTTAACTATTAATTGTATACAAATTGTAATATGATATTTAGGGCCTGTGAGTTGGTGTCATTTAAATAGATTTTTGAGCTGTTTTGCAGTACTAAAAAAGACAATTACTTAATCAGAAAAATACTTGCATCAAAAAGGAAAGGCTAAAACATCTTTGTTAAAAAAGTTGTCGATTTTATTTTGACCATTACTATAGGTTAGTCAGAGTTTAGACAGTCAGTTTGTGGTTGAATAAAAATCTGAAGGCTATGTTTAATTATTTAGAAGAAATTTGTAAGCGAAATTTTGAGGAATGAGGTTTAAATTTTATTTTTGATTTTGATATCTTGGAAAAGGTTTCCCTAAAATTTTGCCAAACTCACTTTAGAAATTACTTATAAATTATTTTATTAAATGCGTGCATATTGTAAAATAATATTCAGACGGCCTCTCAGTTTGTGTCGTTAAAAGAGTTTTTTCAAACTGTTGGGCAGTACAAAAAAAGGAAATTACTTAATCCGAAAAATACATGAATCAGAAAGAAAAACTGAGTATTTATTGAAACTAAGTCATTTCTGGTTGAAAGAAAAACGCATAAGATTATATGCAAAAAAAATGTTGAAATAGTTTATCTTGATCCTTGTCAGGGATATTAGAGAAAACATATTTGGAAATAAATTAAATTTAAGCAAATATTTTATTCTGTGTTTCGTCAATAATCAAACAATAATCGACTCCATTATTTAATAATATTGTGTATTAAATGTTTCAAGTATATAGTACAGCAAAACAGATTTTTTTATCTTTAACAGTAGGGCTAGCATTAATAAAATAAAAAATGCCGCTTCCAATGCTTCAAAATTAAGGAAAATATACACTTGGTATTTTTTGTTTTACAGAGCTATTAAAGGCTTGAAAAATTATCAAGTCATAATGACGCTGAATTTTTAAACTGATAAATACCTACTTATAGATATCTACTTAACAGTTTCAGTTGAATATTTAATAGAAAAAAATATTTATATATATATATATATATATATATATATATATATATATATATATATATATATATATATATATAATGTGTTTT
Source organism: Kuschelorhynchus macadamiae (assembly GCA_030620095.1). Lineage (NCBI taxonomy): Eukaryota > Metazoa > Arthropoda > Insecta > Coleoptera > Curculionidae > Kuschelorhynchus > Kuschelorhynchus macadamiae. The sequence continues at coordinate 1,573,872 of JAUTXW010000383.1, forward strand.
CATTCCGGGTGTACATCCGTTCACTACTGTCGTTCTGAAAAGAACAGTTTTGCTGACGTTTCGCCAAAATCACATTTGGCATTTTCGAAGCATTCTTTCTCGCGTCCGAATAGAGACTCCATTATTTCTCTATAGGTCTAGTAGAACTCCTATACATTATAAATACCGTATGGAGGCTGTTGTTCTGAAACGGGTCGAACACTTTAGAGGCTTAGAAAACATATTTGATAGCAAGTTTTTCATTTATTCATCATATTGATGATATTGTTACAAAGTCTTTTTGAAATCTTATGCTCGCTTTTTATTTCCTAATTCATTCCTCTTTTTGGTACCCTAATTATCAAGTGCATATTGACAAATTGGAGAGGGTAGAGTAAACACTTTTAAGATTCCTAAGTTTTAAAGTTGATGGTTCTTACCCACCTTTTTATACTTCCCGACAAAGTTTTCTTTTAAAATGTAAATGGGACGCCCTTGAGAAAAGAAGACAATTTTTTGCTTACATTTCTCTACAAGTCGGTAAATAATAAAATGTCTGCTCTAATCTACCAGCTCAGGTTAACTTTCACGTACCCGCTAGACCAACTCGGTCACCACCATTATTTTTTCACCAAAACCTGGATAGAAACTTCCATTGAAACTGTAAATCTATTTGTTTTAAATGGGTATAATTATATATGTTTGATAATTGATACCCTTGGAAATTTTTTTTTCTTGTATATCTTAACATTGCTGTGTACCTTGACCAATAATATGGGCTATTGGCCTGTGGAATAGAGTAAACAAATAAATAAATAAAATTATTATTATATTATAGAATAAAATTAGCACACGAGCTAGCAAGTTATAGAAGGATGTGCCACACATAGAGCATTGTTTAGATAGAGACTTGAAGTCCAATAATCCTTTAATACAGCAAATTTGCGAAAATATATACTATATTAAAATAATTCTGAAGTATACAGGATGTGTGTTTATATTTAAAACGGGGTCTACAAGCCTAACTTTTAGAGATATCAAAAAATATTACATACAAAAGCTTTATGGTTTTTTCTGAACCCCAGGATATGCTTAAAAGTAAATAAATGACTATTAGAAATTCAAAAAATGAGTATTGACTTTGTTATTTTAAATCGAACACCGTGTACGATATTATTTCATTAAAGAGCATCTTCTTGATTATTATAAAAATACCAGTTGATACTCTTGTGTTTAAAGAGAACTGCAAAAATTGACAAAAACCCTGCTATAAGAACCACTTATGTGTTAGAAGTTAGAATATTCTTCCTTTTTCTAACATATTGCCTCTTATGGTAGGGTTTTTATCAGTTTTCTCAGTTGTTTTTGTAGATAAGAGATCCATTTGTAAATAGGTAAATTAAACTCATGATTTAATACGCTGGCGTAACATATATTCGCAGGATGTTCCTTTTTATACTGTGGCATTCCTGAGACATTTACGCCCGCAATGTATATAGTTTTGTTTAAAAATTAGTTTGAAAATTAGCCTACAAGTCCACACCCATCAAAAATTGCACAGTATCAGTCTTATATCAGTCATATATTCGTTTTTGGCAATATATATATATATATATATATATATATATATATATATATATATATATATATATATATATATATATATATATATATATATATATATATATATATATATATATATATATATATATACATATATATTTATTTTTTTATTTTATTTTACCACATTCTACAGAATATATCCAATTAGTGAATGGGAAAAACTACTTAATTTACGTACAAACATATTTTAATTAATTTAAATAAGTAAAATATAATATTTAAGATGTTTATAGAGAAAATAAAACAATATGTCAAAAAATTAGCCGCTTAATCGAGACCACGCTGCAACTAACTATATCAAGTTGATTTTGTACACTATTGTTTTTGTTACACAATTGAAATAGCGGGAAAAATTTTAGCACATTTGTTCTTGGGGTGGGTAAGAAAAAGGTAGAGAAATTACGCGTCGTAGGTCTGGGTACTTGGAATTTCAGAGACTGCAAAATTTTGTTGGCATCTATTTTCTCAGAAATTATATTATGTAAAAAGATAAGTTGAGCTTTATCTCGGCGAATTTCTAGACTCTCCATTGAAAACCTAGTTAAAAGTTGATCATGTGGAAAGCCTATTTCAGGATAAACCCCATCAAGTTTAAAACAAATATATTTCAAAAAACGTCTATATATATATATATATATATATATATATATATATATATATATATATATATATATATATATATATATTTTACTTTTTTAGAGATGAAACAAACTAAAATAAAGTCTTGAGAAAGCTCAACAGAATGAGCGAAACGTTGACTTGATATGAAAAATTGTGTTTTACTATTAACCTAGGCCCAAGAAAATAAGGTTTCCCAATATAAATATAAGGTTAAAGAAAAATTCTCGATTTATATATATATATATATATATATAGGCAGCGCGGTAGTAGCGTCATGATTTTTATTGTCTTCCTATATAGGTAAAAAATATCTAATTTTGAGTAGACGGTGGGTATAATTTCCAAGGGGTAACTTATCATAGCTCTAACAACCATTGTCGGTCGACGATGCCCATGACTGGTTGCTCGTAAATGATCGCGAATTTTTTTAAGCTAAGTCCAACTAGTAGTTAAATACTCCTAAAATCCTCCTCCTGAAAAGAAATATATTATAATCAACTATATACAGAGTATTATTTAATTGATTTACCTCACTTCTGGAGAATATTCCTCACTTAAAACTTTATAGGCCCTAAATAAGTTATAATGTAATTTATTTTTTTAGAAATTTATCATTGGTGTAATCCTTATTCAATTTTTGTTCTTAAAAATGTACAATATTTTTTGTATATTTTACATATTTGCATTTTTGGTAATACTTGCAAGTTGATAATCTGGTGTAGTTAAGGATATAATATAAATACATTTAAAAATAAATGCTTTTAAAAAAGCGTGATTTGTTCATATATATCTTTTTTTTTGCAAAGATGTTTGCTAATAAAACAAATAAATTTAGCTTACACTTATTTATCGGTATCCAGAAGCTACATTTGGAAAAATAATACTCACATTGATTGTTTAACAGATTATATTTGATAAACTTTTTATACCTATTTGGGGATTTCCAGCTATCGGGTGGCGGTTTAAAACATGAATAATTTATACGTGAATTTGCAAAAATATAACATATATAATTAAATCCTTGTAATCTGTAATCCATCATTTTTTGTTATAATTCGATAATTCTCTTTTTTATTAGAGTTCAGATCCAAATTTATTTATGGTATATTTAATTGGCTGCCACTCTGGCTACATCCAAGATTCAGTTTATCATTCATATCAGCAAAATTTTTCTATTAACAATGATAGGTATTTGTTTTGATGACTTTTATGTATTACACTTTTTGTAATGGCTCTAGAATTATTTCATTATTATTAGTAAACCTTATATCCCAACATAATTAAAACTAATTAGATACTTTTCTAGCCTCTTGAAATCAGCGTGGAAGTTATAGAATGTTCCATGTCATGAAACTGAATTGAATATATTTCCATTCTTAGACCATCTAAGTGTCTTACTTGTGGACGGTGGCGGTACAAAAAACTAATATTAATTGTGTGGTATATTTCTGTATTTTATAATAATTGAGAGAAAGTGAAACATGGCAACATCGCTCACATTAGGCCAAAACTACAGCATCCGTTTTATTATCAAATTTCTACAATTTTCTCACGACATTCCATTTAATAAGAATTCAAATAAAAAGCAGTCAACTTAAATGAAATAAAATAGAGACAACGAGTTTGTATCAAACATCTTTGGGGAGTCCATGCACATTTCATCGTTTTTTTTTGCGTAGATCAGATAATTATCTTTTTACCAAGTCATATTTTTTACCATGCTTTTATTAGTCTAGTTTAATTCTTGTAATGGGGTTTGCACCCATTACCACTTAATCAAATAACTTTAAACTTGGCATGCATATACAGTTCGCGAGGAAATACAATTTATCTTTTTCGTATATAAAAAAAATTCAAGATGGCGGCTCTAATATGGTTATTATTTGTGGTCAGATTCGACTGAAAATGGATACTTGGGGGTGTTTAAGAGTGCAGATTATTAATTTTAGTTTAAACCACCAACTTGGAAACCACTTTTTTATGTCGCATTATGTTTTCACCATTAACAAGATTGTAATTTTATAAGTGTTTATTAATTAAGCAGTTTCCAGTCTTTTTTTTTATTTTTTTACGTATTATTGCAAAAAGCGAATTTGGAGATTATAAGGACAGTTGGCCTCCATTTCGCAATCGACAGTAGATACATTTATTTGAACAGTTAGTTATAGGTTGAAAAATCATTTTGTGATGCTTTGTCAACGATAGCCAATGCGTATAGAACAAGTACTGAAAGATGCAGCATTTTCTTAGAATAGTTTAAAAATAGATAAAAAAGTGTTTAACTCAGACTGAGCCACTGTGAAACTCAATTTGCCCAACTTTGTACAGTATTTTTTAATACCTCACTTTCTATTAGATTTAATACACCGGCATTTAAAGTAGGTCACATATTATTTCGACGAATTCCAGATTTTAGTTTGTGTCATATATGCTCGATTGGATTGAATATGCAATGATATGGTGAAAGTCTTAATACCGAATGCTCTAAACTTTCTGCATAACCGTCACATACATATTCTTTTCTTGTATTACAACACTTTAGTATTTCAATTAATTGTTTTTTTGTATATTCTTCGTGAAAATAAATGTCATTATCACACATATAGTCTCGAATTTTGGCTTTTGTGTCTTTCCAGCATAAAACTTTATTTAACTGCCTACCATGGTAAATAACGTTGTCCATTACAATAACACGATTTGGGGGATATTAGGAAATAACTTATGTTTGAACCAGTCTTTGAATAACGTTGTATCCTCATGATAATCAACACAAGAGTCTATAATATTTTTTGATGAAAAAGAAAGAGCATTCGGAACCCATCCATCTTTCGATCCTGCATGCAAAATAGTAATTCTCTTGCCTCAGTTTGATGGAGCTTTGGATTTACATTTATCGCTGGAATCAACCCAATCTTTTGAAGGAGTATTGTGAGTGTCATACCAAGTCTCATCCAAATAAATAAATGACCTATTTGGATTTCTGTATCCTTTAATTTTAGTTAAGAAATGCAGACACCATTTCTGAAGTCTCCTAGATTCCATTATAATTTCGTTTTTTATTGATTTTCTTAAATTTAAAACTATTTCGCTTAATACATTTCCCAGAGTGGTTTGACCACATTTAATTTCAGTTTCATCTTTTTTAACTTTCTGGAGTAAATTAGGTATTGTAGGCACATTTTGTTCTTCGTAAAGCTCGTAAATTTTGCGCCGTTTTACTTTTTCATCACTTCGAGTTAACTTTATACAGTTACCGCTATCATTTCTTGTTTTTCTCTCTATACAATAGGTTTGTTCACAATTTTCCAAATAATTGATTCTGGTACTTTCGTCAGAATAGAGGTCTCTTCTAAAACTTTTTACTTGTTCATAACTCTGCGTTCGGTAAGGGTTAAATAAACGTTGTTTATAATTTCTTTGGGATCCACAGGATTTTTTTTTTATTTTTGCAATAGGAAGAAAAGTCGGGAGAAACTGAGAGAGAAATTACAATAAGTTCACAATGCTCTTTTATTGCCCTGAAAATCGCTACTTGAAGGTAGGTAGTCATTTTTTTATACCTCTGAATATACTTTCCCAACATATATCTGAATGCAAGGTCACAACATCATCTAGCACGAATTCAAGCTGTATAATATCCTTATATCTAAATCCGTGTGATAAATACACTAACGAGACAGAACGAGCTGAGTATAGTATCTGGGATATTAAAGAAAAATAAATACATTAATAACACAATAGAGAAACTATTAGTGCCTTAATATTTATTTTTTAATTTTAAAAGCTTTGTGATAAAAAATACTTACACATGCTTAAGATGATCGTCAATAATTCTGTAATGGCGAGTAGTAAATCCACATTGTTATATATCGTTGAAATTGATGTTTAATTCTTTCTTTAAATGTAATGTAATATAGAGGGGGTTGAATTAAAAAAAATAAAACATAATGATAGGCGAAACATAGCAACGTTGTAACTTGTCTAAGCTTTTAAAACTTAAGTATTAGCCTGTAAATAGCATGAATTTCTAACTTTTTTGGATCTAGTAAAATTTAGAAAAGTCTAAAACTACTTTAATTTTGCTAATTTGAAAATAGATAAAAACTGAAGAAAAAAGAAAAAAAATCGAACCCATACGCATTGGACCCATCTTTAAACGCGCTATCATAACCGGTAATAATATATAAAGTGTCCTATTTAAATGCAACACCCTGTATAAATACAAAACAAAATAATTTAAAACTTGAAAAGAGACAAATAAATATTTGGTTTTAAATGGTTCCTCTGTTTTTAAGGGGATAGGATCTTATTTTAGACACCCTATACATAAATCACATGATATCCGCAGTGTAACAGGTCGATGTCGGTTACAGACAGAAACCTCATCAGTCTAGCAAATGTGCCGGGTTTTCAGCCAAATATAAAATATGGCAGTTGGCCTTAAAAAACGCGTCGTTTATTAAAAAAAAGTAAATTAAATTTTATCTAAATTGTATAATGAAATATCGTTTTTCGATAAAAAGGATAAACTTTTTTGAAACAGAGAAAAGTAAAATATGAAAAATTGCTGATTTTTCCAATAATCTTAACGAAAAAACAACACACTGTTACTCGGGACATTTTTTTCTTCGTCAGATAATAAGGCATTAAAAGAGGCTTCAAATATTTTTTCAAGTATTGGCAATGTAGAAATGAGGCGATAGTTCCTTAATTCATTCCGTTCACCCTGTTTAAAAATCGGATCAACCCTACTGAATTTAAATTTATTTGGAACCAGTCTGAATACACAAGTTAAAATGATATACGTACCAATGGAAGAATCAAGTACAGCTCGGTAGGTAATTATTTTTTCGACGACTCCTATGAAAATGCAATTAATCAGCAAAGCTTCTTTGCATTGGAAATTCTTCATTTCTCATGATGTGACGTAACACTGTGCGAAATAATGTTTCTCACAGTTTATCGTGACGCCACGAAACATGCATTGAAATGCTCATTTACGACGAAGTCAAATTTTAGTAATTATTGCCGTTAAATTCAAAATATATAGTTTAATATTAATTAAAAAAACCGAATAAATGCTTATTTAAATTTGTACTAAAATGTTTATACTCCTAGGTATAAGAAAGTTGTATTAAAATTTTTTATTACAGTTAAATTATTTCCTTGTGAATATTTTTTAAACTATTGACTAGATCCAAAATATTGAAATTGCATTTGTTCGCTGACTTATTATCAATAAGTTCAATCTATTGACATTTTGCTGTATATTCAGTCTTAGAGTATTTACAAATTATAACAAATCAAAATAACTAACAATTATATATTTTTCAAGTTAAAAATCAATTGTTAATAAGCCAACGATTGGATTTATGGCAAAATGTTAAGGGGCTATAATTATATTATAGCTTGCAAAGAAAATTGAATCTTGGATTTATAGCCAATAGTTAAATAAATATATTCGAATTTATAACATTGATCATTACTTGAAAACTATTTTTATCCATGAGTATCCAATGGATTCTTGACAAAGCAAAGTTGTACATAACAATTGTCTTAAATCTCTTTAGCGTCCAATTTATAGATACAAAAATACAATTAGAAAAAGGTTTTAAATACAATATTCGATAACAAACTTCATCAAAAAACTCATAATTATTACGTGAACAAGCCCTTAACCACTCATTAAAAAAACATTTTTAGCGTTTCTAAATCAAATCTAGAAATTCAATGTATAAATCAAATTCAAAATAATAAAACTTTATCTTACGAAAGCTGACAAAGGTAAGACTATTAATACGGTATATTATATTAATACATTTTGTTAACCCAGATAAATATCATATTTTAAATAAGAATCATACTGATCTTTTTCAACAAGAAATTAGAAATTGTATTAAACATTTAGATTTTGTGTCAAACATTTAAAGTAGGTATACAATGATTATGAACTCACAACCACCAAAATCATATTCTTCAAGAAAATTTCATATTCCTGGATTTTCTATCAGATCAGTAGTTTTTCTCTATATACACACAGTTTTCAGCAAAATGTCAAATTAAAAATTCTTTAGATTCATCTAATAAAATTAAAAATATTTGTTTACCGAATAATATGAAACTAATCTCGTTTACCGTTACTAATCTCTTTTCTTGTATTTCTGCTAAAGATATCTTAACACTAGTACAAAATCTTTTAAATGAAACATCAAGTAATTGCGTTAAAAAACATGAAGAATTGATTTTACTTACCGAATGTTTAGAACAAAACTACTTCGAATTTAATAATAATTTTTAAACGACCTCAGAAGATTTAATTCTGGAAAAACCATTAATCTCTTTACATGCCCAAATTATTCTGGATACACTGAAATATCAGATTAACAACCCTTTTTTACATTTTATATATGGACATAGGTCCGTTATGCTCTTTTAGTATGTTTTAGGAAGAGTGCATGACAATTAAATCAAATATATTAATAACATTTACCCAAATATAAAGTTTACTATTGAAACAGAATCTAATAGTATCAATTTTCTAGATTCAACCGTTAATGAATGGAACAATAAACATAATTTTCCTGTATATTTTAAACCTTCACATACGGAGGATAGGTACTACCAAACACAACTCATCATATCATCGAATTCATATACTAGCCGCTTTTAATAGCATAATTCATAGGCTAATCTCACTGTCTTTAAGTAAAATTAATATTTGATAAATCCATCGCCTAAATGTATTATCTTAATTAATTATTTATTTTAGTTTAAAAAATGCGTCCAACTTGATACAAAGTTTATACAGTTTCCACAGTTTTTTGTAAACTATTTTTTTCCTACGACCGCATATGAAACTGACAAAGAAACCATTGTTAACATGGCTAGAAAGTGCTTTATATCATACGTGGTAGTTTTTGGCCATTAACAAAAATGTCAAATTTTTTTTACAAGTAAAATAATTCATCTGACTAACTTTTTGAATGGCATTTTGCACTATTTTTTAAGCAAAAATTTTCTGCGAAATCAATTGTTACTAAGGTTCATTAGTTAAAAAATGTACCATATATCTCTACTGACCACATTGTAAATTGATTGGCGTAATATGGATCTACTTATAACAAGACCATAAGAAGTAGTGCAAAAAATATGACACAAATCTTTTAAATCCCGCCGAGCATCCAGGGCAACAGCATCAAGCTTCGGCGAAAGAAAGATATTACTAGAGATATATAACAATAATAACAGTATGGATCAATAAGAGGTGCCCAAAAAGTGATATCAAAATACCACGTCCAGATTACAAATATATTTTCACTTTCGCCAATATTCGCAGGAAGGCAGGAAAAATACTGCAACTAACGGCGGTATCATTAAATGTTATATTCTTTAATAAACTTTATAAACCGGGATTTCCTATCAGGCCACTAGTTTCTATATTTTTAGCGCCATTCATAAAATATTCAAAAAACTTATAGACATTATTCAAACATACATACATTTTTCAGTCAAATATTAGATTAAAAATTCTTTTGATTAAGTTAATAAACGGTAAGATTTTGTTGACGGTTTACTTCGCAAACTTTTATTTTATCTTGAGTTACGGTACGATTATGTGGGGTGGATCTCCGACTGCTGATAGAGCTTTTAAAGTTCAGAAGAGGGCAATTAGTGTGATTGAAGGTATTGATGCTACGGTCTCTTGTAGGCCTTTGTTTTTCAAATATCGTGTTATGCCACTTGCATGTATCTATATGTACGAGCCCAGTCGCATATGTATTGGACCAAGGGCGTATTTAAAATAATTTTATTTTTGTCACCTTGTATTTACTGCATGTAACATAGCTTCAACAAATGTAACTACGTTTATTTGATAGTACGTGGTATTAACAATTAATTAACAATATCGCATATCTATATCACTACAAAAAATACTAGGTAACAAAAATAAATATCTCTTACGTATTCCTATGGTCCAATACATGTGCGACTGGGCTCGTATTAGACGTTGCTCGAAATTTATAGACAGTCTAACCTTCCAATTCTCTCGCACAATCATAATTATAGTACAAGATCCGCGAATAATGTATTGTTAATAGACATCGACTTAGCAATTCTTGCCGTAATAGGGAACTTGTATAAAAAATAAAATTCACTTTTCTTTATTGCAAGCTGCCGAGAATTGAAAAAAAAATCTATATATATTTTTTTATTTTTTCCTAGCTCAGTTATTACTATATAGGTTTTAGGTATATATATATATATATATATATATATATATATATATATATATATATATATATATATATATATATGGACTGACGTCATAACGTATGTACGGTATGACGTCATGAGCACTTTTCATAACGTTATATATCTATATGTCATACGTCAAAAAGAAAAAGTACGTGTCTATTTATTTTCCACCCAATATTAAAATCAAACATTTTTTATGCGATTCCTCATTCTCTTGATCTAAAACAATGTGAGGTTAAGCGTAAAATAAAATTTTATTGCAGAATTATTTTTATTCGATTAAGGATTACTTGGAGACACTACCATTGAATCTCACTTAATATTTCCTAACTTTTTAGTGTTTTTAATTGTATGATTGTTATTTTATTACTTTTTATATTATACATTTAGATATCTTAATTTTTATTATTTTTTGTTTTGTCTTTTAACTAAGTTTGCTGCTTTTCATTTAGCTTTTTTTTTAATGTTAGCAGCTTCTTCGACCTTCAGCACACATGTTTACATGTAAGGATATTAAATAAAAGTTTCTTTCTTTCATAAATTAAAAATATCCTCATACCAAATAACCTAATCTCGTTTAGCGGCACTTATCTCTTTTCTGGTATTCCTATTAAAGATGTCATAAAACTAGCAGACACTTTTTAAATAAAAAACATGAGTTAATTGTGAAACAAGAAATATTGAACTTATTTACCGAATGTTTAGAAACAAACTACTTCGAATTTAATAATCAACTTTATACGAATCCTGAACGTTTACTTATGTGAGATGCTTGTCGAAATGTTTTTGGATAGACTGGAAAATATTTCTTTATATCATAATCCTTTACAAACTAGGCGTTTTTCATAGCATGATTCATAAACTAATCTCTAATTTTCAGAGGTAGTTAAATATAATCAAATAAATGGCAGTGAACTGTGGATATTTAATAAATCGCTTTGATAAAATCCAACAAAAAAGTTACATAAGAAAGCTATCGGTATGATTTCCCCTAATCTCAAAGGAAAACCAAAATACATACAAAGGTATATCCTATATAGGTAATTCTGGCTCTAAAATTGTTAAATTTCTAAACGGTTTAGATATCAGAATAGCATATAAAACAAATAATTTCTTCAGTAATTCTATAAAAAAATAATAAAACAAAACCCGATAAACAATCAGGTGTATACCAACTATATTATGGATATTGTGATGAAAACGTATACACCGCGTTTTTAACTGATGACTAAAAATGGAAGACGTAATTTTTTGGCTTATTTTAGGGCTAAAAGTTCATAAAAATGTATCCGCAAGACCTTCGTTTTAGAGATACAGGGGTTAAAGTTTTAATTTGTTTTCATCGATCTCTTATATACACAGCAATATCCACAAAATGGTTATAATATATTTTAGAAAAATCTACAGGGTGGTACTTTTTCGAAGGTCGCGGCCCTTTCTAACCCCCGAATTATTTACTGCGACGTCACTAGTTATTTTTACAACAAAAATCGACATTCTTATATTCTGTAACTTTTTGATCCCTTAGATTATTTCGATATTTTACACTATTTAGAACTTATTTAGCAAAACGTCCATTCATGCATAGTCATGGCATATGGAACACGGGAAAAATGGTAAAAATGTAATGTTAATATAAGTACATTATGACGTTGAAAATAGCAATAAGCATGAATTGACATTTTGCTAAATAATTTCTAAACGGTACAAAATATTGGAAAAACCTAGGAGACCATAAAGTTACAGAACAGAACAAGTAATCTCAATTTGTTGTAAAAGGGGCCAGTGGCGTCGCAGTAAAAATTCCGGAGGGTGGGGGGGAAAGTGATCTGACCATTGAAAAAGTAACATCCAATAGGTTTTTCTAAAATGCATTATAGCCAGTTCCTAGGTGTTGCTTACAGCATGCAGTGCATCAAATTTAAATGATTTATCTCTAGAAATGTAGGAGGTCCATGAAAAAAAAATTAAAAAATTAAAACTTTAACACCTAAATACCTTCTCGTCTTTTCAACACTTGTTATATAACATACTATAAATTGGGATATTTATTAAATTAATACATATTTATTTACTTCTTTACAAAAGCAAAATGATAAAAACTTGAAGTCAACCGATAGAATTGAAATATATATATATATATATATATATATATATATATATATATATATATATATATATATATATATATATAACTAAGGTTCATTATTTTAAAAAAATGTCCCATATGATGCCGAGTATACTGACCACTCCGTATATTGATTGGCCTAATATGCATCTACTTATAATAGGATCACAAGGAATAGTGCAAACAATATAATACAAACTTTTAAACCCCGACCAGCGTCGAAAAAAGCACGGGCTTCAGCGAAATAAAAATATTACTAGAGATATATAACAATAATAATAGTATAGATCAATAAGAGGTGCGCAAAAAGTGATATCAAAATACCACGTCCAGATTACAAATATATTTTCACTTTCGCCAATGTTCGCAGGAAGACAGGAAGAAAAGTCCAACTAATGGCGGTATCATTAAATATTTGTGAGAGTGGACTGTAGTAAGGAAGTATGATTCATGCGACGGTTCCCTCATTTCGGGAATAACGCGGACGCAGTGTCGGGTGTGTAAATGGACACAGAGGGAATGACCAAAACAAATAAATCGCCAATATATGAAAGTCAAATATTTTTGCGTTTTGTCCCCGGAGTAATTAAGGGATCAGGTTAGGCATGTGTATAGGGTGTTATGTTCTATTTTCGTAGCTTATCATTTTTACCTCGGATATATTAAAGTCTTTGAAATATTGTGTACAGATGTTACGAAATGTATTGATGTTTTAATTGCCAGGACTTTGGAAACGAATCAAATTTACTAAACGATTTGAATGTATTGAGACAATTTCCTTTAGATCACAATCTAAAACTTAAATAAAAAAAACACTTAAAAGTAAAAGTAAAAAAATTATATTTTCTTTCATCTTTAAAATTTGACTTTATGAATTCGACGTTAAACTAATTCTTAATTGCTGAATCACAAAAGAGTGTTTTTTGTAGTGTGGAAAAAATGTTGATTTTAAGGTCGTTGCAGAAATCAGCTGATATAAATTTCTTTGTCTAACAAAATTAGACAAAACCACCTTTTTCTTAAAATTTTGAAAAATGGTAAAGGAATCATCCTCCGAGATGTTTGCAGATCTTCACGTTTCAGGGTCCTCAGATGCCGAAAATCATGTTTTCTCAATTCCGTCGGTCTGTCTGTGGTCTGTCGGTGTCTCTGTTCACAGCATAGCCGAAGAAATACTTGTTCGATTGACTTAAAATGTTGGTAGAAAATTAAGGGTCATATGGGGATGATCTGGTAACATTTTGGCAAAAATTCAATGACAGAAGAAAATGGCGGCCTACTGAAATGTTAAAAAAATAATTACTAAAAAGCTAATTATCCAGTTTACCTCAAATTTTGCACAAAAATAATGTATTACTTATAAATCAACTGGTAAAATGTTTGTACGAATCCTAAATGGTGAAAGCAAAACGCCGGCCTAATTCAATGTGACGGAACAAAATAGCGGTCAAGTAACATGTTTGTAATCGTGAAAAACACCCTCCCAGGATTTACATATCTTCACGTTTAAGCGTTATTAGATGGCAAAAAATATGTTTTCTCAAATGCGTTGGTCTGTCTTTCAGTTCGCTGCATAACAAAAACCTACTTACCCGATTGGCTTCAAATTTTGTTCAAACATTAAGGGTCATATATTATATATAAATATAAATATAAATATATATATATATATATATATATATATATATATATAGAAAAAAAGCAGTAAACGACAAACAAGACATAAAAAATTTAATTCAAATATACCACAATTTGATATTTTAACAAGCCATTATTTTGAAAATGTAGTATATCATCGTCAATGTCTAATTCTATTCTAAGGTTTAAATTAAAAAACAAAGGAAAAAAATATGTATATATCTTTAAATAAATTCTTCACGAACTATGATAAGAACAGTTTTGTACTTGACACTTGAGGTCCTGGTAAACCATTAATTTGCTAGCTACCATTATCAAGTATCAATATTACATAATATACAAACGGCATGCATTTTTTCGAGGTGACCTTATTTTATTAATTTTGTGTAAAGGTATAAAAATTTAAATTAGTTTTGAAAAATTTTAGATGTATTTTTATTTATTAATTAATTTGATTACTAAATATTTTTTAAATTATTTGTAGACAGGAAAGGAAACATAAAAGAATTAATTTAATTGGGGTATCGGTCGTAATGAGGGCTGGGATTTAAATTGCTTTTTAGCTACGCCAAGCTTTTGGTAATCTTCCCTATTTTCTTCAGGGCTACAATATTATTTATGAAAAGAAGAAATAATTTTTAGCTTTTATGTGCATTATTTTAAGAGAAAAAGTTGTACTCACTGCTATACAACTAAATTGCGATAACTTCTTGTGAAAAACAAGCACATTATACGTTCTAACTTACTTTAACATACTGGCTGAAATTCTTATTTTCGATGCTATATTTATGTATTGGAACCGAGGGAAATAGATTTTTATTTAGTTTTTTTTAACCCTATGTGAGGAATGTTATGGTGTGTTTTTCAGCCTAATTAAGGCTTAAAAATTTATCCACGATTTTCTATTGCTAAGCTGTTATTAATAATCTATGAGTAATAGAAAAAATAATATTAAAAACTATTGTATATATATATATATATATATATATATATATATATATATATATATATATATATATATATATATGCCTCAGATTAGGGATCCATGTATTGGGATCTTGAAAACTATCGGAGGCAAATAAACAGTTAAATGGGGATAGTCGTAGGCAATTTAATTACCAGCTCAGTGCCGTTTGTGAACTGATCCTAGCGTTTCTAGATGCATTTTAGAAAAACCGCTGTAACTTTATTTTTGAAAAGTTTGAAATTCGTTGAAAATATTCCTAGAGCAACTTTTTCTTGAGAACTGAACTGTATACTCACATTTTGATACTAGCAGTATCGTGGAGCCATCAACTTCGTTTTTTCTTATGGGCGCCATCTTAAAAACTTTTCGTATTAGATTGATCTTTTTAAGAGCTCTTCAGCGATATACCATAATGCCGAAAAATAATAATTTTTGTCCTTTTTTTGAACTAGACCATGAATGCTATATTGCTTTGACATGGAAATGGTTTTTAATCTAGTAGTCTAATTTGTTCTAAACAAAAAAAAAGCAAGTTAAGAGAAATCTGTTAAGTCTTCTCAACGTAAAAATTTAGTAAGAACAGTTGCGCAACCAGGCCTTTAGCTTGGGTGGCTCCTAATTTGTGTTGCCCAATAATTAAAAAAAAAGTTTAAATATAAATGCAAGTATGCATGGCGAGACTCATAATTTTTGTTGATGACTAATGGCTGCAGCCTCATAGCCTCCCTGATTGGTATTTTTAACAAATTTTTAATTACAAGTAATTGTAATTCCTCATTAAAATGGCACTATGCTAGTCAAATGAATTAGATATACTGGAACCCTTCTTTAAAGCAAACATAAATAGTTATGATGCACTAATTAGCACTGGTTACGAAGAAAGATTTGCTGAAAGAACTCTACCATATAAGCGATATTTTATAACCTTGATTGTAAATTTATTACGCTACGGTACTTTTTCTCAAACCAGGCTTAACAATTACAATGTGGACAACGAAAAACGTGTCGCAAGGATTATAGAGTATGCTGGTAATAACTCCACAATGTCAGTTACAAAAACGGAAAACGCAATAGATGACCGTGGTAGAAGAATAACTTTTTGTTAATTGGTTTGTTAAGAAATGCCGACAAAATCAGGAGTTTTAACACAGGATTCTTCGGATAGACAAGTCAAGATTCACGAACTGCGGTATTTTCAATAACCACAACACTCAATAATAGACAGTCAATAATCCACAAAGTGTGGAAGAAAAAGTACATAGGGTCGAATTGATAACCTCTTCCCTTTTTGAAGTCCGTTAAAAATAAATTTTGATATTTGGCTCAAAAAATAGAAGGATTTTTTTACAAAATATGAGTGTTAATACTAATGGTATTAGGTTTCCTTTGGTTCAGTCATGCCTCCTTTTAAGCTCCAAACTTCTTTATTTGACACAAAACTTTTTTATTTTACACTAAGCTTACTTCGCAACTTCGCCAAATTCTCCATTCTATTAGGAAACTTTTTGCTTGTGTGGTTTTTTTAAAAGTTATTTAGCAAAATATTCTACCTTACATATCAAATTTCAGTACTAAAATTGTAAATCTGAATTAAATCGAAAATTCTAAATATTAGACCGTGGGCGAAAGGGTAATTTTACTAACTAGCTTCCAAATGATGCAGAATATCGAAACGTGCAAGAGACCAGCACGTTTCGACGGATCGGGAAATTTGACGGTGCTACAAATTGGGGCCAGTGTTATCCCAAAAAAAATTGGGGCATAAAATGTGTTGATGACCTCCAAAAAAAAAAGATTAGCCTGTATATTGTTCCAAATCTCAACGATACTGTTTTGTAGGTTATCTTCAAATATGTAAAATATAAATTAAAAAATAAATAATAAAACTTATCTTAAAAAAATATGCGTTTTTGGGCATTCGTATATATAAACTTCACTTATGAAATATTGTATAATAATGGCTATATTCTTTACTTATATTTACTCTAAAGACTGCTTTGTGATGCAGCAGTTTTAACAAAGTTTAACTGAATTTGACTTTGACTCAAGATTCACCTTTAGTCGAAGAAAATTCGTTCATATTTTGCATATTTTTAATGAACTGTTCTGGTTTAAAATGGATGGCTCCTGATTCACAAATAATCAACTCGTACCGAAATAATTAATAATTAGGAAATAAGGTTTTATTTCGAACAAATACCTAGTATCAAAATGTTAGAATTCGGAATAAAAATACATTACCTCATCATCAAATGACTATGTTTCAAGTTCTTTTGTTTATAACGGTATAAAATTATATATTTCATTTCCCGACGATTTATTTCTGTTGAGCAAAAACTAGTGTTAAGGACCATGCAACAAATATATTTGAATGCTCAAAGTAAGTTTTGAAAGTCATAATATTTTATTTTTGGGGTTTAGGTGGTAGGTTTGATTTTTTTTCACGATTGCAAAGATTTTATTTGGCCGCTATTTTGAATTCGTACCATAATTTTACCAGTTCATCTCTATATCACACTTAATTCTTGCACAAAATTTGAAATCAATCTAGTAAGTAGTTTTTTCAAACTAATTTTTTAAATATTTTATTAAGCCGCCATTTTGTTTCGCCATCTTGGATTCGTATCAAAATTTTACCACTTTATTCCTACATAATACATACATAGTAATCATTTTTTTAACATTTCACTAGGCCGCCCTTTTGTTTTGCCATATTGGATTCTTACCACAAAGTTACCAGGTCATATGACTCTTAACTTTTGGCCAAACTTTGAAGTCAATTGGGCAAGTAGTTTTTTAGCTATGCAGCTAGCAGACAGACCGACACACCGACGGAATTAACAAAATATGTTTTTGGCATCTAGAGACCCTCAAACGTGAAGATCTGTAAAAACCTAGGAAGGTGATTTTTTCCACCATACTTCCCTTTTACGATGGAAGTAAACATTCGTTTGATACACGATAACTGTCAAACAAAATTGAAATATTAATTTGAAATTCTTAGAATAAGGGTCAGTTTAACGTTTTCGACAAAAACAAGAAGATTCTGAAAAAGAATAGAGGCGAGAAAAAATTCTTATAAGCTTTTATTTTTAAAAAGTCTAAGCAAATTATAATTATCGCAGCATGTTTGAGAAAATTCATTTTTAAATTTTTTTTTCTTTCGTTTTCCAATAATGAAAAATAACATAAGACGAAAACAATAAGAAGGCAAAAATACAAAAATGCCTTTAATATTTATAGCAAAAAGTTTCACAAAAAAAACTACTTGCGGGGAAAAAATTAACTTTTTCTTGTTTGGAGATTTGCCCTTCACTGACCAACATTAAATTCTATTTTAATTAAGCCCATACCCTTTGAAGTTCTGGGGTATTTTTTCGAAAAATACATCGTTGCCTCGAGGTCTTGCCAAAATACCGACCCTATCATATAAAAACCAAAAAAGTTACGATTTTTTTGTAAAATTGAACTAAAAATCAAACGATTGCCTTACTTTGAAGCTGAATATAACCGACGTTATGTACTTTTTTATCCAAAGATTTAAAAGAGTGAACAATATCCAAATTCTTACCATCAATAAATACGTTAGTTTCATCTGTCACCTTAATTGTCATACATTCATAATTACATAATTACGTTTTAACTTATTTACATTTAATCAATTAAGGACTAATTCTAACTCGCGATTTATCTTATTACTTTCTAACATCACATTCTTCTCGTTTTTTATAGAAATTAGTATATCATCTACAAACATTTGTATTTTAAAATTTTTCAACGCACCGGATAAATCATTAAAATATAGAAAAAACAATAAAAGTCCTATTTTCCTTCCTTGTGGTACATCTATATTATTAATCTGTTTATTTAAATATACATTAGAAAATTTTGTTATTTGTGTCCTAGTTATTAAATAATGTTTGAACTATTTGAGAACATTACACCTTAATTCATATTTATATAATTTGTCTAATAATCTGTTTCTATCTATTTCAAAATATATATTATCAATAGGTTTTATTGCGCCTAGATAAACACTTAAACCCTCATTAATAAAACATGTTAACCGCATATTTAATAATTTTAAGTCCACGGTTTTTTACCGCGGGCTAGATTTCAGCCACATCATCATCATCATCAAATAGCCTGTCTTGTCCACTGCTGAACATAGGCCTCCCTTAATTGCTCCTATCGAGTACGAATTTGTGCGTATTGCATCCAGTTTGAGCTGATCCTTGTAATATCATCCGTTCATCTTGTAGGTGGGCGTCCTCTATTTCTGTAGGAGTGTTCTCGTGGTCGCCAATGAAGAATTTTTTCGGTCCATCACTCGTCCCCGAATCTAGCTACATGTCCTGCCCAGTTCCATTTCAAGCAGGAAATTCTCACATCGGTTACCTTTGTCATTTGTCTTATTCTATTGTTTGAAATTCCATCTCTAAGGGATATGCCTAGCAATGAGCGTTTTATCTTTCTCTGCGCAATTCTGAGTTTTTCAGCTGTTCTTTTAGTGAGGGTGGCGGTTTCTGCTCCATAGGTCAGAACTGGAAGTACACATTGATCATAGACTTTTCTTTTGAGGCATATGGGAATGTTCGATTTAAATGTGTTACTCAGTTTTCTGTGAGTGTTGTTAGCATTTTTGTAGCTTCCTCTAGACGGTCTGCTATCAGTACGACATCATCCGCAAAGTGTAGATGATTTAATCTTTCACCGTTTATGTTTATTCCAAGAGTTCAAGGTCCCAGTTTAGTTTCTTGAACATATACTTCAATAACAGATTCAACCTTACACTCGATGTGGCGGTATTGTATCTATGATGTGTATCTGTAGTCTTTTCGACAGTCCGCAGTGGCTTTTAACATCTCGCGCTAGTCTACGATATCGAACGCTTTGTCGTAATCGACGAAAATTAAAATAAGTGCTTTGTTTGTACTCTACGCGTTTTTCAATAAGCGTTTTTAATACTTGTAAGTGGTCGTTTGTTCCGAAGCCAGCGCGAAATCCAGTGTTGGTGGTCCTTTATCTCTTCTTTTTTTATCTCCGGGACATTCTCTGAACCTTGATTTACCACTATCGGAATTTTATCAAGTTCTGCTCTGTTGCTTTTGCATAGAGTTCTGTAAAATTCTTCTAGCGTTGCTAGTAGTTTCTATTTTGTTTGTTGTTTCTTCTCCGTTTAGTTTTTCTAATTTAGGTATCTCGTTCTTTCCCATAACCAGACTTCGCTTCATTACTTTCAGACTTTTGTTGTTTTCGATTGTTGCAGTTATTTTTCTTATGTTGCAGACCCTTGTGTCTTTCCTTACCGGTTTTGATGTGTTTTTGTTTAGTTGTTTAAGCCAATCTCTGTTTGTTGTGTTTTTGCCTTGCATGTTTATTCGAAGCGTCATCATTTCTTGAGTTGCTGGGCTGAGTACCTTTTCCTTTCCGTTTCTCTTTATATAGTGTTTTTCCATGGCTCCTTTAATGGTTATTGTGATTTTCCAATTTAAGTCTCCGATGTCTAAGTTTTCTGTTTCGTTTAGATTTTCCGCGATGGTTTGCTGAAATTGTTTGACGTTGTCCGGTTTTTATCTACTCAATACTGTTACGTCTTTAACTATTTCTTTCCTATCCGTGATCACAAAATCTCTTTCGTTCTTTACAATACCATCACGACTTGTTGGTTTCAGCCACACCTCGAATAAAACATATTTTTGAAACACAATTAAAAGTTGAAAGAAGAAGATATGTATAAAGCACATTAAATAATATCAAAGGCAGATAATATTCCATATAGACGATCCACCCAATGTTAAATAAAACACCCCCAAAATGGATTCCAACGCTCCATTGTATCCCCTATAGCAAGGATCCATCGAGAGATTTCCGCGTAGTGTTGCCAGTATGTAACAGTCTCGTACCTCCGAACTGAATTACTTTTCAAATGTTGGCTTTACCATAAATGTTTCCCATGAAAGTTCTAAATAAAAGCCTAAATTTTTCAAATATATTTAATTTATTCCTGTATAGCGTGTAACAAAAGTGCGTGGCAACACTAATATAAGTTTTTTTTTAATGGAACACCTCATATAGTTTTACAATTTTGGTTTCTGCGGCGAATTCTAGACATTTTTATGTAACATACTATATCCTTAAATGTATTTATTTTAGAATAATTGATATGTTAAAATGGCTATTTTTGCAATTTAATTTATAATCTAGATGGTTTTACTAAGACTAAAATTATTTGCACTTTCCTATCTTAGTTTTGGAAGGTATATGCCCCGATAAGTTGATGTCATTGAGTCACTTGTTGATACCAAGGTATCAAAATGGGAACAAATCTTTTAAAACTAACATGAGAAAATTGAATTATTTTGCTCTACATTAAACAATACACATTCTCTAGAGGGTTAACATAACAAAAAAAGCCATTTTCAGATATCAATTACTTCAACACAAATGAATTTAAAGATATTCATAAAAAATGTCTGAAATTCACCGTAGAATCAAAAAATGTAAATATATATTGATTGTTCCATTTAAAAAAAATGTTACATTCTGTATAGGAATAAATTAAATATTTAAAAAAACGGGTCTTTATCTATAACTTTCTTATAAAATATTTTTTTGTAAAGCTAATATTTGGAAAGTTACGGACGGGGGTCTATTTTTAATCAAATCAGAGTTATAATAAATTTGTTTATTGTGGGATAATAAAGAACACTAATTCTCAATCGAAACTACAATCTTATTTTAGCAGAATTTAAGACCAAATTTTCCTAAAACCAATATGGCCATTTTAATTGTACAAAATACGTTTAAAGATAGGCGTCCATTTTAAATTAAATTAAGAATTTTTCTAAAAACTGGAAAATACAGGCAAATATTGTAAAAAAAGTTTCGGGAATGACTTTTTAACTTCTGTTATATAAAGTTAACTTTCATTTAGTAAATTCTTACGGTAAAACCAAAACTTTCTACTTTTCAAGTTATTTTTCAACTTATACTAATTTTGAATGCGCATCTGTTTAATGTTCTCAAGATGAAGCGCTGAAGAAAATTGTGATACAAATGGTTTATTCCGCAATTATTAATACTTTGGGAACACCCAAGCAGAGGTTCAAAAATTTTTTTCCCACGTACCGCATGTGTATCACGGATCAATTGCGTACCACCAAACTATTAAAAATTTCGTTAGTATACAGAGGGCACCTATTTCTCAGAAAATGTATATCTGCTTTCGTCCTTGTTTATAGATATATAGTTGGTTAACCGTGGCTGTCGAGAGCTCCTGACACCTGAAGTCTATTAAGGGAAGCTTAGTTTATGAATGAACCTAGAAATTAGGTGGGGCCAAGCGGGAGCGACGAGATTGAAGTAGATTTACATTGGTATGAATAATTGATAACCAGTAACTAGAGTTTGTGACGGACCAAATCACAACCGCCATAATCTCAACATATCACGAAAACTGTCCACTGAAGGTTAAAAAAGACAATAGAAATACACCTTGGTGGAATAATAACCTGAATAAATTAAGGAAAGAAGTTCGTAGACTGTTCAATTGAGCTAAAATATCAGGTGAATGGGACCAATATAGAACTGCTTTAACAAACTGCAATAAAGCAATCAGGAAAGCCAAAACAGAGTTGTGGAAAAGGTTCTGTGAGGGTATATCAGATATACCCACCAGTGCCAGAGTCCAGAAGATTCTGGCCATGGAGCCTGTTCAGGAACTGGGATCGCTAAAACGGCAAGATGGAACCTTTACAGGCTCTAGGAAAGAAACTTTGGAGCTTTTAGCACTAAATCACGTCCCAGGAAGCCTGACAATGGATAGTCGGTCAACTTTCCATTTCGTAGGTCCAAGGGGGGCGTAAATTCCTTTCGGCTCTTCAAATCGCCTGGGGAGGGTGAAGTCTCTCCAGCTCTGATACAAAACGGGTTGGACTCACTCCTTCCTTTCATAACAAGACTATTCAGAGCAAGTCTGGCTTGGAATTATATACCGGCCAGTTGGTCTGCAACTAAGGTAATATATATACCTAAAGTGGGTCGAAATGATCCTCTACCAAGTTCGCTTAGACCAATAAGTCTAACCTCCTTTCTGTTGAAAAGCCTGGAGAGAATCCTCGATGAGCACATCAGGGACGTAGCTCTTAGGCGACATCCGCTGAATGAGCATCAGTATGCTTGCCAAACGGGTAAATCAACAGAACTGGCTCTCAACAATCTTGTTGAGAGCATAAAAAACTCTCTAGAAAACAAGGAGATTGCAGTTGCTGCATTCTTAGATATCGAGGGAGCATTTAACAATGCCCTTTCTGGATCACTCTATGATGCAATTACTGAAAGAGGGGTAGAACCCCTTATATGTGGCTGGATACAGGCTTGAAAACAGGACAACAACATCTCTACAGGATGAGACAGTGAGCTTTAGAGCTGCTAGAGGGTGTCCACAGGAAGGAGTGTTATCGCCCTTGCTGTGGTCACTACTGGTGGAGAATCTGCTGGCTGTGGTTCGGCTGTAGGAGGTTGATCTGCAGGCATATGCCGATGATCTAGTCATCATAGTAAAAGGAAAGGATGAAGAGGAAATCTCAGCAACCCTTCAGGAAGCACTGAACACCACACTAACATGGTGTGAGAGGGAAGAGATGTCTATCAACCCTAAAAAAATGGTACTAGTCCCCTTCACAAAGAAAAAGAATCTGGAGAGACTTCGACCACCTTCCTTAAGGGGACAGGTGATACCATTTTCAGCTGAAGTGAAATATTTGGGAATTATTCTGGATAAAACGCTGAACTGGAATGCTCATCTGAATAAAATAGTTCAGAAAGCTAAACTATCCCTGTGGACCTGCCGTAAAATCTGCGGGAATTTATGGGGTATGAGACCAAAACAGCTATATTGGCTGTACCTAACGGTCATAAGACCAATGATAGCCTATGGCTCTGTAGCCTGGTGGAACAAGGGACAACAAAGAGTTGCCCAAGCCAAACTGAGTGGACTGCAGAGACAGGCTTGCCTGTCAATTACAGGAGCGATTCGCTCCACTCCGACAGCGGCCATGGAGCTCCTTTTGAAACTTCCACCACTCCACCTATTTGTGGAAGTGGAAGCAATGAGGACAACATACAGATTCCATCATGTTACCAACAGCATGATGGATAGCACGAGTCACATGGAATCATCCAACATGCTGAAAGTTGTGAAAAACCACTACATGTTGGGAATGCCATCGGACCTGCTACCAAAAACTGTTAATGCACAGCAACCCTACTCCGTGATCTTCCCAGGGAGAGAGGAGTGGGATCAGAATAAATCTGATCTACTTAAGGGAGAGCTGTGCCTCCTCACGGACGGTTCCAAAACCAATAAAGATGTAGGAGCTGGAATACATGGGGTAAGACCGAAGATTGATCTATCTGTAAGCCTGGGAAATAACACCTCAATATTGCAAGCAGAAGTCCATGCTATCGAAGTGTGTGTTAGAATGTTGCAGGATCAACAAACAACACATAAAACGATAAAAATATTCTCGGATAGTCAAGCGGCCCTTAAAGTACTTGAAGCGAGTCATTGTACATCCAAAACAGTCTGGAACTGCCAAAAGGCACTTGCTGGCCTATGGAGCGACAATAAAATCGCTCTTATCTGGATACCAGCACATGCAGGTTTGGAGGGAAATAAGTCTGCGGACGTTCTAGCAAAGAAAGGAGCAGATACGAGATTTGTGGGACCTGAACCAGCTTTAGGAGTATCCTACGAAACGGCCAAGCGCGCAATTTTGGACCTGGTTGAGAAAAAAGCTAATCTCTATTGGCTTGGACTGCCAGGCCTGTCCCATGCAAAGGCATTTATCCCCCTTCCTATGAAGAAGAGGATAACAGAAAGTCTGTTAAATATGAATAGAATTAAGCTCAAAACAGCAGTAGGTCTATACACTGGCCATTGTGGTCTAAGACATCACATGCACAGGATGGGGCTTGAAAACGAATCCGAGTGCCGCCTATGTAAGGAGGATGACGAGACAGCCAGACATGTGCTATGTGAATGCCCGGCAGCTGCCAGGATCAGGTTCTCTATTTTCGGTAAAGATATCCTGTTGCCCGAGGACTTGAACAATACCTCCCCAGAAGCAATAACAAGACTCATTGAGGACTTAGAGTTGCTTGGGGAAGTATAAACATAGGTGTGAGCCAAAATAGACCACAAAGTCGCAGTGGAGGGTCGGTTTGATCCACTCACTTTTAACCTAACCTAACCATGTTTACATTTTTTTCTTTTTAATGTCAGTTGTAAATTATGAGCACTGATTTCGATTGCATTCATTCACACACACAGATAAAATCTTTAATTCGAATAGATTAAAAACAAATATTAATAAGATGAGGCATTGAATTAAACTTGTGTTATGTGTTAGTTATATTTTATAGTTTCTGAAAAATATAAATATTTACAATTACATCTTAAAACCGAGTTTTTAAGATAAAAATTAAATAATAACGTGTTCTATTATAACGATACAAGTAAAATTTGGTTTAGTTTGGAGTACCTATCCAGAAAAAATAAAGTGAATAACTCATGTTCAACATCATCCTACCGTGAAGTAAAGTTGGGTTCTAGCGCCACATAATCTGAAAATGTTTAAAAATGACGACCTTTGTTTATTATTTGTAGACACAATTAGCAGAGAGATTGACTGTACAATTCTATAACTAGGGTTAAATTCATCCCAACGATTTCAAATAAAACTTAACATGTGCTATTTAAACATAACGAACTACGATTTCATGCTACTACATGTATTTTAAACATTTAAATAGTCGTGGCGTATATCTTATTTAACTTTTATAAATAGATGTTAGACACTTGTTGGCGGAACAGAATGGTGCCTTAATAAAATATTTAAAAATTCGACCTAAAATGTTTAATGGTTTTATTTCAAATTGTGTGTCATAACTAATTGTGGTATAGAGATCAAATATTAAAACTGTGTTACTAATTCAAGATGGCGAAACCAAATAGTGGCCAAATAATCTGTTTGTAATCGTGAAAAAAATCACCCTCTTAGGTTTTACGTATCTTCACGTTTTAGCGTCTCTAGATGTAAAAGAACATGTTTTATCAATTCCGTCGGTCCGTCTGTCCTATATGTCAAAGCCAAGGGTCATATAGGGATGACCTGATAATATTTTCGTAAAAATCCAATATGGCGGAACAATGTTAAAAAAATGTTAGAGTGGTGTATTATATAGAGTTAGACGCCAGTAAAAAAAAATTAATTGTCGATATTTCGCAAAAATGCATCCTCAGGACACATATATAGATTCTTTATCTTGCGTGAAACCCATATTATCTGCCTTTACCTATTTCGTTGTTCCGCAGATATTTTCCAGATATTCAGTTTCTAAACGATTTTCGTTAGTTAACCCTCTTGTTATGTTAGAGTGGTGTATTATTTGGGGTTAGGATCCAGTAAAAAAAAAGTCTTTTTTTTAAATTGTGGACGTTTCGCAACTTTATTGTTGTGATCTCAGGACACATATATAGATTTTGTATCCTGAATGAAACCCATATTATCAGTCGCTACCTGCTCCGTTCGTCCGCAGATATTTCCTAGGTATTAAGTTTCTAAATGGTTTTCTTTAACGATTCTCTTGTTTTTATGTTGGAGTGGTGTCTTATTTGGGGTTAGGAAATATCTGCGGACCAACGGTAAAGACTGATAATTTGGATTTCATGCAGAATCTAGAATCTATGTCCCGAGGATGCAACAATATAGTTGCGAAACGTCGACAATTTAAAAAAGACTTTTGTTTTTTTGTTATTGCATCCTAACCCCAAATAATGCACCACTCTAATATAACAACAAGAGCATCGGTAACGAAAACAATTTAGAAATTTAAAAAAAATATTACTACAGAAACTAATTATCCAATTTACCTCAAACTTTGTCAACGTGAAATCATGTGTTACATAAGAATAAACTGGTAACATTTTGATATGGATCCAAAAGAGTGAAATAAAATAGCGGCTTAATAAAATATTAAAAAGATTCGTAACGAGGGAAGTTCCGGGTAAAGAAAATTTAACGATTTTTAAAGATATATCGCATATTAACTTTTATTTTCAAGATGGCGATAAAACAGCTATTTGGTGCTACTAGATATATTATACTAAATTGCTCTATCTATTGTTACCGTTACCCAAATGTTCTCTACATCGAAGTGTTGTAAAAAATTAACAAATACGTTTATTTCGAGCCCCTTAAAACAAAATTTACAGATGGTTCTAAATAAAATTCAATTGGTCTCCCTTATAAAACACTCCATAAGTAAAAGAAGTACAAGAATTAGCTGCCATACCCATAAGAACATTTTAAGTAAGAATCACATGGGAAATAAAATACCTACTTGAGTTTTCTAAGTTTCAAGAATTTAACTTTAATGCCGTTATATGGGGGGATGAATTAACATGAGTTATTTGGCACCCGTTTTGGAACTTCTTATGATTCATATCATGTTTTATGAGCCTTGTAACTTTCTGGTTCATACCATGAAGGTATTTTTTTAGCACTGGCGAGCCAGGGGGCAAAGGAGCAGCTGCCTCCCCTAGACGCATTCAAAATGTGTATTTAAAATATATTTTATATAGTGCGATTTTGTATTAAAAATATACTTTATTTAGTATAAACACGACATAACAAAATTTACAACCAAAAGTTAAAGAAAAGACGTCAAAAAGGCTTTTTTTAGTCGCTTGTTTTCACTGGGGTTTACTGTCTAATTTAATTTTAAAGAGGGTTTCCAGCCATCTTTAAAATTAAATTAGACATTTTCCATCATTTTTTAAAAGCATTTATTTCATAGTGCGGACGGGGCCGAATTTATTTTAAAAG
The DNA here is from genome assembly GCA_030620095.1 of Kuschelorhynchus macadamiae. Lineage (NCBI taxonomy): Eukaryota > Metazoa > Arthropoda > Insecta > Coleoptera > Curculionidae > Kuschelorhynchus > Kuschelorhynchus macadamiae. The sequence continues at coordinate 1,601,977 of JAUTXW010000383.1, forward strand.
CAAATGGGTCGTTGATATTTTTAGAAACATAAAATTTTGTCATACAGCTCTACATTTGACATTAATAAGTAACAACAATTTTGAATTTACACAATCAAATTTATCGAATAATTACTTACTATTAAATAGGTAAGTATCTCTCAAAATAAAATTCAATATTATCTTGTAATCTTGATATTGGTTAAATCTATTCCACTATAAACAACAAACAATCAACTTTTTAACTAAAAGGAATACGATTAACATTCCAAGAAATTGTATGGCCTTTGTTGTCTATTTTTGTCTGTATTTTTTTGGTGATAGTTTTGCCATGCTCGGTTGTTCGATAGCAGCCACGCTCTGTTGCCGAATCGAAAAAAATTGTATATCCAATTAGGTGTCCAAAATCGTGTTATCAGTTATTATTATCGCTATTTCATTAGCGCACTTATATCATCAACGAAAGATAGTAATCTTGTTTAACAAAAAAATCATAAAGGCAGTTATATTTTATTGTTGGCATAACGAGTTCACTTTGACAACGCCGCCTTTCCGAAAATCAGGGGTACGTTGCCTTTTCCCACACCATCTTTAGTAGTAAAAATGTAAGAATGAGCACACTTTGTGAACTCGCCAGCTAGTAGTGAAATCTAGTACTAACTCAGCGGTGAACAACTATCTATACATAAACAAGACTTTCGTACCACTTTAAGAATAAATTGGTGGTACGCAGAGGCGAACCACCAATGATACACGTACCACAGTTTGAAAGCCTCTGAATTTTTAATTAAGATGTCGTATCCGCTCTTAAATAATTAAAACTGATGACAGATTTATGATTTAATTCATACGGAAGTGAAAAGTGTCAATTAAAGAAAAGATACGTGATTATTTTTTGGAAAAAAATCTTAAAAATGATTTTATGAATTGTTTGAAGAAGTCAATAAGGCTAGGAGTTCTTAAAATCATTGTCTTTATAACTTATTTAAAAAAAAAGTACTCAAAGCTGTCTTAATATAGGCCCTTTTAGCTTTGTGACGTACATAGCAACGTCCTTAAGAATCTTTATACTTAGAGAGGCTTTATGAGAAGTTTTTTATCAGTAACTTGAAGAACTTCATTAAAATTAAATTGCTTATTGGGCTATTTCATGGGCTATTTCAACGCTGATTTAATGCATACATTAATTTATTGAAAATGAAAAAGAAAACTAAAGAAAAACCAAATAAACCAACTCTAGAATATAGTCCGTTCATCCTGTGTTAGAATTATAACATATTTAATCACTTAGGAGTGCTGACCGTTTCTGGACGCCCCTGGCCATGTCCCTCCTTCCTGCTTTTCCTATTTAGCCAGTTTCCAAGAGAAATGGCAAATATCGAGTGCACTTGCGGGGGGCGACAATAATAGAAACCTTTATTAACACCCGCATTTGTAATTAAAACCGTTTTTATTAGTTCGTTCAGAAAATCGATACTTTTTAATTATGGGGTGGTTTATGTTTTTAGATGACGTAGTTCCATTAATGTTCCACACAAGGTTTCTTTTGTGCTGCGAGAATAAGGGCGTTTTACCCGGGAACGGAGGGAACTGAAGATGTTTGAGAACTTTGAGATTTGCTGTGGAATACGAAAATTGAGAAGAGAGTTTATTGTCAGTTACCATATATTCCCTTATCTTCTGTTAACTGTAACTGTAATCTCTAAAGTATATATATATATATATATATATATATATATATATATATATATATATATATATATATATATATATATATATTATATATATATATCTATATATATATATACATATATATATATATATATATATATATATATATATATATATATATATATATATATATATATATATATATATATATATATATATATATATATATATATATATAACAATATATATAATTATTGGGGTATCGGTCCTTCCTGGGACCGATACCCCAACAATTAGGTTACTTGTTGTTCAACTAGTCGGTCAAGACTACCCTTCTCTTTAATATATATATATATATATATATATGTATATATATATATATATATATATATATATATATATATATATATATATATATATATATATATATATATATATATATATATATATAAGGAATTTATAATAATAAAATACAGACAATCAAAAGCAACCATTTAAATAATAAAGTAAAATTTAAACAAAAGTGTGTCTAGTATTACATTTAAAAATAAATTTGTCACCTGCCAACATCACATAACTTTACAGTTTCATTTTATCATTTTATTTTTCCAAGAAAAATTCTTTTAAAGTCAAGGATATGGTCGGGTCTCTTCATATGGTCTCCAACAGTAAATTGTCCAATAAAATGACAGAGAGGTTTTAACGCAATTTTTCAATTTCGTCGACCCTTCAATCAACTTTAAAAATCGGTTTCCTCGTGTTTTGGGGCGGCATATTTTTTGCCTGTCCTTTCTTATTTCATTTAAGCGGGTCACGAAAAAGCAAACTTTTCTATTGGTTATCGATTTGATTTCAATAATGAAATAACTCTAAAATTGTTCTATCAACGATGTTGCTAAATTTGATGGGATTTGATTTTTCATATTTTTATTGTTTCACCACTTGCTCTGAGGCATTTGTTCGACTTTATTGAATAAAATCGATTTTGAGAAATAGAAAACAACAGTTATTATTAAAAACTGCACTAGTAACTGATTACTCAAATAAACAGAGTGAAAGCGAATTAAGTACAGATATTTTAACCCACAAAAGTATGGGTAATTTAAAGCAAGTAAGTCTTATATAACAGGAGACATTACAGACTATTGCCATTTTAAAATGTACGACTTTTTGACAAGGCGGCAGAATTGTAATTATAGTCCTCTCTGAGCGCTGCACCAACTATGGCATAAACATAACTTTTTGTTTAGAAATCTATAGAAAATCATTTGAAACATCTTAAAGAATATGTTTACAAATTTTCCCCTTCCTCCAGGCAGAAATTAAAGACCCGATTTGTAAAAAGTGTCGACACGCATTTTTTGCCAGGACACGTTTTAAAGGCCAATTTCAACTTTTCAGCCACTATACACAAAAACTTGGTCTAAAATAAGCCTTAATTGTTGCTTAAATTTTCCTAAAATGTGATCTGGAATTAAAATATCTCTGAAAAGGAACCTAACCGCGCCCAAATCGTTTCATTTTTAAGTCTATACTAAATGAATTGTGTTTTTGTTGACCAGTTTTATAACTATAATCCTAAAACTGACACACGTTAATCCAAATTGTGTTTAGATTTATATTAGGTGTCTACTGTGTAGTAAACCAAATCCAAATTGATCACGAATATATTTTCTGCCAGAAACATTCTGACTAATAAACGGCTACAGAATTATTTAACTCTTTTCCTGATTTTGAAGATGTATGCGGTTGTTAAATTTCGTATATTGATATTGCAACTGTTTGTGACCTTCATACTGCAGATTCACTTTTTCTGGCGATAGAAGACAAATTAATTAAAAATAATGGATTTTTTAAAACAACTAATTTTTCGGATTTCACGGAACATTTTATTTTTAAATGTCCGATTATTTTTAAGTGAATCGATTCCAGCGCGTTTCTTTCTGCCCTTATAAGAGTCCAAAATTGTAATTTAACTAAAATTAACGCAATTTTTTTTGTATAAACTGTGAACTAAAAAGTAAAAAATGATATTTACTGTATAAAGTGAAATAGTAAATCTGCAGAAGAACTCCACCCTCACTGATGAAAGAGTCAAAAATATGTTTACATTAATTTTATTTAAATTACAATTTTTACACAAATGACCAGGCACACCACCAATTAAAAATTGATCTCGGTGAATTTTCCAATTTTTTTTTATATGTTGTAGTGCTTGACCCTAGTAGTTATAAAATAATAACTTTTTATCGTCCAGTTTTTAAAATACTAAAAATATGTTTCTTCTTAAATTTCTATACACGACAAATAAAAAACATATATTAACCAAAAAATTTAAGTTATGTACAGGGTATTTCAAAATTTCTGCACATCAGAAAAGTATTATTGTTTAAAGTGACAGAATTGAGTTTCCATTTTGAACAAGTTGCCTGGAAAACAATAATGCAATGTTTATTAGGGTATGACAGTTCTTTGAGATAGGTGCATATTCTCCAAAAGGATATTTTTCAGTGTTTTTACTGTGGTTAAATTATATATAAAACAGAGTAACAATACGGTAAGCTACAAACTAATATTGTACAATGTGTCCCAAATTCGGTTATCATTACAATAAAGCATCAAATATGGGTTGAATACCAAAATGGAAATAATCTAATTACAGTATACTTCTGCACGTGTAAAGCTGGTTTAAGATCTGTTGGAACGTGTGCCCATGTTGCAGCAATTTTATGGTATCTGCGGTGTGTAAGAAACCAGATAAATATAAAATATCCTTCCACCAAAATTTTGCAAGATATCTTGGATGCTGCTGGTCGACATGGAGCTCAACCAGATATACCATATATAATTAACTAAGTAGGTAAAAAATAAAAAGTTATTGTTTTTCATTTAAAACCTATGCTGTAGCATACAGATTTTTTGTTTTTGTTAACTTTTTTGTTCTCGTCACATTTATATTCTATTTATATTAACAACTACAGTGTTCGCCATTACTTTGTAGCAAGTTAAAAATTAATTCGAATATACACGTAAGATCTCATCCACTGGATGTATCAAAATTACATCAATATCATAACCATATTAATTTAATTTTTTTTTAATTTCCCAGTGATTAGTTTTTAATTAAAAAATACTTTGAATCTTAGAACCGTTGCGCTAATAAAAAAAAACACACACACGCACACTAGTTCATACCTCTATAATATTCGTAATGAATATAATAACCCAAAGAATATATTTTCTAATAGAGTAGATAAAACATGTATGTATAATCCGGAATATACCTGTTTAATTTTTAATACTTTTCTGATGTGGAGTAATTTTGAAACACCCTGTACATAACTGTAAAAACGTAGTATAATATGGAAGATAACTGTTTAATTTTTAATACTTTTTTGATGTGTAATTTTGAATTACCCTGTATATAAATTTAATTTTTTTCCTTTATATGTTTTTTATTACTTCTAAATAGAATTTTGATAAGAAACATAACAATAGTTTATTTAAAATTTTCATTTTATAGTTATTTTTCCTTGGAAACCCTTAAAAAATATAGGTAAACTGCGTATTTAAACACCCTGTATTTCAAAAACTGGAGGAGAAAGTTTATTTAATTTGGCAGAATAACTACTAAATATACAAAATTCACCGAGATCCATTTTAATGGGCGGTGTGCCTGGTCCTTTGTTTTAATTTTAGACAATTTTTAGAATAGTTTCACATAAGTAAAGCTTTATATTTCAGTAACAAATTGGAAATTGTTTGTTTAAAATAAATCCATATAGAAATTAGTGAGCCCATCCAACACATTTAGGAAATAAAACGAATTCATATATGAACATTTGTGCCCACCAAACTCATTTTAGTTACAAAGCAGAAATATGGTTTTGTAATAAAGTACACATTATGTCCGTTAAGCTTCAACACAGTTGTGTCTAAATTGTTTTATTGAGCCAAAATCAACTGAGTGAAGAAATATTCTAAACGCATATGTTTAAAAAGTGTCAATTTAGAGCACAGTGTCTATTAAAGCACAAATAATTAAAAAATTGTCAACATTTAGTGTGTGTGTGTGTTCAATGTTTTTTTTAAACATGAATAATGGTTGTACTAGGGGCATGTATGGGGAGAGCGTATCTGAGATGAAAAATCTATTCATCATTCACATTTCAAATGCATACCAGTTTTACCCGGTATTTACTCAGTCGTTATATGAACGCATACTGCTCGCGTATTAATGACTGATATTGGAGTTTGAAATGTGAATAAAGCGTAACTATTTTTTTTCAAATAAAAAATTGTTAGTTGAAAAATGCATGCTAATGATCTTTATTTTATTTTCAGGGACCTATACGATTATTGCATGTCGCCTACCAGGAAAAACGATGACATCCGTCACAATACCATCAAACACTGGTCCACTACATGGAGGTTACCCTTCTGTACGAGAAGAAATATCAAACAGCGAATCAAATTTCGAATCGGCTAGAACTGCAAAGCGATGCCTCAGTTTACCGTCGACCTCAGATCCCTGTAAAAAACGTAGGAAACAATCTACCCCAATCAGGATCTACAACTCGGAGCCCGAGTCGGCTGAAGATGCTTCCGTTCCTTTACCACCGTACCTAGAGGCAAAATCGGCAGAATCTCCTGAAAATATCGACCTGAGGTGTCACATGTGCCAATTAAGATTTGAAACTGCTGAACAGCTACAGAGCCACCTTGTTTGTGAACATCAACAGGTTGAATTGAAAAGGGAGGCAGAGGATGACACGACAACTACTACTCCTTCTTCGACACCATTCATTGATGCACCTTTGTGCCTGACTATGCCTAGACCAGAAATGCAATGGTCAGGAGAAATACAAAACAAAGAATGGGTCAATCCCAATGTGCAAGGTATTCCATTTAGTACAGCTAACCCAATGTTTATGGCTATGAGCCAGTTCAGTCAACCTGACAATATCCAAATTAAACCTATTCGAATATTCAATCCTGATGCCTACTGCGACTTATGCAACAAGGAGTTTTGTAATAAGTATTTCCTAAAAACACACAAAGCTAATAAACATGGCATTTATACAGACATAGTTACCACCGAGCAACAAATGCCAACTGCTGTCAACATGTCATCATTTGCATCAAACCTAAACTTGAAGCTACCAACTTCAATACCAAGTGTAGACGTATCAGTAAAGAACGAAACTAAAATTTCAACGAATGTTACAAATCCTTATAGTGTAGTTTTTCCTTGCTCGTTTTCGAATAAGTTTCCCAAACAAACTCTGCCGGTTTTGCCAGATAGTGAGCCGAACGATATCCAAATTCCGGTATCGATACCATCGTCCAATGGACCATCGTCCTCTAGTGAAAGTGATAAAGTTACGCCAGAAGATCCAACTGCCGAAGGATGTTCTAGTCCTAGTAATATACAACCCGAATCTACCTCAGCGAAAAATGATTCTGAAGGAAATATACTATTTTATGATTCTATCAAGATGTCACCTAACCAGTCTAGTCGAGAGATGGACCTTTCAAACCGCCTTAGAAGAATAGGCGTTATGAATCCTAAAGCTTTCTGTGAAATTTGCAACAAAGAATATTGCAACAAATATTTTTTACGCACCCACAAAATGAAACGTCATGGAATCTACATCCCCGATGATAGGGACCCTAAACTTGAAGGAATGAGCAATAATTCATGGCCTTCTACCGTACAAACTAGCCCTCTAAATCTTATCGTCACTGAGCAATCTCCTACTCATGATCGTAAAACTACTTCGCCTAACGATATCAGCTGCGAATTATGTGGAATCAAATTTCAAAATAATAGTCTAGCTCAGCTGCATAACTACACTGTTCACGGTAAAACCATAAATAAAGACTCAGAGACCAACTTAGACACGAGTTTTGGACCATCGAATGACGAATTTAAAAAATCGCAGGAGATCAGCAAAATACCTGTTCAAGAAAAATCAGTCAATCCCGAAGCTATAAGTGAAGATCTTCAAAAACTTCAAACTATGATTCTTCAGCTAAATGACCTTGATGTTACAAAAGTTTCCACCACTTGCAGTTCTTGCAGCAAAGAGTTTGAAAACCGTTTTTTCCTTCACGCCCACATGGTGACGGAGCATGGCGTGCTGATGGAAGATACCACAGATTTCGAAAAAAGCGGCGATTCAGAAAATAGCAACAACAATACCCTTTGTGATTTATGTGGAAAGGATCTCCAGAATGCAGATGAAATGAAGAAACACATCATAGAAGTTCATTCGAGTATGCCAGCGATGCCAGATAATACTAAAGACGAATATGGCAACGAAAATGGATCGCCTGATAAAATATCCAACAGAATGTTTATGTCTGGCAGTAGCGTGCCAGAAAGAAGATTGTCAGTAAATGTCACTCCAACTAGCAGTTACTGTGAAATTTGCAACAAAGAACTATGTAATAAGTATTTTATGAAAACGCACATGCAAAGAATGCATGGCATCGAGATCGAAAATGGAGCTCAAATAGGTGGAGTAGTTTGCGACATATGTAACAAGGAACTATGCAGCAAATACTTTCTTAGAGTACACAAACACAATACACACGGTATTGTGGAGTATGGGGCTAGTCTCCTGCAACCTAGAAAATCAGAAGGGGAACAACCTGCGTCACAACCGCCTATTTCAACACCACCCCCTGATCCTGCCTTAAAACCTGCCGACCTTGCCGATTTAAGTCAACGCTACTTTACTCACTTTACTGAAGTATGTCCTCTTTGCAGCAGAAGATTTAGAAGTACCAAATGGTTAAAAGCCCATCTGATAAGCGACCACGGACAAGCAGGTGCTGAAAAGTGGTCTGAGCTAGAGCAGCAACTTCAACAGTCCTTGGGGCAGAACTCAAAACCTTCTAAGGCTATTAAAACTGAACGAACTAGCCCTAACTTAAAAATTCCTAATGGAGGCCACGACCTGACTCCAAAAACTATAGGTATTCAAAACGTTTTATCTACAATTTTTGGGTCTGATGAAGTAAATGCTAAGTCCTATCAATGTTCCTATTGTCCATTCACATCGCCCTTGCTGCCTTTATTGTTTATCCACGAGAGAACACATTCTATCAATGAAAATGTCCCTCTTAAGTGCCCAGTATGCCCTCAGTCATTTTTGGAAAGAGAACTATTCCAGCGTCATATGTACAGCCATCATCCGTTTTTGCCATTGCCTCCGCTATTTAATGGCCACTCAGATATACACAAAGAACAACAGTCTCAGGAAACTACCGAGGAAGAGAGCTTTGCCCCTGTAAGCATCAAAACAGAAGAAGGTGTCGACCAGAACAAGATGCCAGCCACGGGAAAATTGAAGAAAACATCGCCAAGAATTACCGTAGCGGAACTACCGATGGAAGTAACCCAGTCTCTTAAAGATGTAGCTAAGAAAGCTCAGCTACCAGCCACATACGCCTTGCCCCAACACGGCTGCGAAACACCACAAGATGATAATTCATCTGAAACACCTGGGTATGTTATGCAAGCTTTTTTATTAGAAGACTCTGCCTCAGATCGCAGGGTAGTGCCATCGGTTGTTTTTCTACCTATGCTTCAAAAACAACCTGCTCCTTTAACAGTTACTTTCACCCTTACCCCTGCCTAACCAGACTTGATTTTCTTCTGTTTATAGTATAATCGTGTAAGGTTTCAACATTTCAGTCATCTAGTCACATTAAATAGGGATGTAAGTCAAGATGGTTTTAATTTATCATGGTTAAATATAATATAAATTGCTTTAAATAAGGTAAAGATATTTTCAGAAAGTAACCTGTAATATTTGCACTTTGCATCAGCGTTTTAGTTATCAATTATTTCATGATTTAAAAATAAAGTAATTTTGTATAAAAACTGGTTTTTGCAATTACGGTACATATGTTTCTTAAATAAGAAACAGGTGCGGGAATATAGCCCTGAAAATGCTTAATTTTGCCAATACAGGGTACTGAAATATACCGGGGTAACAGATAACGTGGTCCATTGGAATATCTCAGGCATATAAAAGACTATTTGAATTTTTTTAGGAGCTTGTGAACATAAGGACTTTTAAATCCAACCCAGAGCCAACTTTATACCACTCCGGTTTAACTGTAACTTTTGTTTTTGAATGACAACCTGTATATATTTTCAATATTTACAACCTACGCGAAATTTTCTTTCCAACTATCTTTCGCAAGTTAGGTTTTGTTTAAAGAATCGATTTTTAACAACAATAATTACCTCTTGTGTATGCATTAATATAAAGAATACCAATACTTCATATATTTTATTTAGCCTTAATTACTAATTAAAAACTTGTTTATTTTATAAGCTGTTCAAAGGTATTGCCTATTAACCTCGACGCAATACTCAGTTCGACACATTATTTCACGAGAGTTATCTGATCCTAATACAGCAGGGTTAATTGCCCTACACTCGTTTGTTATTCTTGTTTTCAAGTCTTCTAAGTTGTTAAGAGGTGTTCTGTAGACTCGTTCCTTCAGGTTTTTTTTTGGGTTGGAGAAGAGATTTATCGGTTATTGTTTGGGCTTCCTGTACTGATCTTGTTTTTGCCCAAAAAGTGCAAGGCTCCCGTCTTGTTCCAAAGATCGGACTACCTGCTCAACTCCCTTCCCTTTTGAGTATTTGAATGGGCCTCCGGAAGCGCTATCGCAGAGGGCATTCTGCTTCCTGGGTTTTATTCATGTGTTTTTAAACCTGCGCTCTATATTTTGTTGTTCATATTCGTCTTCTATCTATGGCTTTATTATACGTTCTATCATTTTAGATATTTCCTTCCATTTTGCATCGCTCTCTAACATATGGTTGATTATGTTATGTGGTGTCAGAGTCGCCTCAGTGCTTCTGTAGCAAGCCTGTCTCTGTTGTTCCCACTGTTTGCACACAAAAATTGTGTGTTTCACACTGTCTTTTTCGCCACAATAAGTGCACTCGTCGTTCTCACTTTTGTTCTACATATAGTCCCGGAAGCTTTCATGCCCAGTTAAAAACTGTGTAAGGTAATAGTTTACGTTACCGTGTTCTCGTTCGAGCCAGACTGCACTCGTTCCTTCAGGTATCTCCATAAGAAATAATCTAATCCAATCAAATCTGGAGATCTTAGTGGCCACCTGATCGGCCCAATTATTCCTATCATTTTCAGGGAAGGCTTGATGAAGATACTCTGCTACCACTCGATCATTATGGGGTGGGGTGCCCCACCTTGTTTTAGATACATATCACGGCGCACTTCTAAAGGGCCGTTTTCAAGGTAGTAAGGCAATTTTTCGACAAGAAACTCGAAATATCTATCTGAATTTAAGTGTCCCTCAAAAAATGTTGGACCAATAATGTAATTGTCCAAAATACCACACCAAACGTTTATATCCTAGATATTTTGGAAATTTGTTTCCTTAATCCACCAACGGTTCTCTGCAGCCAAGTAGTGGCAGTTATGTCGATTTACAACGCCGTTATTATGAAAACTTTCACCCGACCACAAAATTTTACTTAAAATTCCATTCCATCGCGCCACTGCTAACTATGCCACATCTTCTAAGCGCCTGTTATAGTCCCCTGGAAGTGGTCCTTAAGATGAACTTTATACTGTCTAAATTTGGCTTCTTTCAGGATACGCTGGACGGAAGCACGGAAAATGTTGCTCTCGTTCTCAGAATCTCGAATGGAAAGATGGGGATCTAGGTGTACTCTTCCTAGAACGGTGTGCTCATTTGTTGCGGTTTTCGTTTTAGCAGTCCGCTTTTTAACAAAGGTACCTTTGGCTGGACCCTATTTGGATATTGCTCACGGTATAACTGTAACGCGGCATGTCTATTTCTTCTACACTCATTATAAATTAATATCATATTTAGTTTATGTCCATTCGTGTACGGAATATTTTCCATTTTAAAGTTTCATTTTAGTGACTGAACTAAATTTTTTAACGAACTTTTCCATGATAATCGAATTTTGTTTTAAGTCGCCATGATAGTCAGAGCTAAATATATCCGGAAACTAATTATTGTTGTTAAAAATCGATTCCTTGAGCAAAATCTAACTTGTGGTACATCGTTGGAAAGGAAATTTCGCGTAGATTGTAAATACTGAAAAAGTATACAGGTTGTCATTTCGGTTAAACCGAAAGTGGTATGAAGTTGACTGCAGACACGCTCCAAAAAAAATTAAATTTTAGTCTTTTATATACCTAAGATATACCACGTTATGAGACACCTGGTTTATAACCAGATCCTCTTATCTTAGAAGGGCTTTGAGATGTTGCAATAAAGGACCTCGCATATTTCTTATGGCAAATGCCTTTAGTCAATTTGTGAGGATTTTTGTAAGTGACATTACAGTAGCTGTGAATTTGAATACCCAAGTTTTCTGAGGTATTACATTGTCTGAAAATCTAGATCTAATCAGTTTATTGCCGTGATATTTAAGTAGCCAGATGAATTGATACATTTTAATTATCGATCGAATATTATTACAACTTTAATTGTCAATTATATGACAATAAAAATAACACTCTAGGCAGACTATTACATCAGATTCACCTATTTTTTTATAATACTTCTAAAAATATAATTCTAATAAATAGCATATTAACATACAAAGGGATTGATAAATAGTTGTTTTTTTTTTAATAACTTTAATATTGTCGATAATATCAGTAACCAATGTAAAACAATGAAATTGTGGAATAAGAGAATGGATTACTACGTAAAACTTTGTAAGTAAAATTAAAATGGCATCTAGGCACCATTTTAACGAAGAAATTATATGGAAAAGATGGTCGAACAGTACATCATTTGAAAGGTCTTTTTAACATTAATGCATCTCAAAAATAGAAGGTCATTAAAGTTCAAATTAACAGCCCTTTATCAAATATTCTTAAGCCTAAGTCTAAGTATTGCAATTTTCTAGTTATTGGGGGTTTTATGAACAAAAAAAAATAAGTAAAGAAAAATATTCAGCACCCAAGCTCATAAAAACATTTCAGGTAAGGATCACTTGAGGAATGAAATACCTTAGTTTTAACACGTGTTTATTCTCCATATTTTTTAGGTTCGCTATTTCGAATTGGGTAATTTTGATGTCCTCATATTTTGAGTATAAATTAAGGTTGCAAATGCATTTTAAAAAATGTAGTACTCGACCCTTTCTCCAATTTTTTTTTCAGAGCCGACATTTTAAAATTTTTATTCACAAAACATTCATGCCCCAAAAAGGAGCATTAGTATCTTATTAAAGTTTACCAGATTTCATTTTTTATCTTGCTAGTTCAACTAATAAAAGGGGAATCCATTAGTGGAATACAGTTAGACCCTGTATTTATTTTACTTTTTTTTTTTATTTTTACTAATACGTGCATTAGCTTCTAGTCAATAATATTCTAAGCTACCGACATATTTGAACACGTAGTAAGTACGTAAGTAAGTTTTTGATCAAGGGGTCGAGAACTATAACATCTAATTTGCAGAAAAATTGACTGAAAGCCAATTCTCATAAGAAATGTGCAGGGTTTTAGTTTGAACTATGAGTTCCTTTTTCCTTTGAGCCTGTTTATCATGAGTATGTTAAGTGAACCTCGGAAAATATTATTTATCTTAAAAGTATAAAATTGTTACTAAAAATGCGATGAGCCCTTTTTTCCGTGTCGTTTTCAATTATAATGGTCTTTTACCGGCTTTGTTTTTGTTTTATTTTTCTAAGTAAGCTTTACATTTTAGAACGAACAAAACATGCCAAAAAAGACAAAGGGTATTTTGTTTATTAGGGCTGCCTGAAGTGAGAACCATTTAAATTACTTCCTTCAATTTTAAAACTGCAGGAGTAAAATAGGAGTAATATTGACAATAGACTTAATTTTAAAAGTGCAATAAGACAGTTTGGAGAAATTATATTATTTAATGAATTTCCGAAAATATTTAATTTTAGCATAAAAAACAGAAAAAAAATTATTTAGGGTAAATATCACCCACTATTTCAAAACTAACGCCAACTTCTGTTGCGTCGTTATTAAAGTTACATGATGTAACGTGGGAAGAAAAAATATTCAGGGTCCTATTTATAATTTTGAAAGAAAGGACCTTAAACGGTCCGGTTGAAAAATTATATGTTTCTGTTTTATAATTAAACATTTATTAAAAACGACAAAATTGTACTACCAATTCACATATTCTTATAGCAAGGCATGTTAAATACCGTTATAATTTTTGTTTGAACAAAGGATTCTCTCAGTGCTTTTTTTAATTAAGAAGTTATGGTTCCTAGCATTTTAAAATATTGGTTATGGCATTGGTTTGACCTAAGATACAAAAACTCTTTGATATTTTTGAGCATGCCTGATGAAGTCAAAAGCGAAACGTCGAGAAGTAATATCATATTCACCAAGTTATTATGAACCATGCTTATTTAATTAAATTTACTGACAAAATTTTATTCGAAGTAGAGTTAGGACATTTTTAAAATACCTTGTATATCTTAAAATGTATTAAAAATCATTATATAAAAAGGCGTTTTTTGAAAATTCCGAACCTTTTTAAAGCAATTTATTACAAGCCATCATTAATATTTATAAATTTTGTACAAAATATATTTTTTTAATAAAATATACTTTTTCCAAAAATAGAATGGATAAGGGTACTGGGCATTTTCAAGCTCCAACCAGATAAATTGCACTTTAATAACGTTTTTGTTTTGTAATGTAATGCATTTACGCCTATTGACTTAAAGGATCATAAAAGCATCTTATAAAAACATACAGGGTGTCGGGCAAATATACGGCATACTCTCGAGAGCATATAGGGGAGGCCAATATAACCCTAGTTTATACTATAAAAAGATCTCAAAGTGCCTTTAACGAAGGTACAGGCAGCAAAGGGTACTCAGCACTAACTCTTTCGACTTTAATTTTTAAACCGATTTGTATAATTGATTAAAATTGTATTATTTTGTGTAGGCCATAAAGACGCATAAAACTGTACTACACTAGATTTTCTACATTCTTCTGGGAAGTTAGAAACGGACTTGCCACCACACTCGTTAAGCAGTGTAAAAATTGATGTTTTAAATATTTGGGCTATTCTTCTTTAAAAATGATACTCTATATTTGAGTCGAACTTATTTAATAATCAAATTTATTAACATAAGCTATTTAAGCACAATAACTAATCTAATAACACCATAACTAATAATTCGGATAATAATAAAATTGTTCATTATTTCATCCCACGAATACTCACATCCATCTAACTTATGCACAAGCTGTTATGTGGGCAACATGGAGGCAAGAAGAATTAATTCAGATACATTTCCAAATTGAAGTGTACTACCCGAAAGAACTTTTTAATAGAATCTTTTGACATTTCGAAAATTACTTAAACACAAGAGTGTTCAAAATGTGAAAGCGTTATCCTGTTGTTTACTTGAGTAGGTTTTAGAAACGGGTGCAGTATACCTCCATTTCCTT
Organism: Kuschelorhynchus macadamiae; assembly: GCA_030620095.1. NCBI lineage: Eukaryota > Metazoa > Arthropoda > Insecta > Coleoptera > Curculionidae > Kuschelorhynchus > Kuschelorhynchus macadamiae. The sequence goes on from JAUTXW010000383.1 coordinate 1,617,123, forward strand.
TTTTGTACTAAAAACAATATTCCAGGAATCTACCGAATTTCGTTGCAATTGTGTTTTATTTTTTCTATCAGGTCTTCCCTGGTATGAACTGGCATCGAATAAACAAGCCTCTTAAATTTCATCATAAAAAGAAATCCAACGGAGTCATATCGGGCGACCTCGGTGGCAAAATAGGATTCATCTCTACCTATCTATCAACTACTAAAAATATTGTTATAAGATTGCTAAAATGCTTCGTTATGCATAAACCATATGTAATTTCTGCACATTTTCTAATAAACCGTTTCAATTTTGTTGCAAGAGTACCATTTAATCTATCCAATGAGATGATTTCCAATAATCTCTGCCCACACGTTAACTATATGAACTGCTGTTGGTATTTGGTCTGTACTATTGGTATGCATCATGCTAAATATGCAAATGGTACCTCGGGTGAAACCGGCTTCGTCCGTGAAAAACCAATACTAGTAAAATTTAGATTTTCCCTAAATCGTTTCAGAAACCAATTTGAGTAATTAACTTTTTCAGGATAATCAGTGAGAGATATGATAAGGTTTTAGCAGTTCTTCTCGAAGGGTCTCATGAGAAACTTCTGTCGCATGAACTTGTACCGACACCTTTCTTACACTAATAAAGGGATTTTCAGCAACTCTCCTCTAACTGAGGGTGCCTTGTTCTTCTTGGAGCCTCTTCTTGGAATGTTTAAGTTTCTTCTTGCTTCCACACAATTTTATTGCTGAGTGTTTATCCTTAAATTAGATGCGCGTAATCATATTCGCTATAGGAATAGTGCTCGATTACCCAATTCTTGTGTACTCAATCAATCAGAAAATTTTGGCTAGTGTTGTCGGTAGCATATTGTTAAAGAATTACAACTGATGTTTTATTGTAGTATTCTGATTTATTATTTCAACTAACGTATTAAACAAAACCCTGATTTCTTTTTAGAAAAAGGCTAATTTTATCGGAACAAATGTAGGGTACTTTTTTTTAAAGACGAATAGTCAAAGTAATTAAAAAATCAGTTTTCAGCTCTGTAAAATGATACATGTCAAAATGTTGGTCCAACATCCCTGTCGATGTAAATCATCTACTCCAAAGGTTAGAGCCGAAAACTGGGTACCCCTTTTCTGTATCCTCTGCTAAGGGGCTATTTAGAAATATTTCAAACTATGGTTATTTTGACCACGCCTGACCTATACGCCGAGAGTATGTCATATAGTTGCTTGACACCCTGAAGAGTATATGTATTTTTATAGGCCCTCCGATACGATAAAAAATTACCTAATCAGAGCTATTGTTCCGGTAGTTTCTATGTAGATGTGTTATATTTTCTATAAACAAATCGATGGCGATTCCACGACACCTGTGATTTTTATTATTTTAATTTTTACGTATAATTATTGTATAATCATAAAATATATTATAAAGTAAGCGTATTCCTATATTTGCAAAGTCTTGCCTCGTATATTACGGGGAACATATGAGCACATATTTTTATGCAAATACAGAAAGACTGAGTGAAATTTTATATATGATCTGTTGATTTTCACTTGAAATATATCGAGATAATGATGTTTTGTACGATAGAAAGCTTTAGGTGATGTTTAAAAAGAAGTTCCTATTTTATATCTCGATATAAAACTACTATATTAGTTCACAAAAAAGTATGTATGTATTAAGTTTATAGATGTAGCTTGCTCAACAGTCAGTTAAAAAATAAAAGAAACACGTTTTTTATACTTTATTTTGACGTAGGCATATTTTTTTACAGTTTAAAATATATTTAAAAGCTTTAGAGCACCGGTATAATTAATCATGGAAATAAATAATAATTTGATTACTTTATAGTAATTCTCTAGTGTAAGTGAACCTGAAACCAGCTGTCATTTCTTGAAAATACATAAACTATTTAGGCCAATCAAATAACCTTTCAAAATTCGCCATTCGTCTTATGCCGGTGCCACACATGCGTCATTTGGCAAATAAGGAGCAACGTTTAATTGTTATTCAGTGATTTCCTACTACTGTCGACGGACTTATATAGCGACTATTGGTATTCATTACTTTCCGCATTGATGTTGGTATTTTCGGCAGAGTCAAGTTACTGCTACTATGTTTTACCCCGGACCCTTCAGACGTCTGCCCAAGATCCGTGCGTCGGACTCCACCCTTCGGCAATTCGCTCGCCAAATGCCGATTTATCATCATTCAGAAAATGCCGAATGTGGGGTCCCGGCTTTAGAAATATCCATAGAATTTGATATTAAAAAATTATTTTGCAGTTATTAAGAAAGTTATATAAAATATTAAAAATAATAAAAAAGTGGGAACTCACGTTTGACTCGAAATGCTGCCCAAACCGTTGGTTTTAAGAAAAATGTTGTCGATGCGTACAAAAATCATAGTGATACTATACGCAAGTTGAATAGACAATGGTAAGCGTGTTTAAACGCAAATTTAAAATTGCTTTAGTTAATTTTTATTTTTTTTTAATTCTTATCATATACAAGACTACAAAATTTGCTTTTTACATGTGACAAAGACAAAACAAAGGTTGACAAACACGAAATTACATTCTAAAAATATTTATTTAATGCTTAAAAAGCTGCCATATTTTATGTAGGCATGATGAAACAGAGAAATGGGTGAATGTCTTTAACAAATTAAAATTTATGTTACTTTTTATTGATTTATTTGTCTCGGCTCTCTCAATCTATCCACAGATGTTTTTTGATGGCAACTTTTTCAAATAAACCTTATTCACATCTCGCAAAGTACTTTAATCGTCACCAAGAAAGGCTTTTTCGTGATTTTCTACTGGTCGGGACGCCACTAATAAAATTTGATAAATGGAAATTAAGTTTTAGTCATGCACCAAGTTTTGTGATTTTTTTTGAGAAATTACAATTAAAAAATTTTCCATAACAATTAGATTTCTTGAACCACGCTATATATTGATTGGCCTAAGTGTTTAGCAATAGTTTTATTAAAATTTGTTAAAGTTGTACTGGAATTTTTATTTAATGAACATAGTGATTTCTGAATAATTCATTCTTCTTTATTTTCCACAAGTGCTATTTCAGAAATCATGGTATTACATATCAGTAGAAATCATTTGAAAACATTTTCTTGTTAAAAAAAGACTACGTCGTACAATAAGTAGGTATCATTTGCTGGAAAATCAAATTCCTTTTTATATGAAGCATAGCTAAATTTACTAAAAATTTATGCCAAAAAGATATCTTAATTGTGTAAAGTCTAGCTATGTACAGGATAACGGAAACTAAAATGTAAGCTTCTTTTAATTTCCAGGTAAATGATACGGAAAAAAATGTGTTTCTACTTCAAAAGCACTTATAATTCACATACCACACTAAAATCAGTTATGTTGTGTTATCATATTATTCATTTCAAAAATGCTTTGTTCTGAACTTAGTTTTTCGGTTTACTTTAAAAAAACCTTCCACAAATTTTGTAAATTATTACTAATAAATATTGCTGTAATTTTCAAAAATATAATACCTATATAGCCTGATTGATTTAATTTAAAATATTTTTTTCGTTTTTTGATTTTATTCACCTACTTAGTTTTTTTTACTACATAAAAAATATGTGAGATTTAGAATGTTTTGTATATTTTTGCACAGGTGATGAAAATCTGTGTAAACATGAATGGAACATCCATTATATCATTTGACTTTGATTATTGATTATTTGCCATATTTTGAACATTTTTTACAGGTTGTTTTAAAAACATGGTCATCGCCTAATGGGAGAATACTTCGTATAAAATAAGGGAAAAATATTATATATTCATAGGTCTACAATGGCTTCATTTTAATGATACAAGGTGTTAAAGAAAATTGTTTTGATTTGGCTTTTTCTCTGTATATTCAAACCAAATTATTAGATTTGAATAAAACTCGATATAATAAGAACATGCGCAGTAATAAATTATAATCGTCACACTATTATTTAGCCAAATCTTTTTTGTGTTGGCATGTTTAACAATTTGGTGTATAGCACTTATTCTCAGATTTATTTTACACAAAAAAGTTAAAAGTAACTTTTTTGTGTAAAATAAATCTGAGAATAAGTGCTATACACCAAATTGCTAAAGTTGATAAATGGTAACAGTTATTTTAATTTGAAAATAATTTTATTCTAAAAGAAGAAAGAAATTTTAAAAGGCATCCTCAATTATTGCAAATGGCAAAAATAATAATCATTTGACATAAGTAAGCACGACAATTAAGCTTTGGTAATTATGTTTTAATATTCCAATACCCTATTTAATACTTTTACTAAGATTAAAATGTAGTACTTTAATCTTGAGTTCATTCTAATGTTCGGACCAGATGGCTTGATTTATATTCTTAAAATAAGGGTACCATTTTTGTGTACAATTAATCAGGGGATAAATATCATATTTCAGATTGTCAAAAATGCCAGTACTAAAAACTTATGGACGAATGATGGGGAAAAACGCATAATTTTGCTTGTTTGTACTATTGTCAAGAATGTATCATAAAAAATTCATTTCTGTCCAAGTTCTTCCTACACCCTATTTAATAATCTAGTTTGAATATTCCTATATCTTTATATCATTTTTGTTTTATTTTATGCCAAGGAATCTTCCATTAAGTTATAATCCATGTTTTTTTTTAAACACTCCGTATAACATGTCATATACACAATTCAACAGTTTTTGAATAGTTATTAACATTTACAAGTAGCCAAATACACCTATAATATGGTAGAAAAATGCAAAATTAAATCCTACTTAACCAATTCAATTTCATTTTTATGTATTGTCAAAGAAAAAAATTATAAGGACCACATATTTGTGCCACAAGGGATATAAGTTTTATGTATAAAAATGCATAAAGTAATGTTTTGTGCATTTTTAAAACTGGCTTTTTATATACAAACTAAATAAATCTATTTCAAACAAACCTCTGCAAAGTTTGTGAAAGGCAGCTTCTATACAATGCTTGTAAATAATTCGTATATTCAAATGTTTATTCTATTACTATATGCATTGGTGTGACTAGGGTTAGTAAGTGTGATGATAACAAAGCATAACTGACTGATTTTTAAGTCCACAATAACTCAGGGTTAGCTGAAACGAGTACAATCAGCCTCATTGGTCTAATAGGCTAAACTAAGCCTAACTGGACCATCCTTTTCCTTCTTATCGAGTTCCTGACTAGTAGTATTTAGAAGTAGGATTATATTTCTAACAGCCTTTACAAAAATGTTCTCGACTCATTGAAACAAAAGAACATATGAATTTACTGCGGTAAAAGTGATGAACACCAGTAACATCCTAAATGTATAGTACCTTAAGCAGGAACCTTCCAATTTTTTAAGTAGATTTTTCCAAGCCGTTTCGATTTAAAAAATAATTAACTAGATTATGGTGAAGCAAATTCAGAAAGATGGCAGCAAGTGCAAACAGATGTATTTTTGCGATAAATACAAATAGGAAATGTCAAAATAAAAAATGTTTTTGTCTAAGACAATAAAATGGAACATAAGAAATAATATAAAAAAGTAACAGTTAAATTAAAAATGGCTTAATCACACTAAGCTTCAACGAGAATAGTTCTTAACAAAATTGGTGAAATAAACCGAATACACCATCTGTTTAACATCTTTTATACATTTGATCCTTTTTTAGATTTAATCCATTTTTTTAACTGAAATTCTTAAAATATCCATTATGCCAAATTTTGATTTGTTGGATACCAAGAAATCCCACTTTAAAGATACAGGTGTTGTCTTTGCAAAAAAACGTATTTCAAATCTGTTTTGGTTTGGTTAATATAACAACAAAATTGTAATCTTGTATACAAACTGAAATACGCCAAAAAATTCTCAAGTAAGTTTCTGCTAAGTGCACAGCAGTAAACATTTTTGTAAATTTAACAAAGTTTATTTTTTTGTTATTCGAACTTTTTGATTTAATTAAAATATATGGTTTATTTAACTACTGAAGGATGGAATTATTTATAAAAACAATACATGTGCCTGCACATCCATAGCCACTGACGTGTTAATCAATAACACCCTAACAAATATGTAAGTAATAAGTATGTTTTAAAGTTAGTGATCAAATTTGCAAAATAAAGCGACTGAGCAGTTATGAGTCATCTTAATCCTGATTCAACATCAACTATTAGTATGGACAGCTCAAAGCAGCATTCACAGAATATTAAGATCTCATTAGTTTCATTAAAAACTGATTATACTTTGAATAGACGACGATTTTTTAAAGTTTTAGTAAATTCCCTGGTCCTTGGATTGATTAACGGATTGGTCCCCACTGGATTGTTTTCTGTAAGGACATTAGGGTTTAGTGGACGTGTTGAAACAATGAATTTTAAATGAATGCCATAATTAACAACATAATTTTAATTAATTTACTGAAGTTAGTGGTGGTTAATTTCTACATTTAATAAATTAATACCTACGGTGAGTTAGGCATTTCATTTATTACATAAAATATGATCTCTCAGTAAATTATAAACCAAATTTAATTTAATTTCAAAATGAAGTACTACTCGGCCTCATTGATATGGCGGGGTGGAAAATATATAGGAGTTATTTCCCCCTTTAAAAAATTTATTAGGAAGCGGGCGCAATAGTACGGTAAAAATTTGTTTTTTTTGGAGTAGCGAATTTTTGAACAAGAATGTACATTCCAAGAAAATGGATTAAATTTAAAGATGGATCAGCTTTGATTTTAGTACAAGTGGATTTTGAATGTACGAAAGATGCTAAATAAAAATTCATATTCGTTTTTTTCGCCTATTTTACTAATAAATATTTTCAATAAAGCTCACTGTGTGTGGTATCCAAAATAGGGAGTATATACCTTAATTTTGAAACATTTTTCTAACTATTTCCGTAATAATAGCTGCGAAATAATATATTAAGTGATCCACCCCATAGCCCTTTCCTAAATACCTCCTCCCTAACGTCCTTGATAGCTTATTTTAATTCTCAGAAAAGGCTACAATCTGCAATACTTTTTTAAAAAGCTACATTTATTCAAACAGATCACCTTCTACCAAACCATTGATTTAAATAATGAACTTCTAACCCTTGTCTTGTTGATGTGCGTTTTGTTAAAAAAAAGCAGAACATTCTTGATAATATAGCAAGCCAAACACTAACCTTTTCGAGGTACTAGGCGTGATCTTAACGTGTTCCTATCACTCTTATAAAGTCTTTTTTTTTGTTACCACTCAAATAAAAGGTAGATTTATCCCTAAAGTAAATGATTTTTCACGAGTCAAAGCTTAACAATTCAATGCCCTATCGTCCAAACTCTTGAAACCTTTACATTTTACAAAGGTAAAAACTTATCAAACTTAAGAAGTCGGATTCATTGGAACTTGTTCAATAGCTTTAACAAGAAGATTTTCTGTTTGATTGTTCCCTTTTCAGCAATGTTTAAGATATTTGCAAAAAAAAACATTTCCGACTATGTCGTGCTCATTTTTTTATATTTGTCTAAGCCTGATATAGTCAAACCTTTCTTTTAATCAAAAAGGCTTGAAAAGAAATACTTTTAAAAGGAATAATGTAAATCGGATTTTTTCAAGCGCAAAAACATCTTGGATCTGTAAGTCAAACTAACAACTTCTAAACATGAAATCCTTTTGTTAAAAAAGTCTATTTTCACGTCATGAAATAAATGGCTTTTATCTGCTCGCAGAAAATTTTGTAGAGTAGAAACTATCAATAAAATAAATACAAACTGTCGTAATAGGTGATCTGGCAGTTTGCGCCTGCTGTAAGCATAGTCTGTCTGTCAGATTAACATATTTAAATTGTTTTGGCAAGAGCAGACGGTTTGATGTGCAAAATTTCTTGAGCTTGTTATGAAGAATTACTTTATAGCTGGACTACACGATTTTTATCTTGTTCCCAACGTTATTTACTGGAACGTTTGGGACCTAATGAATTCCATGTTACAAGAACGGTCTATCTTTTTACATTCAAATTGCCTGTTGTTTTGAATATATAGCTGTTTATTTTCAAAAATAAGATTTTATTTACAAAATTACTACTAGTTTTGGTACTTTGCCACTACGTATGTATAGAGCATGTTGAGGCTTATTTTATGTAAAGAAAAATGAGAAAATCAAAATTATCATTTAAGGATATTTTAGCGTTGTTTGTGTCAGCTTGGTCGTGTATAGTTTTATAAATATTAGAATGTTAATAATAGGATTTTTTGGTTTTTACACTTCGATGTTATATACTATTGATTTTTTAAATTAGACAAAATATTTGTAGACATGTGGGAAACCTTAAGAGGTACAGGGTGGTTTGATGTGACACATTTTCTAACAGAGAAGATTGTTTATTTGCCAATCCGTACAAACAGTGACAGTCAGCGGTTCTCAAACTATGGCAAACTGTACAAACAAGACGTTAGAATTATTTTTTCAAATTTAAATTTGCAACAATATAATCATAATAAAAGCATTAAAACTAAAATAGAAATACTTACAATATTTGTAAGTGTGTAGAACTATGACTAATACAGTGTGGTAAAAAAGTTCGGCAACGGCCATTTTTCTCGTAAATCCCTGTATCAAAGTGCTTCAAATTTGGGTCGTAGAGGTAAAAAATTGTTTTGCATTTCGTTGGTGACATCTGCGACGTTGTCAGACCTACCGCTTGTCAGGTATTGACATTATGTTTTGATTTTCTTATCTAACACCATGTATTTTTTATTTTTTTAGGAATCCTTGATGAAATAAAAGGTGTGCGATCTGGAAATGAATGGTTAAATAAATTCGCCACCTCTTCATACGACCTCACGCGATCTCCGTATCTTCGCATCATGAGCATTATGATCCGCTCTGTTTCAGTTAAATGAAACTTTTTTAATTACTATTTGTGATAAACTAGCATAAAAATCTGGCAATAGGATAGTGTCAGTTAACTCTACACTGACATTTTGGCATTTATTATTTAAAATTTGCTGGTGACTTCCTTTACAAAATTTGCTTACATTTTCCTGGGACCCTGCAGGGTTCGAAACATTATCTTTCCATCAAAACAAACTTTCTCGGGGTTTGTCGTAAATGTCCGCCTCACAATAGCGGAGAAGTTCTTGATTACTTAACCGAGCATTTTTATAATAAAGTTATTGCAACCATTGGTTCAGTACGGTGGCCTGCCTGTTTACCTGACCTCGATTTCCTCGATTCATTTATTCGGGAATATGTTAAAAAGATATATAACAATCACGACCACTCTGCAAACCTTAGAAACGATTAGTCGAGCTGAAATTTGTCTTGAACATGATGAAATCAATTTTGAAAATTTACTACAGAGAAATTTTTAATAAACTGGGATATTGTGTTTTTTAAAAAAGATTTTCGTGCGTTGTTAAAGTAATAAATTTTGTTCAATACTCTAAACTTGCTTGTTTGCCCAAGATTCCTGATATAACATAATTACGTCCAATGTAAGTAGATTTTGGCAATCTTTCGTTGGTTAGAAATATTTAATTTATTAGTTTATTTTATACCAATCCCAAATATATTAGTATTATTAGATTTTCCAGAAATCCTCTTTTTAAAACGTGCGTGTTTAAAAGAGGTCGCCATTTGAAAAAACTTATTCCTATCTATCATACTAATCTGAGGTCCTTAGATTATATTGCGTGTGATCATGGTCACGTAAAGTGGCTCTTAAAGTTTAAAGACTTTTAAAAATGTCACATTCTGATCTAGAATTTCCTCAGGAATCCGAAAATATAAAAATATAAAAGCGAATTCATTTAAAATTTCGAAACCAAATCCCGGAGTCAATAATATGTAGAAACTTTCCTATTTATATACATATGCCAAATTTCATTCTGATAAATCTAATACTCTAATGGTTTGTCTAATAGATTCGTTGACACCCGGTATGTTCAGCGCCCATCGCTCTATAGAGAGAAGCGGAAATCTTTAATTTTAGAGGTCTGGTTTTTATATTAACTACATCGATAAATAATATCAAAACAATTTTAACCCAGAACCTAGCGATTTTGGTGCTAAAGCTTTCCGATGAATCATACATTGGGACCAGACTACTGGAGATTCCATCTTGACAAGTGCTTCTAAACTATTATACTTACCGGACATGGCTTGAGCTGCATTGGCACACAATCCTTCCACTACAAGTTTGAGTTGAGAATAGCATCATTTGTAATTCTAAACAACTCGATGGCAGTTGTTCTTCCCGGCATTGGCTTGCAAAATAGTAAAGCTTCAGATATACACTATTGCAGCTCCCTTGTTGTATGGAAAATAATTTTCCATACAAGTCCAACATAATATAATATTTACTAGATAACTAAAGTGTTTCGTCTTAATAAAAAAAATCACTTTACATGGAATTTCCGAGTTTTAGCTGAAGCGGCGCTTCATGCCACAAGCCTCATGTAGTCTTGTGAAAACGACTGAAATCTGGTAATTACATATTGCATTACAAGATTAATCGTGATATATGCCGTAATGCGTATTGGGTTTTTCTCTTCTACCTTATATTATATAGAGAGCGTAGAATTATTCAACGTAAAAAAAATTGAGAACCGTTGGTTTATGCGACATTAATTCCTAAATTACTTTATTTCGGAAATACGTAATCAAATATCGAAAATCTAGAAATTTGTTACCACGTTTATTTCTAATATTTGTATTTGTAAAACATTGCTTACTAGTTGTATTGAGGTTTTATAAGATACTTATACTAAAATGATATTACGAAAAATGCAGAGGCAAATCACCAAATGAGTTGGCTTAGTTACGTTTATTTTTGTGGCACTTATTTGTACTTTTACTTAAAATCAAGACTTAAATACTACTCAAAAATTCACCAGTATAGATATCAGTAATTCTTTGGGAGTGAATAATAATTTCAATTTGTGAGTAAATTAATAATTAATTATTATTATTATACGGCTGCATACTGTACGATGGTTGGCAGATAAACAAATTATAATTAACTATCAACATGTTCACCACTTTTGCCCTTATGTGGGAATAGTGTACTTTGGAACTAGCGCTCTATCACCCTGTATACATTCTCTATATTTATTTCAACTTGTTCTTAATTCGTGTAGTCCTAAAGCCCTCTACTCACTATTCGGTTCGATCCGTTAAGGCGATTCGTCAGTTCACATGCATTAACACATTGACGCATCAACGAACTGATTCGTTGCATGGATTTAATGCGGTTTGGTGTTTGACAATACACGAAAAACAAGAGATTTGATGCGGACGCATGGTTCGCCGAAGTCAGAGCCTACTTTGATAAGTCGCTCAAAAGCTGGAATTACCGTGCAACGAATCCCCTCCACATTATGCGAAGGAATCAACGAATCAATGAATAGTTATTAGCGGGCTTGAGTAGTATGACTTTCGCAAAGTTTGTCAGGTTTAGTCAAAATTTTGACAGTCAAAATGACAAATTGAGTGATTGGTAAGGCTTTTAACGGAAAATTCAATAATTTCATGGCATTCTAATTAAAATTTTAATATAGCGCCATTTTAACAGCTTAAAGAGTTAGGTCAATACATATACAGGGCATTAACAAAATGTTAAGACAGGTCTAGGAAAGTAAACAAATGTATTTCAAGTGTTAGGTTTTGTGAAATTACCCTGTATGGTTTGGTGAATTCTATAAGCACATTAAGCACTTACATCAATATGGTTAGTCTTTAAGATTTAATTACACATTTTACATACTTTCTTCATTTCGTAATACATGAAAATAGTTGATAAATAAGAAAACCTAATCCAATCTTTATCGTGAGATCAAAATAATGCACTGTACACAAACTACTTGCATATAATAACTAGTATACTAGGAAATATTTAATTTAATTCACGTAGTTTTATGAAATACAGGGTAGTGCAGTGTTAAATACTATCATTATATTGATATAGAAAACTAACAGTGTGAAACATTTCTTAACTGAAAAATATTGAGTACTCCAAGAATTTAAACTAATTAAACATCTTGCTTCTAATTCAGAAATATCTTCTGCCGTGCAATATACAGAGTGCCTCAATAATCCACACAAATATATACGGGTGGCATTTTTAAATGATATAAATTCTATAACCGAAAAAAATCTCATTTTTCCAACGAACTTGTCGGTTTTCTTTTTATTTTTACCTTACTCTAGAAATTTTTCTTAGTCTACAGGGTACAATTTGCATGTTTTTTTGAATGAAATGCATTTTTCAAATATTTGATTTTCCTGAAAGTTTTGATTGGCTTTCGAAAACTGACAGTTCCATGTTTCGAGAGGATGTAAAATCCACTTGATTTCACCTATGGTAAAACGCATTGCATCTTTCTATGTTAGTTTTATGGCTTTTGTTTCGACGTCACTTCAATTTAAATTGACATTATACTTTTTTATGTTCTTTTTTGATAAGTAGATTTTTATTATCTTTATTTGCTATCGGAAGTAATACCATAATAGAGATTGTAAAAACCGAGATAGGAGTCTATTTTGTCTTAAGCCACATTCCCAACTTCATTTAGATGCCCCATGTTATGATTTATTTCCGAAAGTTTTCTAAAAATAATACAAACTTGACACGTGACATATAGAAAGTTTTCAATATACGGGATTTATTCCACTTAAAAATTGAAACCTGTATTTGATTTAAAATTAGGGCTTTATGCCACAAATTTTCTGTTATCACCTGTTTCTGGCAGCTGTCAAAAGAAACTAAATAACTAAAAATTAAATGGGTGTTTGCGAGATATAGTCTTTATTCTGGATAAATAAAAGATACCTGAAATCAAAAGTGTTTATGTGCTTTAAAATGATCCATTCAAAAATAATCAAGAAATTCTATAACATATTGTTTGAATTATTGTATAGTACAAACTAACTACCTTTTGCTATTACTAGTTATATATACTAAGCTGTGTGCCTTTGGTAATTGCAAATGACCTGCTGATTTAAAAAAAAGCCTGGGTGCTAAGAAATATATCTATATTATTTAAGTACAAATACAAAAATCATAGAAAATGTTGATTTGGTGGCATGAGTTTACTTTAAAGTTTTAGCAAAACTGATTTGTATTTAAATTATCTTTGTTTACAACAGTTTCGTTGTTGATATATCTCCAAATATCTAAATAATTGTTTGAATTCATTTAGTATTGATATATGGCGGTCGCAAGAGACATGTTAATTTTCAAACTTAACTGTATCATTAAAATTGTAATTACAGCATATTCATATTTTTGAAAGCTCTATAGCTAAATCGCTTGACTTATAAATGCAAATTTTGAGGCAAAATTCAAGTATCAATATTTGTAATAAGAATTAAAATACTGAGTTGTGGTTTTCGGCATAGTCTAGCACTAAGCATAGAGCTTGTGACCCAGAGGGCGTTAATGCAGAGCTCTGACAACAAATCTGGTATACAGACTGTGTATGACCTTGTCATTTTTCAGCAATTTTGATATTTTATTTCTGTTTTTGATAAACAGGATATTTTCAACAAATTATAATGTTTTCTGAACATGCTGTTTTTCTTAGCTTCTCTAGGTATTATACAATGTGTTTCTTACCCGAGTTGTAAGAGTGATGCCTCTAAATGTTTTAACATCACTGTTGTACATAGAGGCTTGTCAAACGTCACCTTTATATTAAAAAAATCTGTTTTTCGTATCTTTTACTTTAAAGTAAAAACGTGTTGCGTCTGACGCCAAATCATTAGGATCCAATATTTTTTATATAAATTTAAGTAATAATAGACCTTTTTGCTAAAAAGGTTTTTAACGTTTGATATTTCTTTTATTTTTAAACTCTCAAATGGTCTTTTAATTTTACATTTTGCTTCCCAATTCGCCACCTTCAATATTGGTTTAATTTTAAGTTAAATATAAAAGTTGTAGGGTTTATTTCATAATTTATTGAAAAAAAATATTTATGTAGCAGATCAACACATATTATTTTAAACGGAACACACTGTGTAACAATATATTTATCAAATGGGTTATTATAAAAATACCAGGTTTGATAGCGTTATCTTTAAAGACCCGAGAAATTGAAAAAAAATTTGCCATAAGAGGCAATGTGTAAGAGAGAGGGAGAATATTCTACCCAGGACAACCTACATATATACAATTTGTTCTAGTGTTTATAATAATATTATTAAACTTAATGTGAAAATTGGCTTGAAAATAAGAGATATAAATTATTTATTTTGATTTTTATGGAGATTTTTGCGTAGAAAAAAAACAGTTGTTTTTCTTGTTAGTATTAAAAAAAATACTTAGATGAATTTTGATAGGTAAGTACTTAAATTTTGCATGTCATGCCGAACCTTACAAGTTTTATATTTAACATTTTTGTCTGTTTGTTAAAGTCAAACCAATATTAGAGGTGGCGAATTGAGAAGAAAAGCCAACTTAAAATCAAAAAGTCATTTGATAGTTTAAAAATGAAGGAAATTTCAAATGCTAAAGTTTTTGGCAAAGTTTCGGCAAAGAAGCTTATTATTACTTGGTTTTTTATAGAATTAATAGTTCCTATGTTTTGGCGTTTCACGTAAAATAAAAGTTAGTTTAAAGTAAATAAAAATGCACTAAAAAGTGAAAAATAATATTTTATCTTGAAAATTTTACTCTATAAAGTCGGCGCCAAATCTATTCTTAATTACTTAATCACAAAAATATAAGCATATTTTACTGTCTTTATTAGTTTAGCGCGAATTTCACAGAGTAATTTTGAATTTTTTTTTTAACTTTTTTGTGTTTTTTTTTAAGTTTTTTTAATACAAATTTTTATTTCATCCCTTTTAGTTCTATTTAAAGGAGCTTTATTGTAAAAGTCAGGTTTAACAAATAGGCACTGAATCTACTGCATATGTAACAATGGTGAATGCATATATTGTTCAATGTCTCGTCATGTAAACAGTTCAAAATGGCGCCATTACGCAATTTTAAACATTTTTTCAATATGCTTGTTATGCTGAAAATGTATAAATTATAATAGTGAGGCTCAACTTTTGACAAGCCTCGATGAACAATTAATCATCATATAGCTGAGGAAAGAAACAGTTGTTTAATGCATACAGAAACTGAAAAAAAACAATGTTTTCAGAAACATTTACAATTTATCACAAACACCCTGTATATAAAGATTCGAAAAAAAATAAAATATCGCTAAAAACTGTTTTTTTTATGTTTAGGCGTATTGGCCAGAAAAAACAATAAAATATCTCCTTAAACTACAGTTATCGGTTTTGAGGAAATGTTAAGGTCTTACATAATAATCTGTATAGCATATTTGTTGTAGAAATATGTACTTATACCCTCCATCCCTAGTGCTAGACCATGCCCAAAGCCGCATTTCCTACTGAAAATCTTGACACTTGTATTCTGTGAAAAAATTGCATGTATAAGTTCGTCTGTCCATTTTAAAATATTTATATTTTTATATAGATTTTAGAATAATTTAGATTAAATTTAAGTATATTAAACATCTGTTTGGCCTTTTAGTGAAGCACAAAAATTAAACTGTGCTATTAAATATTAATATTAACAAAAATATGCAGTTCTAAACAACATCCAGATAGCGCTATACGGGGAAGTTTAAGGTTGATTTGAATTTAAAATTACATGCAACACAAGTTAGGGCTACCTTAAAAACATAATAAAGTCGAACAGATGGATAACTGTACGAAAAAAAATTAGGGGTTTTACGCAGAACGTGCCTAGTTGGACAGGCGAGACGCGCATTTTAAAAGAGGGTACATTTTGACCACGCGCCCTTGGCAGCTGTTTACAGAATTTAGGAAATGAAGGGACATCGATGTAAGGGCAGAAAAAATTGAAAAGGAATCAAGTGATTTGCATGCGTGTCTGAAAATGGGGATTAATAATTTCAGTCTGTTGCTTTTTTGTATAGAGCGGTTCGGATTTGTCAGTACTGATGGGTGGTAAAAAAATTTAAATATGAACCACCACGTTTTTACTGCAAATTTAGAATATTGGAGTTATAAAGAATATAATATAATTTTTTATAATTACAATAAATTATAATATATAATGCGTTGCAAAATTAAAGAATATTGAAATTTATTGTCCAACCTTACATCAGACTAAACGAAAACTCATTATGGTACATTAGGGCCGTAGATTGGTGTTCAAGCCCCCCTTCCATTGTTCAAGCGAAAATTAAAATAATTCATTCTTTTTTAAAGGTCTTTTCAGTTTTGTTCCAGGTTCGAGCCCATAATTTACTAAAAAATCAGGTCCTTACTTTCAAATAGAATGGCTAATATTGTATTTACTCTAAATTGACCCCCTAGGCTTGCGGTCCGGGGCGAACCGCCCCAGTCCACACTTAGACCGCCACTGTACCTGCGTTTGATAATTTCCCCTTTCCCCATCGCCAGGACCTAGCTACGACCAAATCTTCCTCTCTTTTAATTTAATTTGTATACAAGTACCTAAGATGTTGCCTTAAATTTTAAATGTACAAGGTAGGTAAGGTATTAATTCCTGTTTTCCAATAACATTTTTTTAATAAAATCATGAAAGTCTAGATTTTTTTGAATCAGATAAAAAATTACGGAGCACCAGTATCTGTTTAATTTTTCTTAGTTGAATATATCACAAATACCCATGCAGTAACGTAACCATACCAAACTTTTTTCTTACTCCTGATTAGAGATGGGCAATATTAGATTTACGTATCGAGAGTATCGATAACACCTATTGATACATTTTGTTTATCGATATGTGGATAGTTTTCTATAGTTGTCGATAGTTATCAATATATCGATAATTATCGATATATCGGTATATCGTCCTGATAGTTTTTGATATTTATTGTCTAGTTATTGGTATTTGTCATTTATCTACGGTAGAAAATAAATAGTTTATCGAAAAAGTATCGGCAGAACATAATGTGCCTAAACCTTCTTAAGCCATAACATTGCAGGAGTATTGATATTTTTGGTGACATACGTTCAGAACAATCATATTTTGACAACAACGAAGATTTTATTAATTTAATTAAGAAACGCATTGTAAAAACGCGAAAATCGATTTTAATAAAATTAAGCAAAAAAAGTAAACAAGTATCCATCTGGCTATAAAAAGTTGGCTATTGGATCAAATCTTTCTTTAAGCGTACATTTATTTGTTGATACCTTATATTCTTGGGTATAGGTTAATAATGAAAATGCAATTTTACCTAATAAAATAAACCAGTCCATTTGATAGAGAATCAACAAATTAAAATAATTACTAGAATTGAACTTTGTTCCCTAAAAGACCGAAAACCATATGAAACACGATATTTTGGTAATCGTTTTGTTTCGGTTTTACCTCCTCCCCCACCACACACCTTATTTACTGGCACATCAAATGTTTTGTGTCCAGAATAAAATTATTTAATTTTGCCAACATTCATTAAGATTTATAACTACCTAACGAAATAACCTGACAAGATATAAAGTTTGCTTCCCCCTCTCTTAAGTCCGGGATGTAGCTATTTATTTATTTTTATTTGCTTTATATGCGTCAAAAATTAAAATGATAAGTAAAATTGAAGTGCGTGTTCTTAAAAACCCCGAAATCCATACAAAACTCAATATTTTTAGATAAGCCTGTTTTTCCACCTACATTCCCCTTACACTTAACTTCTTGACACAAGACATTTTTTGTGCTAAGGCTAAAGTTATTTAATATTTTCAGCTACCAATAAGATTTATAATAACCGAAATAGCCTTATAAGAATTTACCTTAAGATATACCCTGATTACTTTTTTGGTTAATTATACTTCATACACCAAATTTAAAGTAAGATAAAACTTTCTCGCAAAAAAAAAAATTCAAAATGGAGCTATTCCGCCATTTTTTTCAATATGCTTTCTATGGGACCACCTTGGTACCAATACTTCCTAAAAAATCTAAATTGGTCAAACCGTGACGAAATAAATGGTATACATACATAAATACATAAGTCGGTCAAAAATTAACAGAATTGTGAGTAGTTTTTTTTTAAGTGCTAAACATTGAATATACATAACATTCATTCAGTAAAATGAATACTCAGTTATCACTTATACACACTTATGTAGACTAATGCGTCGAGTAAAGCCGGAAATTTAAAAAGGAACTTTACCAGCGTTTAGGAAATTTAAGTCAGCTTTTCAGATTTCCTATATATACCGGTAATTGAAAATTTTATTGTGCCTGATAAATCGATACCTATCGAAATATCGATAATTCACATTAAAATAATTAGTAGCGAAAGATACCACCTATCATCTGTCAAAAAGCTTTTTTCGTTTTTTCAAAAACAAAAATATATGTCCTATTAAATTTAGCTCCAATTATTGAGTGTCCACTTGAACGTTGCTTACTGTAATTATAAAAATTAAATTAAGAGCTAAAAATTATTTGGTATTTGTGGCAAGGTCATCTAAGCAAAATAAAACAAATTGCTATAGCTCCCGCATGTTCTTCGATTTTAAACATATAAAAGCGGTTATTAAGAAAATTTTAATCTTTATCAGAATCTAAATGAAAAATTTAGGGATTTTCATTAAATATTCTGTACACTTCCGATTTAAACCGGTTTCCCATTCATAATAACAATATTTTAAAATGATATTTGTGTTATATCAACATTTGATTAAGATTTTTTTTTATTGTTTTTTGTTCTTTAAATGCAAGTAGACATGCTGCTAAAACGAAATTATATGAGCAAGAGTACAAAGACATTTTCAGCCAATGGTATCAAATTCCCAAATCAATGGTTTCTTATTAGTGTGTGTGTATTATGCTAATTTCTCACCCCGCGTTGAGTCACCCCTAAAAATGATGAAAAAGAGAGAATTTCGGGATAAAATCAATTTTGGACCATTTCCTACGCATTTTCGAGGGGGCAAACGCCGAAAATTTGAATAAGCACACGCTGTATTATAACAATTGTACTTGTGCGTAACAATACGCGCATATAAATTACGTGTGTGAATATGTCATTGTAATTGTGAACCTTTGACAAAAAATATATCCTGCAAGACCAAAACTAAATTTGGAAAATCATCTGATTGGTTAATGTTGCGTTGCGAGTTGATTTCATTATTCCCGTGAACGCAGATAATGCTTTAATTGGGGTCAAGAACTCATGGAGATAAAACTTCTCAACATGTTCTATATTCCTATATCTGTGTGTGTGTATATATATAGTAAGGTTAAAAAAAATCACTTATGAATTCACGAAGTTACGGTAAATTAAATCCATTTTTTTTTCAGCAAAATACATACGTCTATCATATATAGGTTTTTGGAGTCATTTTTACATTACAAATACCTCGCCCTAAAGACATACTTAATATACGATTAACACAAAAACTAATAATTATTAAATAATTATCTACATATTTCCCTAATTGTTCTATGCAAATATGATAATTATAAAATATCAAAATAACATGTAAGGGTATTAAAAGAATGCCATCTCCATTTACAAACAACAAAGATATTTGTTACAAAAATCAGAAAACTTGTACATTTTTGTATTTCTTTTTACTTATTTATTATTCTTATTTATCCAAGTAGTGGACACATGTTATAGCGGGTGTTCTAGTCAATATATGACGCACCACATCAATATTTTTAATAACAAAAGAAAATAATGTAATAAGATTATAATGTAATTTCATTTCTTGAGATAACGTACCATATACAGGGGTAACGGGGTCAAACGTGGGGAATATATATATATATATATATATATATATATATATATATATATATATATAATATATATATACAATATATATATATATATATATATATATATATATATATATATATATATATATATATATATATATATATATATATATATATATATATATATATATATATACAGGGTGCCTCCGATTAAGTCGGCACCATTGCTAACTTCCTTATTATTGGAGATATGAGGTCGGTTAAATTAGCAAACTAGTAGCATTTTTTCTGCTGATTAAGATAGTGAAATCAGAAAAACAATTGAACATCGCGTCTTCGAGTTATTCCAAAAAATGTATATTTTTTCAATGGAACACCCTGTATATTTTTCGACATAACGTTAGCAAATCGTCCTAAGAATAAAAAAGTTCATATGCACTAATCGCCTAAACCTAATAACAACAAAGTTATAACGATATTTTTACTCACAGTCAAGTTGGCCATGAAATTCCAAATAAAAACAATATTACTTAATTGGTTAGATTTAACTGTCACAGTAAATGAGCAAACACATCACCATCTTGTTCTATGCATTTTCAGACACATTTTAGCACATGCCTCGTCGCCTTTAAAATTGTCCTTCCATCAATAGACGCCATTATTCTCCTTATTTCAATTTTCAGTTCTTCCAAATTTGCATATTTCTTCTTATAAACTTCATTTTTCACGTAACCCCAAAAATACAAATCAAGAGGAGTTATGTCTGGGGATCTAGGTGGCCAGCGAACTGGACCATTTGTGGCAATCCATTTGTCTCCAAATAATCTCTGCAACATCATTCTTACATCACCAAACTGATGAGGTGGGGCCCCATCTTGCTGGAAGTAAATTAGTTGTCGTGTAGCCAAATTGACGCCGTCCAAATATTCTTCTAACGCCCCAGAAATTATCAGGTCAACATATCTCCTTCCTGTCAAAGTACCCTCATAAAATACAGGTCCAAGTATTTCGCTTCCTCTCATACCACACCAAACATTGACACTAAATTGATGCTGAGGATTTCTGGGATCAGTGAGAAATAAATTTTCTTGCGACCAATAATGGACGTTTTTGCGATTGAACATACCTTTGTTGGAAAAATTGGATTCATCGCTCCAAATAATGTTCTTCAAAATGTCATTATTTCTTTCATAAACATGATGCAACCAATGGCAAAACGCAAGTCTTCTTTCATTATCACCAGGCAACAATGTTTGAATTGGCCGGTACTTATACGGAATAAACTTGTGCTTCTTTAAGATCCGCCATATTGTCACTAAACTAACACCGTAATCTCTTGCTAAATCCCTTGTTGAGTATTCTTTGTGTGCTTCAAAATAGGCTAATATGGTAATTTCAACGTCTTCGCTTATTATAAAAGGTTTTCTCTTCCTTGTCTTTTTAAAAACCTCCTCGTTACTTCTAAATTTTCTATAGAGAACTAAAAAATACCTCCTGTCCGGTAAATTACGAGTAGGGAATCTTCGGCGGTATTCTTGTATTGCCATAGTACTATTTTTCCTACACATAAGGTATGTTTCTAACATATCACATTTTTCAATATGCGTGAACAACATTTTAAAACAAGCTTTAGCAACTAAAACTGTAAATATATTATTTTTCTGCTACAACAAAACGCCCCTCATCTACAAACTGTCATTTATATCGCCAAGCCACCCAATCAATTGTTTTTATTTTTAATTTCATGGCCAACTTGACTGTTAGTAAAATATCGTTATAACTTTGTTATTATTAGGTTTAGGCAGATAGTGCATATGAACTTTTTTAGTCTTAGGACGATTTGCTAACGTTATGTCGAAAAATATACAGGGTGTTCCATTGAAAAAATATACATTTTTTGGAATAACTCGAAGACGCGATGTTCAATTGTTTTTCTGATTTCACTATCTTAATCAGCAGAAAAAATGCTACTAGTTTGCTAATTTAACCGACCTCATATCTCCAATAATAAGGAAGTTAGCAATGGTGCCGACTTAACCGGAGGCACCCTGTATATATATATATATATATATATATATATAACGTACTACGATAAGAACACCTTTTTACCTAAAACTGTGCCATGAGTTGCCTGGCAAACCACTAACTTGCTACCTATCATTCAAATATAAATAAATAATCAACATGTATTTTTCGAGGTATGTAACCTTATTTTATTAATTTTGTAATAATTATTTATCAATAGTATAAAATTTTAAATCAGTTTTAGAAAAATTGTAAATGTCTTTTTATAATAAGACCTCTAAATGTTTAAATTAATTAAGATAGGAAAGGAAAGCCTTATATACAAAAAAAAATAAAGGAATGAGCAATTTTTGAGAAAGCCTACTACGATAGGTGAAACGTTAAGTTAATCCCATTGTTTGATTTTGCAAATAAACCTATATCCAAGAAAGAACTCCAATTTTAATATATATATATATATATATATATATATATATATATATATATATACATACATATGGTCTAGGTAGTCTTGACCGACTAATTAGATAACAAAGTCCTTAATATTGGGGTGGAGGTCTTTGGGCTTTAATTAAAACGGAGAAAATTCTTTTTTACTTTTCCAGTCTTTCCGGAAATTAATTTCATTTTTTAACTCTGCAATATAGAATGATTTTCTTTTTACATAGAGTTATAATAAAACATATTATTAAAAACTTACTTGTAAAGTGAGTTGAAATTCTAACAGATCATACATGTTTCCATGATCTTTCTATATAAGTGTATTTAGTATTTATATCTTAATTATTACTTAAATTATTACATTTTTATAGAAAGTCAAAAAGCGCGGCATGTGTAACTGGTTTTTATGAATTGACGTTTTTAATAATTAAATAACCGGAAGAAGCGAAAATTCATTTATTTAGCTGTTATTTATATAGCTTAAAAAGAGTCATTTATACTTTCATTATTTTTATTTCTAGATTCTTTTTTATCTAATGTTAAAATATATGAATATATAGTCTTTAGGGCTTCTATATATTTCTTTTTATTTAAGGCTAATTCACTAAGATGTACCTCTACCATTTCTAAAAAGAGACGTTTTTGAGTATTCCTTTATGAAGCTAAAACTTCGTTTCTTGGAAATTAAATAAACAGTTTGTTTCAATATTGTGATCAGCTAGAGCACATGTATGTTTGTTATTTCCGAAATAACTTTTGTGTAAAATGATGTGATCTTTTAATACTTTTGATGTTTGTCCATTATAAGTTTTCCACATTAAGAACATGGAATACTATGGATACCTCCTGATTTTTTTAAAGTTGAATCTTTATCTTTAAGTTCAGTATGGGTGTGTTCTATAATTTTAGAGCATCTTGGAACTACCTGGATATTGGGTTCGTTTTTAAAAACTTTTATTATTTTAGTTACTTGTTCGATCTAAGGTATTGACATAATAAAAATGTCGGTTCCTAGTAAGGCACTAATTTCTTGTGAAATTGCCATTGCCTCTCGTTACGTCATGATTAGCCTCTGTGTTAAAAACTAGTTTTTTAACAATTTATTGGAATAGGAATTTTCTTTTAGAGTTTTCCTAAATGAGTGAGGAGATAATTTTTCAATTCTAGTTTTTAGAGCCTTATAGAAAAATAGTTTTTTGACCCATGATAGTAACCTAGTTCTGTCTCGCTTCCTTCGGTCATTCAGTTATTAAAAACGTCAATTCATAAAGACTAGTTTCACATGCCATGTTTTCTGACTTTCCATAAAAATGTAGTAATTTAAGTAAGATCATAGAAGTCAAAAAAACCTGTTAGAATTTCAACTCACTTTACGAGTAGGCCATTAATAATATGTCTTAATATCACTCTATGTAAAAAGAAAATTGCAGCCTTGAAACAGGAAATACATTAATACATTTTCCATTTTCTCTTTTTTAATTAAAGCCCAAAAACAATACCAAAATTATTTTGAAAAAAATGTTTTTTTACTTTTCTTAATCCTTGATTTGACAGTTTAGAAAAAAATAGACGACAAACTAGCAATGTTTTTGGTTGCTTTCTTTATATCTAAGAGATTCCCCACATTTTCCCGAACACACTGTATATACAGAGCAAGCCAGGTACAAATTTAGAGACACTTTAGGTGTTACATTGGAGAAATCAAAATTTCTTTTTGTATACGTATTGTATGTGTTTATGAATAAATAAATATGATTATGGTTGAAGAATAAGAAAGTACCTTATACTACAAAAGTTAATTTAGCGAAATAAAACCACAATATGGTACAGCAATATTAATTTGAGAAGAATTAACAATCTAAATCTAAATGTCAAATTTAAAACTTCTGCTTAATATTTGTCAAACTATATAACATATGAGGGATATTTTTAAGTTTATATCAAATACAATTGCTACAAACTATTTTTTTGCTAATAAATAACAATTATTTTGTATACAATAAAAGTACAAAATAATATTCATAGAAGATAAGGAATATGTATATCTTAACGGGATGGTAAAGTACAATAACAAAATTAGGGTAATTACACAACTAGAGGGTTGATTATAACCAGTTTAAAAAAATCTTAATTAAATTTTCAGTATGTTAGATGAATATTTTTATTTTGCTTTTATATTATTCATTTTTTTTACAAAATATATCTCATTACATTGTTTAAAAGTTGCTTTAAAATAAAAGTTTAGACACATGTTATAATAAATCCTTTACTTAAAGTATGTTCAGGTTACTTATAAAATGCACGTAAACAACCATGAAAATGGGAAAAATGTGCTTACAGATTTTGGAAGGCATAGTAACCAACATCTGAATTTGATTAGGTTTTAGATTGAATCAACCAAACATTTACAGGGTGGTCATCTTTATCACTGTTATCGCAAGCACCTACTATTTTAACTATCGTTGTGTTTTATATGTATACAACTTGGCCTTATAGTACATAAATCTTAGTTCTAACTTCAACTGGTGCAGATTATTAGCTATCATCCTGTATTTGTATAATATATTTTCTACATTAATTAATTTGTAAAATAGTACATAGCTATATTGAGCTTCCTAGGAACTTACAAAATGAAAATATCTACCTCATGATACATTGCCATAGTAATAGTAATTGGACCAATATAAAATAATTGCTAGGTTAATAATGCCAAATATACACCTAAATTTATTTAATTTGTAGAACTTTGCCCATATTTTATGGATTTTTGGCTCGCTCTGTCAATTTGATAACAAATTTGCCGTCTTGTAGGCTTCCATCTCCATAGGCTCAATTTGATTTTTAGAGATGGCCTTAAAAATCATCTTTACCTTGCAAGAAATTGTTTTTAAATCAAGAATTTTACAAAATACTTCATATATGCTATTTTTATTAAAAATAATTCTTTGCTATAAAGGCCTGAAACTTAGACTATATCTTCGAAACATAGAAATAAGTTAGGCCCATAGAGATTGAGGGTGTGCCAGAAATTCATAGGAGACGTGCTAGTTCCCTTACTCGCCTATGCACTATATAAAGCCACCAGAGATGATTTTCCAACAAAAATTAGATAATGATACATAGTTTGTAGACTAAGAAGTTAAAGGTTCCCTAACTTTAAGATTAAGTGAAATGAGCAAAAATCAAAATCGCGGAACCTGTCTGGGGATGTTAACAAAAAAATGTTATAATACATAAAATAAGTTGTTCTTAGAATGTTCCGGAACTCCCAAGGCAGGAAACGTGGCAACAAAATTATTCGTTATAATATTTAAATATACGGGTTCTATATAATATATATAATTGCGTTAAGCTAGTCTATTCTTATGTGTTATTTATATTACCTTTCGGCGTTGGAGTTAACAAAACCTCTTTTTAAATTATAGATCGAGAGCTGGCGACTGATTTACTTAAGACCCCTCGACCAGAGGCAGAATTTACCTCACCACCTTGCTAATGAAGAATTGTATATCTGGCAGTTCTGCGCCACTTTTTTTAACACATACAAGGTGTTTTATTAAGAGTTTTCATAAGTCGTAAGTAGAAAACTATGTTCGGAAAAACAAAATCGTATAGTGAAATTAAGAAATCTACCAGAACATTGAAAAATTAACATTAACATCTTGTTGGTTTTATTGTCTGTTTTTAAAATTTAAAACCAATATATAAAGTAAATTTCTAAAACAATTATTAATATAAACAATATGTCTTAATTTTTTTAATAAGGATTTTTTTAATATAACAAATAGCGCCTTTTTATCTCTAAACTTGTGTAGTAAGACTTTAAGATGTTTCAGTATAATCTGAATAGATTTTTCAAATAAATAATAACTTCATTACTCTGTAATAAAATTACGTTGTTATGTTTGGGATTTTAAGACATATATAGAAATACAGGTTGTGCCAAAGTCAGTGATCTATTAAAATTATCTGGAAAACCAATGAGTAGATTACTTTAAAAATTTGGCTCAGAACACAGGTGGATATAAAATGTAATTCTAAAAAAATGTTTAATTGGGCGGTATTGGCTTCCACCCTAAACCGGTGGAAAGATCTATTTTCTAAATGAAATACTTTGTATATTATTGTATTTTTGTATTTTTCTGATCATTATAAATACTTTTTATGTTATATTTCCTATACCTATGTTTAACAGTTTTCGAGAAAACGACGCTTAAAAATCGACATTTGTGTCCCTTTGTAGCTCTGTAAACAACTTCACCTTAAACAAAATAAATTTTACTTTCCTGCTTTAATCATTATTATCGTTATCAAGAAAATTGCGGTTGAAGATGTCAACTTTGTTAAATAATTTATCGTCTTAATCAAAAACAGTTGAATGCAAAATAAAACTGTCATGATTTTTTAAGTTCATAACACTAATCCTTTCTATCAATATCAAACTAATGTGACTTCCGGTCTATTGGGAAGCACTGCAAAAATAGACCTTTAAGCATTAATAACTTTGATGATTTTAGGGGCTACCTAACTAAGAAAATAAATATTTCGCCACTGTTTTGAATAAATTTTATTAATACTCCCCTATGTCTAAACCTTATAGTTTCCGAGATATTAGCGTTGAAAGTTCAACATCCCTACTAAAAGTCAACGCAACTACAGAAAAAAACAGTCATTGAGTTAAGGTGGCTGCGAACGCGTACGTCAAGCTGCCAAACAAATGTTATATCATATCATTGACACAAATAGGTTAATTTGTGTCATTGATATTTGCACGAATAGGATAGTTTAAACTAAGGTGGCTGTGTATGTTAGAGAGCCAACTTGTTTATTTTACTGCTTGTAGGTATTAACAATTGTTTTTTACAGTTGTAGAGACTTTTAATAGGCATGTTGAACTTTCACTGGTAATATCTCGAAAATTATTAGGTTTAGACATAAAGGAGTAATAACAAAAATTTTTCAAAAAAGTTGGGAAATTATTATTTTCGTGGTTTTAATAGGGGTAACCATTAAAATTACTAAATTTATTAGTGCCTAATAGTCAAATTTTGCAATACTTCCGAATAGACCGGAAGTCACATTGCTATGATATTGACAAAAAGGATTAGTGATAGATATAAACTTAAAAAATCATGACAGTTTTATTTTACATTCAACTGTTTCTGGTTAAAACAACAAATTATTTAACAAATTTGACATGTTCAATTGTTCAACCGCTATTTCCTCAAAAACTATTAAAGGTAGGTATAGGACATATAACATGTTTTATGCTCAGAATTTTATGCAGACTTAAAACTTTGAAACACATTGAGGGTTTTCCTTTTAAAATATTGAAGTTGATAGTACTTCCGGTCAAACTGGAAGTGACCTAAAGATGCTGTTATACCTTAAATCTGTAACTGATTCAACCATACAACTTCATATAATCTACAAATGATATATTGATTAATAAAAAAATACCAAGCTGGCTAGTAATTTCGTGGTCACTCGGTATATCTAAAAACTAAAATAGAAGAGTTATGTTCCAACTTAAGTTTATTGGCATTTACCGGGCTTTAAAGACTCACAAATTTCAATTTTAATTTTTGAAGCATAATTTTTTTAAAAATAGTGTTGTTTAGGTATGTGAAAAATAACTAAGTATTTGGAATATTGTAAATAATGGAGAAAAATACAAAAATACAATAATATATATGGTATTCTATTTAGAAAAAGGGATATTTTAGAAAGAAACTTAATATTCAAAGTAATATATTCATTGGTTCTCTAGATTCCTCTAATAAGCCGATGAGTTCATAGTAACCTGCATAGTAGCTGGTTTTTACGATTAAATGTAATTTTTCGAAAGCCCAAAATGTATCTTTATTTTTTTTTCGGAAGCTATTCACTATTCAGAACATAGTTTTAGGAATACGACACGTGTCACCCCTTAATAAAAAATCATGTATACAGTAAAAAGTCTGACACGGAGCAGCCAGAGCGTCCATTCTTTATTCCGTAAGTCAAAGAGGGACTTTTGTAAAATTCTGGGATTTTTAAAATACCTTAAGCAAGTCGTTGGCCAGCTCTTTATCTATTAAAATATATATAAAATATATGTTAGCATTTTACTTTAACTATCGCACAGTGTCCAAAATTATTGTTATTCTTAGATAGGTGATCTAAGTTTTATATTTATTAAATTGTGTGTATTTGTAGAAATTAATTAGTAATGTATAAAAGTCTATTCTTACACTAGTCACAAACCCGAATATTATTTCATTTATGTATTCCGGTTTTAGTCATTTCATCTAGTCAGATATATTGTACCTACATATTTATTTTTATTATATTTTTCCTTATTTATATATATTTTTATTAAATATACATTATTATATTTAATTATTAATTTGTTTTACTTATTTCCTAACCCTTCCTTATCTTATAATACATAATATTCGATTACGTCTCTAGACGTTCTCTGTAAAGGGTGTCCAGAAAAAAATCATCTATCCCTTACCTCAGAATTTATAAAAGATATGAAAACAATTCAATACAAAATTTTCTTTCTTTTATTTATATTTTTTATTCTGGCAGTGTGCTTAGTTTCACTGCACCAAGTATCAATTTTCTTATTTTTAAATAGAACAACCTGTATATGGATACGTCTTTAAGTTTAGCTCGACTTTCTTAAGAATGCTATATATATATATATATATATATATATATATATATATATATATATATATATATATATATATATATATATATATATATATATATATATATATATATATATATATATATATATATATATATATATATATATATATATATATATATATATATATATATATATATATATATATATATATATATATATATATATATATATATATATATATATATATATATATATATATATATATATATATATATATATATATATATATATATATATATTATATATATATATATATATATATATATATATATATATATATACATATATATACATATATATACATATATAATAGAGTCTCTATTCGGACGGAGAAAGAAAGCTTCGAAAATGTCAAATGTGATTTTGGCGAAACGTCAGCAAAACTGTTCTTTTCAGAACGACAGTAGTGAACGGATGTACACCCGGAATGAAAACACATTGTATTTTTCCATCCGTGAAGGAGTAAAAATCATATATATATATATATATATATATATATATATATATATATATATATATATATATATATATATATATATATATATATATATATATATATATATATATATATATATATATATATATATACATATGGCAATAACTCGGTAAGCGTTGATCAGTCAATTATAGGGAAAAAATATTTTTAGGTATATCGGCCAAGAAAAATAAACGCTAGAGGGCGTAACGGCAAGTCAAAAATGGAAATGCCGATTTTCTCTTGAATTTTCCTAATTAAGGTTTGTCAAAAATATAAGCATTGTATTCTTCAGACACTTGTGCAACTTATTGCTATTTATCATTTTTTCTCAATTTTCAATAATAAAGTGGTGGGGGAAGATCAAACTTTTTTCTTTAGAACGTTTATGTCTCTGTTTTGGATGAACCGATTACATTGACCTTGGTGTCAGAAAAAAGCGCTTTTTTTGCTCTTCACATAGAGCTGTTAAGTATACGGTAATAGTTCTATTAGTGGTCACTAGATGGCGTTTTTTCGAATTTCTTCAGATAATACAAAAAAACAATGTCTTAAAAAATGTCAAAAAAGTAATTAAAACTGCTGTAAAATCTGAATTTAATATTCTTGTTGCAGACATTAGAACTTACAAAAAACTTAAGTCATATCAATATTTCAGTTTTGTTATACAGGGAGTTTTGAGAGATTGAACACCGAAATATGGAAAATTTCTTATGGAACACCCTTAATATTATAACATTTTTAATTTAGAAACTTAACAAGAATCTAAATTTTGAAAACATTTCAAACTCAAATTTTTTGTTATCTTAATCACTCAATATTGGGTGGGTGTCCCTTAGAGTATAAAAGAGTTCACTATTATGATTATATTACGAGCCAAAAATTCGTTTGTTCTAACGTTGTCAGATCTGTGTTACTAAAAAATATTGTGTCAAAATATAATATAGCATATATTTTCTCTCTAGTAATTTTATTTCTTAAAAAACTAAAATAGAAAAACAATAATATTTCCAAAAATAGGTACTCGCTTATTTAAAACTGGTAACAGAGAACTTATACAAGCGAAATGCGCCAATGCCGCTTAGGCCTGTTAAAATAATGTAAATGGCTGGGAGCGTCTATTCTTTATTTTGTCTGAAGTGTCCTTTTGTCATGAATCACCGGACATAGTGTCCTGTTAAAATATACTAAAGTTAGTAGCAGAAACTCGAAAATAGAAGATGTTGTTATGGAAAATTCGAATACCTTGGCAAAGAAAAAAGTTGAGCCACTAATTTGGGACACCCCCTATAGTACAAAATAATCTAGTATTCCGTATTGCTGGAGAGCTTTTGGATGTTTAAATATTAAATATGTCTAATAGAAAAAACGATACAACTGAACCGACTTGTTTGTCACTCGACATATTTAACTTTAGAAAGAGGCAAAAATTATATTTCGTTTATCCATCTGCCACGTTGATAAGATTAATTTAACCAAATATATTAAAATTTTGTTTGTTCAGTGCTTTTTCCCTAACACTTTACAAGTTATAAAAATAGCGGTTTATAATATGATATTATCAGCTGAAGTAACGATAATTCGTGATGCCCTTCACCCTTCGCTTGTTAGTTTTTTTATCATATGCATTGAGTACTTTCAAAACACCCAACAGAATTTATTTTAGAATAAATAGCAGCTAAAGCGTCAAAAGTGTAAAATCATGTTATGCAAAACAGTGGCGTACCGATAACTTTTAGGGCCTGGTTCGAGAATTAAATTTGAGGCCCTCACATCGCAATTGGGGGGTTCGCCGGTATGTCAAGTTTTACCAAAAAAAAAACAAAAGACTCAATTTTCGGTATGTTTTAGAAAAAACAAAAAAAAATAATAATGCAGAAATACTATGTGGTAATAAAGTCTGGAAACGGAAAAAACAATATTAAAAAAACAAAAAGCACGTCTTTTAAATGTCCCATTTTTCAAATGGTGACATGAGTCATGTGAAACCTCTTTTGAAAGGTATTTTCACCCGTACGTACACCAAATTAGACGTAATTCCGTTAACTAGTTTGCAGATGGCAGCTCTTAAACTTTAGAATTGTATTAAAACGAATATTTTGTTTCTCATGATTTCTAACTTATAATTTTTCATTCCTGTTCGAACAAATACATAAGGAATTCGAAGTATTTCTGCCCATATTCGTTCCTTTAAAGCTTCAATCGTCAAGGGTCCGTTAAGGAAAACTTTACTTTTTAAGTAGCCCGACAGAAAAAAATCCAAGGGGATCAAGCCAGGTGACCTTGGAGGCCATTCGTTTTGACCACGTCGTCCAATCTACCTGTTGGAAATATATAATTGATAATATAAACTACATGTGATCAGTCAGATTATCCAGGCTAATAGCCTAGATAATCTTGGATAACTCGGGGATCAAGTGTATTTGCAAAAAATTCGGATAAATCGCTCCTCGCTCGTCATATTAGTGTCAAAAAAATAAGGATCAATAATAGTATTTCGAAATATGCCAGCCCATACGTTGACATTTTCAGTATATTGAGTATGGGCAACTTGAGTCTAATGGGGATTTTCTGTCGGGCACTATCTGCTATTTTGGCGCTTCACAGTGTCATTAAAGGAAAACGTTCCTTCAGCCGAAAACAAAATATTGAAACCAAAAAGCGGGTCCAAGTTGCTAAATTCCTGCATGATTTCACAAAATTGGATCCTACGGTCGTAGCTGTCTTCATTGAGGTCATGAATTAGTTTAATCTTATGAGGACGATATTTTCCCTGTGCAGAATATTTTCAATAGAAGTGCGGCTGATATTTGAATTTAATGCTAGTTGCCGGGTTGACGAATTGGAATCCTCGTTATACGTTAGCAAAATGTCGAGTTTTAGAGCATCGTCAATTTTTGGCCTGCCTACCTTAGGTAAATCTGTTACACATCCATGTTTTCGAAATTTTTTTAAAACTTTGTTCACTGTTAATTGATTAGGAAATTGATTGGCGTTCTGGGCATGTAGCGTTGAAAAGTTCACATACGTCAGTGAAAAAAAAATAAATACTTCAGAACTTGCATCAATCGTGACATGCTGGTAACCATGTAAATAAAACTCACTGTTTATATATTATGGTGCTATGTTAAAAATGTTTATTCTTAACAATAGGAATTTTAGACATATCAGAATATTATAAAATAGTCGAACGCCAACATTTTAAGCAATTTTATACGTTCGAGAAAAAAATAAAAACTTGACAAAATCATATCAACCTGCAGTCTGGCATATTTAGAGTAATTCCTCGTATGAATGCTAAAAGTTGAAAATTATAAATTAGGAAGCATGGAAAACAAAATGTTCATTTTAATACAATTCTAAACTTTAAAAGAGCTTCAAACGAGTTAACGGAATGATATCAATTTAGGTGTACAGGGTGTCAGGATTTGGTTGCAAAAGCAGGGTATCTCGCTTATTTTTAAAGATAGAACCTTGCGGTTTTCACGAACCTGAGCTAATTTTTGTAAAACTCATGAAGGCGTAAACAAAATGTTCATAGCCTTTTTCGTTTATGAGATACAGGGCGAAATAGAAAATTTTGCATTTTGGGACCCCCCTCGTATCTCGGTTATCCTTTAACTTAACGCAAAGGGAAAAATTGCCGCTTACGCAGTTTTTTACGCTGGATCCAGTGGCGTAGTCATATTTTTCATTTGACTTGTTATTTTTCAGATATGACCCAAAGTTGTTTTTTTTAAATGGGACACCCTGTATATTTGTCCAGAAATTGATTTGTCCTTTTAAAAGCTTCTCAAAAATATATAATAGTATGGGTCTATTTTAATAAACAACAACAAAAATCCTAATTTTTATAATTATCATCCCAAATTTTGCAGTAGGCCATGCAAAACAATGCTGCCTTTTATTTAAAGTCGTTAACAATATCTACATCCTAACAATAAATCAAAATAAATATGTAATTAAATCTATTTATCAAAATATGTATTGATAATTTCGCACCAAAAAAGTACCACCTACCTAGATTTATGTAACACAAGAACAAGACAGAAATAAATTATTATGCAACAAGCCTTTCAGCAAAAATCAACTGTCGTATAAGAACTACAGTAACCAAGGAAATCAAAAGAACTGTTCAAACTGATTTCCATTTTGTTCTATGCATGCTTCGCACAATTTTCGTATTCGTTTTAGGGAATTAAGCAAAATAACGGGATGATTTTGTAAATAGCGAAAATTTTCTCTTATTGCATTTCCTAAATCTTGGACATTATCATAGTGGTCTTTGTAAATTCTATTTTCCGGATATCCCCATAGAAAGAAATCTAAAATCGACAAATCTGGGGACCTAGGGGGCCATCTTATAGGTCCATTTGTTCCGATCCATTGATTGGTAAAATTATTGTCCAGAAATAATCTCGTCATTCCAGAATTGTGTGCAGGAGCACCGTCCTGTTGAAAAAAATTTCGTTAATTTGCGCTAGAGAAACATCGTCAAGTAATTCAGGTATAGCTGCCTCTAAAATTTCTATGTAGCGATTGGCTGTTAGATTTCCCTCAAATATATAAAATTTTATATGTGTTCCTAATATGAAGCAGGACACATTTAGACCAAACCTGCCCTGCTGTCTTCTGGGAAATATTTGGTGTTGATTTTCCTGGGACGAGAATCTACTATTGTGCCTATTGAGTATACCAGAATTACTGAAATGTGCTTCGTCTGACCATATAACCTTCCTTTCAAAATCTCTAACCATATCGCATCTTTCTCGAAACCAATTGCAGAAGACTACCCGACGCTCTGCATCCCCTAGCTGTAAGTGCTGCACGAGCCTAAATTTGTATGGGTGGTATTTGTGCTTTTTTAGAATTTCTTGAACTCTAGTTTTTGGAATCCCTATGCTCTTTTCACTGACACTACAAGAGTTTGTAGGGTAAGCTTCTGCATTAGCCAAAACCGTAATTTCCTCAGCCTCCCGATTTTCTTTATTATATGTTTTCGTACGAGGTTTGATAAATGATCCGTGATTATTCGATAAAAAGTGGATATATTAGGTTGCCTCCTTTCTGGATATCTAAGTAAAAATTAAGCAATAGTATTTCAACATACCTAAAAATTAACTATTTACCTGTTAAAATACATCTCAGAAGCCGCTTCAACATTTTCATTACTTAATATAAAACAAGCTAACATATCGTACTTTTCATAATGTTCGAAAGTTTGGTTTTCTTCCATAATAATACAAATATATTTTTACACAATAAATAAATACAAAAAACTAGCGCTATATTTTATATACGCGTACAAAATTGGGAAATGTTATTTGCTTCCAAGAAAACAAAAGAAAACGGCATCGTTTTGCATGGCCTACTGCAAAATTTGGGATGATAATTATAAAAATTAGGATTTTTGTTGTTGTTTATTAAAATAGACCCATACTATTATATATTTTGAGAAGCTTTTAAAAGGACAAATCAATTTCTGGACAAATATACAGGGTGTCCCATTTAAAAAAACACAACTTTGGGTCATATCTAAAAAATAACAACTCAAATGAAAAATATGACTACGCCACTGGATCCAGCGTAAAAAACTGCATAAGCAGCAATTTTTCCCTATGCGTTAAGTTAAAGGATAACCGAGATACGAGGGGGGTCCCAAAATGCAAAATTTTGTATTTCGCCCTGTATCTCATAAACGAAGAAGGCTATAAAAATTGTGTTTACTGCTTCATGAGTTTCACAAAAAATTAGCTCAGGTTCGTGAAAACCGCAAGGTTCTATCTTTAAAAATAAGCGAGATACCCTGCTTTTGCAACCAAATCCGGACACCCTGTATGTACTCAGGGTGAAAATACCTTTAAAAAGAGGTATCACATGACCCATGTTAAATATTATATAAATATATATATATATATATATATATATATGACAAACAAAAATCTTTTTTGGCTTTTTCGCAACTGAATAAAATTATTTAACTTTAAATTAATTGAAGGAGATATTTAATATAATTACGTACCTCAACATGTAGACTAGTCTGTCTACGGAATGTTTCGATACATAATATAAATAATATTATTTAAGCAAGCATAAGACATTATATCATTTACCTTAAGTTTTATAGACACATAGTAGTTGTACAAATACTTTCATCCTATCGGGACTCATCAGTGCGCAGATCGTAAGAGAAAAACATTAAATAATAGAAAATAATTGATTTCAAAATTTTAAAATGTGTCAGTTTGTTTGACATGTATCCTAGATATGAAAAAAATGATAGTTTGTAGACATCTATAATGTTATTTTCAAATGTGTTCAGATTATTTGTTGCGTTTAGATTGACAAACTAAATTTTTTTTGTAATTGTCAATTTAAACGCAACAAATAATCTGAACACATTTAAAAATAACATTACAGATGGCTGCAAACTATCATTTTTTTCATATCTAGGTTACATGTCAAACAAACTCACACATTTTAAAATTTTAAAATCATTTCTTTTCTATTATACAATGTTTTTCTCTTACGATCGGCGCACTGATGAGTCCCGATAGGATGAACGTATTTGTGCAACTACTATGTGTCTATAAAAACTTAAGGTAAATGATATAATTTCTTATGCTTGCTTAAATAATATTATTTATATTATGTATCGAAACATTCCGTAGACAGACTAGTCTACATGTTGAGGTATGTAATTATATTAAATATCTGCTTCAATTAATTTAAAGTTAAATATTTTTCTTTAGTTGCGAAAAAGCCAAAAAAGATTTTTGTTTGTCAATCTAAACGCAACAAATAATCTGAACACATTTAAAAAAAAATATATATATATATATATATATATATATATATATATATATATATATATATATATATATATAGGAAAAATGGAACAATTGAGTCTTAATATTTGTTATTTATTTGTAAATGTTTCAACCACTTTTATGATCCTCATCAGTATTAAAAATTTTAATATAAAATATATAAAAGTGAGACACGAAATGATAATTTTCGGATTATCTCATTTTAAAATAAACTTTCAGAACTTCACAAAAGACACATAATATTGTAAATTATAACGTATGACACACATGTAACTGAGACGGGGCTATGGATGTTAATGTTAATACGAATACCAACAAATACACTGCTGGAACTTCGAAGTGCACCAAGGCAATTTTTACTGGAAATTCAAAATGAAATATTTTCAGTACGGATGAGTTTTTAAGTTACGGTTTTCGGCCTTTGTTTAACCAATTCCTGCAACCCGATAAGGACAGCCTCGAGACTCCATGGCAACCGTCTTATACACGGTGTTATATAAGCCCCTCAAATTTTTTGAAAAGTTTATTC
Source organism: Kuschelorhynchus macadamiae (assembly GCA_030620095.1). Taxonomy (NCBI): domain Eukaryota; kingdom Metazoa; phylum Arthropoda; class Insecta; order Coleoptera; family Curculionidae; genus Kuschelorhynchus; species Kuschelorhynchus macadamiae. The sequence goes on from JAUTXW010000383.1 coordinate 1,653,872, forward strand.
GACCAGACTCTTACTGTGAAAGATTTCTTTTTCTCTTTTTGCAACCAAATAATCTAGAGCTAGATTAAAAAAAAAAACAATTTCCAGCGGTTTCGAATCTTTTTCTTCCTTTTCGACACACAGGGTTTTAAAAAAAAAGCCCACTTATGGCAATCAGATTCAGTATGATCTATCAGATTATGAACAGGGTTGGCACCCTTAAGTATTGGGTACATGGTGCACCAAGACCTCTACCGATTCTAAACTTTAACAATGTTGAATTTCTGCTCCACAAGATAGGTAGTATTCCGGACCTTTGTTACGCACTGTATTATTGGTACATATTCTCAGTTAATTCGAATTCAAGATTGATAAAAAAACCAAACCCAACAAATCACTATTTAACGCTTACCTCTTAGTTTTTGGTGAACTCTGTATGCAATATTCATGTTGGAAAATGTACCTTGTTCATAATCTGAGAGATATACCTTCGATTACACAAGTGGGCTTTGTTCTGCAGATTATTTACAAAAAAAATCGACTTTTCGTATATCGGAATCAAAGAAAAAATTTCAAAATCGCTAGAAATTGTTTTTTTGTACCTAGCTCTGGATTATTTTCGTTGCACAAAGAGAAAAAGAATTCTTCCATAGTAAAAATTCTGGTCAAACAAACTTTTAAAAAAATGACAGGGTCTCATATAACCCCCTGTATAAGACGGTTCCTATGGTGTCCTGAGACTGCTCTTATCGAGCTGCATACTATGGATATTGATCAAACAAAAGCCGAAAACCGCAACTCAAAATCTTCATCTGTATTGAAAATATTTAATTTTGAATTTCCAGTAAAAATTTCCTTGGAGCACTTCGAAGTTCCAGTAGTTTATTTAGAGGAATAGGAATTCTATATTATAAAGAAAGTTAGGGCTGTGTAATGAGTTCATTTATATCCACTATCATATCATAATTGGTGTTGGAAGAATTGGAGAATTCTGTATCCTATAATTTTCCCTTCTTCTTGTGATACGTAAACGATTATATCACTGCCGTTCTAAAGAATATGTGTGAGGGCATTGTAAAATTATTTATTTCTTATCATCCTAAATTAAAGTGTACGAGCGAAACAGAAAACAATAATAAAATTAGTTTCCTAGACCTGACACTACACTATCATGAAAATACAGTAAAAACAGAGTTGTATACAAAAGAATCCTGGTGAGGAAGATATTTGAATTTCTACTCGCAACACCGTATATCATCAAAAAAATCTGTTGCAGCAGGGCTAGCCGACTGAACAATTTATTTAACAGATCAAATTTTTAGAATCGCAGCAATAGAAAAAGCAAAAAAATATTACTTAAAAATAGCTATCCCTCAAAACTCATAAATTCAATTTTTAAATCACGTCTAGAAAATAACAAACATCTTAGAAAAAACAGCAAAAATAAAAACAATTATGTTATTACTTCCATATATTCAGGGTTTATCGGAAAATCTACATTTAAAAAAAATGATATATCATGCTGCCATAACGGTTTTAATGTAATTCAACAACATTTCAGCACTCTAAAATTAAAACAAGTACGAATAAAATACGCATATTATTTATCAAATTCCCTGCAGACAAACCTCTCAAAATCTTCAAAAAGCGCCTAAACGGTCAGACATTTGATAAAAAAATAGCACCGCCGCGCCGCGCCGTCACAAACCATGGAAACCAAAAACCACATAAATTTAACTTTGAAGAAACCAAAATTGTACGTTATGAACCGAATCAAAATAAACGAGAGTTTTTGGAAATGATGGATATAAAAAAAGGACCATTCTATAAACAACAAAAAACCTTAGCAAGATATACAACGTATAATATTACTTTGTTTAATTTGTAGAAATCAAAGCAGTGACGAAAAAACATACTCTATAAAGAAATTATCTATCGGTCGAAAAAACGAATTCCTACGTTGATAAATCCCTCTGAATATTTGTTGGTATTCGCATTAACATCCATAGTCCCGTCTCAGTTACATGTGTGTCCTATGTATAATTTACAATATCATGTGTTATTTGTGTAGTTCTGAAAGTTTATTTTAAAATGAGGTAAGCCGAAAATTATCTGTGTCTCTTTTATATTAAAGTTTTAGTACTGACGATGGCCATAAAATGGTTGAAACGTCTACGACAAATATTAACACTCAATTGTTCCATTAATCCTCGATTCGCATACCATTATGTGCTTTAATATCTTACTTATCATCCTGCGTACACCGTTTTTGGTTATAGCAATAGGCAAAAAAGTTGTAAACAAGTATACCGCCTGCACTTTTTATTACCTTACCCTATCGGCTGTAAGGAAGTTTCACTTGAAAAAAGTCCTTCATTTGATAATCACAAATAGCTGTGTGTATGGTGCTTTAGGCGAATGATTCACTTGTCCTGTGCAGTGGGTGATGCTTGTCATCTGTCGTGGGTTGTTGCTGGGAGCTTCGCTCCTACTGAGCTGAGGTTACTGATCCTCTTGCGCAGAATTCACAATTTCTAGAAGTGTTTAGACCACCTGTTTTTTTATTTAAATAAGAACTATATATTATACGGGAGTACTGAATTACTGTAAATTATTGTATTAAGTTTTATTTTTCTAAACCCTTTAAATTAAATTAATTTAGATAAATATAAAAGAAAATAAACAACATTAAAAAGAAGACAAAAAAGCCCCACAAGGAGTGTTTTTTAGCTTGACTAGTAAAAACTTAATATAACTAAACTTAAATACATATTCTAAATACAATCATAAAACATCGGTAAATTTCCTTTACCCCGAACTTCCCTCGTTGTGAATTTTTCTTTTTATTAGAAATAGTGAAATTAATTTCAGTAACACATATACACTGTCTTTTCATGCATTTTTATTGAACGCCATTTTGTTTCACCATACTGGATTCGTACCAATATTTACCACTTTCTACCTATGCCATAGTTAATTGTAGGGCCTCCAGTACGCAGAAAATATACAGGGTGTAGGCACAAATTATTTTAAGGTTAGTTACAAACGTAGACATCTTAAATATCATTTATGTTTATTTGAACACTGTAGTATGTATTTATTTATCTTTTACGGAATACTAAATATTTTCCTAAACGGTTTTTTTTATTTTCTCTCTAATTTTGTTATTACGGAAAATGCAGGTCTCGCTTTTAAAGCCCAATATGCTAATGTGTATAGATCCTTTACCGAATGTATTTATAATTCGTTTATTATCGCCTAAAAAAATTTTTTTTTAATTAAATCAAAATTAATACTAATATTTAAAAAATAGTTTGTTTATACAAGGTGTCACTAAAAAGACATATGCCTTTTTTGTTTATCATATTTGGCTAAAGCTTACCTAGCCGATTTTTAAAATATCAGGTTCACGCCGTTTATAACTAATGCTTCGCAAGTTATCGTCCGGTTTTAAAAAAATTCAAAACATTTACCATTTTTGTATTTCATAATACAAAGAATCAAGAATCTAAGTATGTATATGTATATTTTTGCAAAAATGTGTATTTTTGCAAAGGCGTAATATTTTTTAAATGTCTGTGATTTTGGGGTTAGAATTAGTGTTCAGATCTCGTGGAGTAAAGATCTCTGAAGATGCCTCGTGCAATAGAAGAAGAAAAGTCGAATAATAATTCCAACTTAACATGGTATAATCCCAAGAACCATGATTTCTTAATTGACCAAAGCCGTGAAAGCTTCCGTTCTATGTCTATGTTTTGTCTACAGGGTGTGTCAGAAGGCATTTGTATCCAATACTGTTTAACCTAATCTATCTGACAATTATTTTACCCTTAGAATGAATAATATTGTATCAATTTAATGACATACCAAGCAAATACGTTTTTAAAAATAAATGCAGGAGTAGGTGCACTTTTAAAATAATCCATCCATTTAAAAAGTGACAGATAGAGGGATACAAAATGTATAGGCAAAAAACTGAAATGAGATGTCAAAGTGAATTACTGTTATTGGTATATGTACAGTGTTTTTTAGTTATAAATGCACCCCCCATTATCATCCGTATTTTTATAAATATAAAAAAATTGTGCAAGTTTTATTTTAGTGTAGTTCGCAGATATAGTGTTCCGTTTTTCTGAAATCAATATACATACAGTGACGCAGCTACACCTCCGCTAGCCCCCACAGTGGGGGGGGGTCCACCTATGCGAAGGAACCCGGCGATAAAGTCATGAGAAACCATGGGCGACTTTTTTTTGTCGTCAGTTATTTTTCGGCCAAGCACGTAGCACAGGGGGGGGGGGGCCGACTACTATAAAAATATGTTGGTATAGGCATGCTTCTTACTAATTTTGCTGAGACTCATTTGAACATGGACAAATACTATACAGGCTTTAACAAATAAGAAACCAAGGTTAATGTTGATACTAAAAATCGATAAAAATGCGCTATCACACATCTTTATCAAAAGTTCTTGGCCGGAAAAGATATATGTATAATAGCAGAAATATATAATTTCTGCAGGTGCAAAACGGCCTAAAAGAAGAATTGCTTTCGATTATGTCACAGGGTACCCTCCTGCGATCATGATTTCTGGGCCTCCACCCTCATCAGGCAGGCTTGTACCCAGGGAGATCTGAAATAACAGATTGCTCGATATGACAAAATCGAAAACGGCAGGCTTGGAGGGTGGAGGCCCAGAAATCATGATCGCAGGAGGGTACCCTGTGACATAATCGAAAACAATTCTTCTTTTAGGCCGTTTTTGCACTTGCAGAAATTATATATTTCTGCTATTATACATATATCTTTTCCGGCCAAGAACTTTTGATAAAGATGTGTGATAGCGCATTTTTATCGATTTTTAGTATCTACTCTCCGCATGATGCTGCTAGTGCATGCTGTTTAAATTACCTATGGGTTTGCAGCCGGAAATCACCGGAGCCCCAATAGGTGGTGCTAAATGTTACATTTAACTTGTAGTACTGTTTCAGTATGATAGACGTTTCGTTTTCGATTTTGTCATATCGAGCAATCTGTTATTTCAGATCTCCCTGGGTACAAGCCTGCCTGATGAGGGTGGAGGCCCAGAAATCATGATCGCAGGAGGGTACCCTGTGACATAATCGAAAGCAATTCTTCTTTTAGGCCGTTTTTGCACTTGCAGAAATTATATATTTCTGCTATTATACAAGGTTAATGTTGTTTAAGAAATGGTTTTTGGGATTAGACCGTGACAAATTGGAATTACTATCCTACGTTTCGCCTTCGATTGCACGAGTAATCTTCAGAAATCTCTACTCTACGAGATCTGAACACTGCATAGGCTCGAAAAGATTTAGGCGGGCTTTTATATCCGACTTGTGCTCGCTGAATCGTGACCCTGTGTTAAGATCGGTTTCCACGTGTGATGTAGAGCGTAACCCGTATCTCTATTGAAATTATCTGTTTGATTAAATATTTCAATAAATTGTCTAGTTTTTCGAACCTATGCTAGAACCTTAGTTTCCTTTACATTTATAATATGGCCAGTGGTATGCTGGTGTTCAGCTTCAGCAAATTGAACAATTTGTTTCTTTTTAATACACCATTCATGTTCCTTAAATCTAGTTGATATTAAGCGTCCTGTTTCTCCCACAGCAAGGGATTTTATATACTCCTTCTGTTGGACTGCCCAAGTATTCGTCCTATTTTGTCTGTAGTGCCATGCATGTAGGGGACGAACAACATTACCCAACGGTGGCTCCTTATCATTCTGTTTTGGCGGAGTTGGATTACTATATCTTTTAACTGAACGCGTAATATTAGAGAATCATCATCAGCAATCGAAATAGCTTTGTATAATAGTGAGTTAATAACCGATTTATTTTGTGCTGGATGGTGATGAGAAAGTGCACTTATGTATCTATTTGTATGCGTCGGTTTTCAATATACAGAATGTCCTAATGTACCTCTGAATACATAAATCTAGAAAGGCATCGTTCCATTAGATTCAATTTCCATCGTGAACATGATATTACGATGCTGTTGGTTAAGGTGGTCCAGAAATATGAGGAGATTATTCTCTCCATGAGGCCAAATAAGAAAGTCCACTAAAACCAGTGGTTTTAGTGGAGCGGATGTTAGAGTAACATCCTCAAAGACTTCCATAAAGATATACATACCACAAATCATAGAGAAGATTTCACAGCTGCACCTGAATTTTGATCATAAAAAGTTTCTTGAAAAATGAAATAAGTAGATGTCAGATAAGCTTCCACTAGGTCTATTAAGTTCTAATCAAGATTATTATGATCCAATATGTCTGATATAATGGAAATTGAGTCGTTAACTAACGGACTAACTGACCAAAATATCTTCGGGATCGAACTGGATTGCCTTAAGTTTTTCCACGAAATGTACAAAGTTTTTAATAAAAGAATCTGTTTTCCAGTAAATGGTTTAAGAAAATTTGAAAGATTACCTAGTTGGTATGTGGGCGTAAGACCGTAGAACTTGTGATTCTTGGAGCTGATTGGTTTTAAAGATTTCTTCGTCGTTGGTGTGGATGCGTTAACTGACTGATAACGCGTCTTTCTATTCTACTTGCCTGCATAACCTTACATGACAAAACGATACACATAAGAAAATTGGACAATGCTTGCGATCGCTGAAAGATGTTGTACGTTTCCAAACAGAAGAAGTATATAAAATTCCTTGAGAAGCGTATGTGATGTATTAAAAGGAAATAAATTGTTCAATCTGCTGTAGCTGAACACCAACACACCACTGGCCATATTATAAATGTAAGGGAAACCAACGTTCTAGCATCGAGTCCAGGATTTTATAAACGAAAAATTAGAGAATCTATTGAAATATTTAAACAACAAATATTTCAATAGAGATACGGGTTATGGTCTACATCACACGTCTAAACCGATCTTAACACAGGGTCACGTTTCAGCGAGCACAAGTCGGATATAAAAGCCCATCTGAATCTCTTCGAGTTCATTCGTAAAGATCCCTGAAGATGCCTCGTGCAATCGAAGGCGAAACGTCGGATAGTAATTCCAATTTGACACGGTTTAACCCCAAGAACCATCACTTCTTAATTGACCAGGGCCGTGAGAGATTCCGTTCTATGTTGATGTTGATTTCAGAAAAACGAAACACCCTTTATATCTGCAAATTACATTAAAATATTTGTGGAATTTGAAGGAACTTTTCTATTTAACTTTTTCGTATTTATAAAAATTCCAGGCTAAATGGAAAGGTGAATTTATAAGCAAAAACTCTGTAGATTATCAATGGTGCCGGACCTAAAAATAATATTTACAGCGTTGCCAGTTTTATAGTTTTTCCGATAGGGCTCTCAACTTTATTTTTTTAAATACCATACTATGATTGATTCACTTATAATGTTGACCAAACCAAAGTGTTTTCAATCCTAGAATATTAAATTTCTTTCTGGAAATTTTAAAAGTAAGTCCGCATTTTCATTCAAAAGTATTGGCACGGTCAAATATTTCGGATTAGCATATAGTTATGAAAGTTGGTATAGGGTGGATTATCAATAGTGTCAGATTTAAAATTTTTCACAATGTTGCCAGTTTTATAGTTTTTTCGATAAACTTCTAAACTATTTTTTTTTAAATACAATGTTGTGATGATATTTCTTTGCTCATACTGTTGACCAAACCTAAGTGCTTTCAATCCTATAATAACACATTTTTCTTCTGAAATTTTTAAAATATATGGTAGGACCGTATTTTCATTGAAAAGAACCGGAACGGTCGAATATCTAGCTAACGGATTAATATATCGTTATGAAAGTTGGTATAGAGGAATTATCAATAGTGCCAGATCTAAAAATAACACAATGTTGCCTGTTTTATAGTTTTTTTCGATAAATTTTTCAACTAAATTTTTGTAAATACAATGTTGTGATAGTTTTTTTTCTCATACTGTTAACCAAACCTAAGTGCTTTCAATCCTAGAAAAACAAATTTTTATTCTGAAATTTTTAAAAGATACTGTAAGACCGTATTTTCATTGAAAAGAACCAAAACGGTCAGTTATCTCGCTAACGGAATAATATATCGTTATGAAATTTGCTATAAGGGGTTTATCAATAATGCTTTCAACTTTATTTTTTTAAATGCAATGCTGTTTGTTGTTTTGTAAATTATATTAAATAAGCATTTCATTCAAAAATATCGAAAGGTTAAAATATTTCGAGAAGTTATTGTGATAGGATAATGGCAATCTAAAAATACTATTTACAACGCTACTAGGTTTGTAATGGTGTTTCCACTAAAGCTGTCAAATTATTTTTTAAACTGCCTGCCATTCTTATCGTAGTTTATTTGTTTTCATAAATCGAATTTTAATTCTGAAAATAAGTACACTTACCGATATTACCAGAACTTTAATAAAACTGTGTCAGAACTTTGAAGTATAAAATATCAAGAAGCCGTTAAAACCATGGAAACAGCTAATCAACAGTTATTATTGTTGTCATCCTCCGAAAGTTACCTAAATCATAATTAAGGTAAAATGGTTTTTTTGTTAAGTGAAGCAAAACGGATTAAAATATTAATTTATCGTGGTTATGGAGATAAAGTGAGAAGTTATCAAGAAGTTTGCGAATTATTTAATGCCCTACATCCAGAAAAACAAATTAAAAAATCTACAGTTTGCCGAACTATAAAAAGATACCAACAAACAGAAAATGTAAAGAATATTCCAAAAATTGGACGACCTAAAACAGCCACTACAGATGACAATAAGTTGAATATGTTATTATCTATAAAAGGGAATCCTATCGCAGAACGGCATCAAAATTTACCGGAAGATATGAGTAAATCTTCAATGCACAAGATTCTAAAAGAAGAGAACATTAAACGTTATAAATTAATGTATACTCAAGAACTTTTGGAAGATGATCCTGACCGCCGTATCGAATTTTCTGAAATCATGATGAACAAAATTAATAATTATCCGGATTTTAAAAACCAAATTCTCTTTAGTGATGAATCGGCTTTTTGTTTGAATGGGCAGATGAATAGACACAATTGTAGCTTTTAGAGTAGAAGTAACCCTCACTGGATGGAAGAATTACATAAGCAGTATCCACAGAAGATTAACGTTTGAGCAGGGATTTTCCACAATAAAATTATTGGACCTTTTTTTATCGATGGTAACTTAACGAGTGAAAAATACTTACAACTTCAGAGAAGAAATATAATTCCCGAATTGCAAGACTTGAACATTGATATCCATTAAATATGGTTCAAGCAAGATGGGGCTCCACCCCATTTTGCACACGGAGTGCGACAATTTTTGGACTAGGTATTCGCAGAAAAGTGGATTGGACGAAGAGGTTCGATAGAATGGCCAGCACGTTCCCCGGATATGACTTCATTGGATTTTTTTTATTGGGGACATCTTAAAGATAGACTGTACAAAAACCGACTACTAACTTTGGATCAGCTGAGGGAAAAAATTCTATACGAATCGAGTCTTATTACTCCAGAAATGTTAAGCAATGCTGCAAGTGAGTTTTATGACAGGCTTGAGTATTTTTTGGCTAATAATGGCCAACATTTTCAACACCTGATACGTTAAGGCTTTTATTTTATCCGTTAGTTTCCCAACTTTTAAGTATTTTGTTTGTTTTTAGTAAATATTTAGTTTATTAATTTTCTTATTACAGTAGTTTTGAACTACGAAGTTTTCTATTACGAGTATTGTCTCTTTGCTAGTGTATTTTTATTAAGCTTTCTTTTTACTTATTTGTTTTTCTAAGTATCTTGATATTGCGGAACAATAATAAAAAAAATAAAATATAAAATTTTTTTAGACGCTTAACATCTAGCTCTAGTTAAGTTATCATGATCAGATAATCAAGTTATTGTCATCTGTAGTGGATGTTTTAGGTGGCCCAGTTTTTGGCTAGTCTTTATATTTTATGTTTGTTGGTATCTTTTTATTGTTAGAAAAACCGTAGATTTTTTAATTTGTTTCTCTTGCTGTAAGTATTAAATAATTCACAAAGTTCTTAAAAGCTTTTTATTTTAGCATCGTAACCAAAATAGATGAATCTTTAAATCCGTTCAGCTTTACTTTACCAAAAACCGCTTTATCTTAATAACGATTTAAGTAACTTTCAAAATGTTATGACAGATGGTTGACAACAATAATAGTTGTTGATTAGCTATTTCCAAAAAGCCACTTGATATTTTATACTTCATGGTTCTAACAAAGTTGAGAGCTCTATTGGTGCAACTATAAAACTGGCAACGCTGTAAATATTATTTTTTAGATCCGGCACTATTAATAACCTCCCTATGGCAAATTTTATAACGATATGTTAATCCGTTATCGAGATATTTGGCCGTTCCGATTATTTTGAATGAAAATTCGGACTTACCATATCTTTTAAAATTTCCAGAAGAAGAATTTGTTATTCTAGGATTAAAAACACTTTGGTTTGGTCAACATTATAAGCGAAAAACAATCATAATATTGCATTTAAAAAAATAAAGTTAAGAGCTCTATCGGAAAAACTATAAAACTGCCAACGCTGTAAATATTATTTTTAGATCCGGCACTATTGATAACCTCGCTATGGCAAATTGTATAACGATATGTTGATGTATTATCGAGATATTTGACCGTTCCGGTTGTTTTGCATGAAAATGTGGACTTGCCATATCTTTTAAAATTTCCAGACAAAAACTTTGATATTCTAGGATTGAAAACACTTTGGTTTGGTGAACATTATAAGCGAAAAACAATCATAGTATTTTATTTAAAAAAATAAAGTAAAGAGCTCTATCTACTATAAAACCGGCAACGCTGTAAATATTATTTTTAGGTCCCGCACCATTGATAACCACCCAATTCCAAATTCATAACGTAACGTTAATCTGTTACCAAGATATTTGACCGTTCCCGTTCTTTTGGGAAACCCTGTATTCTTGCAATATGGTGCGTTGGACTCTGCGGGAGCAACTACACCTCAGACCATCTCTCATACAAGCAATGAAAGTAGAAATGGAGTCACATATAAACAAACGGTCAGGCACCGATCCTACAATAAGAGATCTTTTCAAACGGGACACACAAAAAATCCTAAAGAGCATCAACGAACACATAATACCCGAGTACAAAACGAATGCGAGCACAATTGAGGACATTCATACAGTGATCTACGCAACCATTTATAATCACAGAACAATCAGAAACGACATAGAAATACCGACAGCATAAGATCAAAATTCAAATGGCAGATAAGGATCGAAAACCAAATTAACAAAATTAGAAAAGAATTGGGACATTTTACCCAATTCATGAACGGCAACGAGTCATAATGTATCACACAAAGTGTAGAGAAAATCAAATCTACATCTCCTGACCACACGCTTACAGAAATCCTCGACACTGTGAAGCAAAAATTATCCGTGTATGCCTCAAGACTCCGAAGATACAAAGAGTCAAACAAAAGAAAGGGCGCTAATAACCTGTTTCGGAGAAGCGAAAAACATTTCTACCAAAAAACCATGAGCAATGAGGAAGTACGAGTAATAGAACCACCGACCAAACAAGAAATCACAGAATCCTGGACAAGCATTTGGTCAGAACAGAAACTACACAGTAATAACGCTTCATGGATTAAAGCGAAAGAAGACAGCACAAGTGCTTGGAGGAAAAAGAGCACTTTGCAATGACAACACAAGAAGTTGCAGAAACAATGAAATACACGCATAACTGGAAATGTGCTGGAATAGATAACATTCATAACTTCTGGTAAAAACAGTTTACCTCCACACATGAAGCTCTCACTCGCCAAATTAATGAAAAAACCTAGCACACTCCCCAGTTTTCGCACCCAAGGAATAACACACAACCCCAAAAACTCAGACACTAAGAACCCGTCAAATTACCGACCTATTACAAACCTTCCAACCCTATATAAGATCATCACAGCCACAATTACGAGGAGAATAGAACAACGTTTAGTACACAAACACATCCTAACGGAAGAGCAAAAAGGGTGCAGGAAAAACAACTGAGGATGCAAGGAGCAGCTAATAATAGACAGAGTCATCATGGAACAAACCAGGAAAAATCATAGAAAACTTCACACTGGTTACATAGATTATAAAAAAACCTTTGATTCGATACCCCACAGTTGGCTAACCAGAGTTCTAGAATTATACAAAGTCAATCAAAACCTGAGGCAATTTCTTACCCAAATCATGAGTACGTGGAAAACTAAAATCAACCTGAGAACACAGAAAGAAGACATCGAAACAGAAGAGATCTACATCAGAAAAGGTATATTCCAGGGAGATTCACTCAGCGCTTTCAAAACACTAAATAAACAAACCTCGGATTCCACATTAAACACAATAACCTACACAAAATAAACCATCTCTTGTACATGGATGTCATAAAATTAAACGCAAGCACAAAGGCACTACACTAAAGGAGTTTCTTAAAATCACAGAAACGTTTACCCTGGACAATGGACATCAACATGAAATTTGGTATAAGCAAATGCAAGCTACTTCATATAAACAAGGGGCAATGGAAAGACCCTACGACGGAAATAAACACCAAAGTTAACCACACTCATATCAAATCAGAGCTCAAGACGGAATTTAAAACCAGACTCACAAAACTACTATAAACAAAATTGAACTCCAGAAATCTAACGAAATCTATTAACACCTTCGCCATGCCTAGTCTTACGTATTCGTTTGGTATCATTAAATGGTCATACACAGACATAGAAACATTCATAATCTCACATGCTCTGAATTCACTAAACACAGGAAGTTACATCCCAACACATGCAAGGAAAGACTCACCATCGAGAGAAAAGGAGAGAGGGGAATTATATATATACAATCCCTAAATAAAAAACAAGTTTACGAACTCAGAAAATTCTTCCACAACAAACAAACTAACCTCCATAAGGCAATAGTGTATTTCTAATAAAAAGAAAAATTCACAACGAGGGAAGTTTGAGGTAAAGGAAATTTAACGATGTTTTATGATTTTATTTAGAATGTGTATTTAATAAGTTTTTATTTACTAGTCAAGCTAAAGACACTCCTTGCGGGGCTTTTTTGTCTTCTTCTTAATGTTGGTTATTTTCTTTTATATTTATCTAAATTAATTAATTAATTTAATTAATTAAAAAAAAAAGAAAAATAGAACTTAATACAATAATTTACAGTAATTGCAGTCCTCCTGTATAATATATAATTCTTATTTAAATTAAAAAAAACAGTTGGTGGTCTAAACACTTCTTTAAATTATTATTAAACCTACGTAAACAGTTAAGAAAGAAAAATGTATCTGCTAAATTGAATTCTTGGATCTGACATCTAATTCATTATTTCTATGACACGACAATTTAAACGTAATATTCTAGAGTCCTTGTAATGCGTTTTAGATAATTTTGCGTCATAAAGAAATCCAGTTCACTTAGCTACATAATGCGTTTTCAAGGCAGGTTATTTATATTTGTAACTCTCTGAGATCGTATCTCGAAACAATTATTTTCATTTGTTTTGTTCAGTTTTGAAGTCAAGCACTCAACTAAATTTTTTTCTTCTCGGAATACCATACGTTCTAGCAGTACAGATTTCATCTTTCTATATCTTAAGTGCTATTAAAAAGTCACAATTGAACCACTCGAAAAGTCTTTTAATCTAGTGCTTTTATAAAACCCTGAGACCCGAATTCCTTCAAACTACTTGAAAATTGTTTACTATAAAGCATTTAATAAATTCCTGGAATACTTATTGAATATTTTGTTATTCTTATACCTACCTAAGAGCTTCACGACTATTAAGTTCTAAAAAGTAAAAATAGTATTAATGGCTTAAAATACCCTAAAAGGAGTGCATAAGGCGGATTGATCGAAGTCTTTCCCATCCAAGCAGTTTTCCTCTATTACGGGAGTGGTTAATTTGATCGGAGTCATTAAAATAATAATAATACGGAACAGAGCCGCTTCCTGGGGACCGCCAAGGCACCTTTGGAGCCACTGCTGAAGGTGACAGCATGCCGGACGGTGGCGGCGAAAGGCTTAACAGGCAGGCCTTTGTCGAAAAAACTGCTATAGCTGAACTTATTCCCGAGAATGTCATTAGAGCCGACATTAGTGCGACTGAAGTTGTCTATTCCGATCAGTCTACTTGCACATATATGGCCATCAAAACAATCATGCCAAACTTCGAAAAGACGCATTAAAGTACAACAAAACTGATCGGAACTTCAGATATTTTCGTTATTTCACGATGTCGACATGAAGGACTTCGACAACTATTATAAGCAAAACCACTACATACGGTACAAGCCTAGATATATTGGTTGTCTCGGAAGCCTAGAAGCATCTTCCATATTTTCTCAAAATCAAAAACAACAAGAACAAAACAGATGTGCATTAAAGAGAGACCAACAATAATAGGCCAACAAACACACAATAAAAAGATCTTCCTTCCACTAAAAGGCGATCCAATGTCGGGACACTTTAAGCTTCTAACACCACAAAACATCAACCCAAATAACAAAGCATCGGCGAAACAGCGTAACGGTCGAGGACGTTGCGGGAAAGGACAGCTCGACCGAAACGATCACGACCTAGCAAAGGAAAATAGACCCACCAAAAGTGTTTTGCCGGCTAAGCTTTCACAACAAACAAACTAACCTCCACAAGGCAATAGCGAAGGCAGACAAGAATTATACACCGCTCGACCTGCCTCAACCGAGCCACGCTGCAGACGCACACAGTCACATCCAATCACGGCTAGAAAAGATGAACATCTGGTCTGAAAAAACACCCCAGGGATGACACAGATACCACATAAAGCAAGACCACATACATAAATAGCTTTCATATACATGGTTACAAGAAGGGCAGCTGTTCCCTAAAACAGAAGGGTTCCTGCTTGCCATCCAGGACAAAGTCATAGCAACCAGAAACTACCAAAAGGAGATGTCACCAGCAGAGAGAACACAGACCCTTACTACCATTATACACCAACATCCGTGCTTGAAAACGAAGACTACAAGCTCTACTGGGACATTAACATCCACACAGATAAAACAATCCCCGCAAACAGACCCGATATCACCTTTCAATCCAAAAAAGAAAACATCACTTATCTAATTGACAT
Organism: Kuschelorhynchus macadamiae; assembly: GCA_030620095.1. Lineage (NCBI taxonomy): Eukaryota > Metazoa > Arthropoda > Insecta > Coleoptera > Curculionidae > Kuschelorhynchus > Kuschelorhynchus macadamiae. The sequence continues at coordinate 1,669,024 of JAUTXW010000383.1, forward strand.
GGCTGTCCCCAACGACGAGAACTTACTAGCGAAATACTATGAGAAGATCGCCAAATACAATGAGTTGGCAATGGAAATAAAAAAGTTGTGGAAACAAGAAAGAGTCATCATTGTTCCTCGCGTCATATCAGTAATAGTCCTCACCCCAATAACGTTTACACCCTATTTGGCCCAATTAGGACTTAATACAGATATTCACAGAAACATCCAGAAATCGGTCATTTTGAAAACATGTAGCATCGTTAGATCATTTCTTAATACACAATAGCCGTTTTTCTTTTTTTTTCCTTTTCCTTTTTTTTATACTGACTTGGTATAATCCCGTAAGAATGTAATATAACCCCAAGAATACAAGTTAGAGAAATAACAATAATAATAATACATTGATTGTTATAATGCCGTTACAGCGTTAAAACATACACATACATGTATATAAACAAATGAAAGTTAAACTACTTGCAGAGAAACAGCGCAAATAAAAGAAAGAAGGGAAATATGTAGATATGTCCCAGATACAGAGGAACGGTTTCTTTTTAGGAGTATATAAAATATTAACCTGATTGGGCAGCAAGACGTGGCCTAAAAGTCCTGACCAGTCGAAATCAGCAAAATCTAAAGAGTTAATCAAACTACTAATATTATAAATAAAACATCGTTTAAAAATCTCATTTTGATGTTGTGGCAATCTGAGAGTATCTCTTCTTCGCAAACTTAAATTGTGCACATCAGTGCGGAAAGTAATTTTTTCTGGAGGTAAGGAAGAGATTTAGGTTTTATTATGTTAAAGTAAAAGCTAGCACAAAGTAACCTAAATCTGTTAAACATATTAAGCCACCCCGATGCAGCCAAATAAGGTGAAATATGGTTCCTTCTTTTCATGCCGTATATTAACCGCAGACATGAATTCTGCAACTTCTGAACTCAATAGCGGTCCAGCCCTCCGAGACAAGGTGCAAAAACTGCACTGCAGTGATTAAACTGGGATAAAATAAAACCAACGCCTGACAAAGCATAAATAATCTTTAAATTATTGTATGCTACCCTCAATTAGCAGTAACATGATCTTTAAAAGGCAATTTCGAGTCGATTATTAAACCCAAACTTTTAACAGAATTGGAGAATCGATGTGGGGTATTATCTAATTTTATTGTTGTATGATTCTTAATATTATTAATCTGTGTATCGTTTCCAAAAATAACTACCGAAGATTTGTCAGGATTTAATCTAAGTAAGTGCCTAGTAGGTACATTATAAAAACTCTGTGAATCAGTGTTAATTATATTTTCTGCTTCATTAATAGCGTGTTCAAGAAAAGAAAAGTATATTTGCGTATCATCCGCGTAAAAATGGTAACTACAATACTTAAGAGAATTCACAAAATTGAATGTAAAAATTGTGTAAAATAAGGGACCCAAAATGCTACCCTGAAGCACTCCCATTTAAATATTTAAAGGTTTGGAAACTTCGTTTTTATAAATCATTTGCTGTGTACGATCTGATAGAGATGGTGGAGCCAGTTTAAAGTACCAGTAGCCGATAACTTTTTCTACTCTGCAACGACTCGTTTAACTTTATAGTAATACGTTATAGGAGTACATTTGAACGTAATGGAGTAGTCTTTGCAAAGCTCAAGAAGGTACTGATACTTAAAAGTTGTACAGTAACTTTGAATAATTACTATTATGTCACGGAAAAGAAATGACGACCTTGGAGTCAATTCCTTAAGTACTTGCTTGGCAGTAGTTATTATACAATTACTTTACACGGAAAACTACTATAAAGTATTATTCGCAGTAACAAATACATATATTTAAACACCGGTAACCCAAAGTATTTGTTGATAGATAGTAGGATTATTAGTAATAAATACGTAAAAACTCTTAAAGGGTAGTAGTGGAAACAGTTGTAACTACTTTAGTGCTATAGTCGAATGCGGTCTTATCGTGCGGGTCCAAAGGTCACCAACATTATGAACCAAATCAGAAAACACAGAGAATACAAAAATGTTGTGTGATTCTTTTATCGAGCTATTAAATCTCGATGAACTATTTGCAAATATACAGGGAGGAAGAAAATATTTTTTTTTTAATTATATTACGCAATATTATTAAGATAGCCACTTAATATCATTTTATATTTTAAATGAGGAGGGACTAAATAAGAAAATTCGCTAAATATGTATTTGGTTAAAATTTTTTGGTTGGCAAAAACAAAAGTACACAAAATGGCAAGCGCCTTAATAAAGTCGGAAGGCGGTTCGAATCAGTGGAACAATCAGGATATGTTCTGTTTATAGAGCCACTTAATGAAAGTGAGATTATTTTAACCACTTATACAGTGTCATTTATTTAAATGCGGGCCACCCCTGTGCTAAGAAAATTTGTTTTTTTTTTGTATTGTGATAACAAAAAAAATTTGTTTTGCAAAAATATTATACACTTTTGCTAAAAACACAAGATAATTATTTATTACTTCCCTCGTGAGATTTTCTCAGATCTTTACGTTCTTTACGGGTCTCTAGGTGCCGGAAAACATGTTTTCTCAATTCCGTCTGTCTGTAGGTATGTCTGTCCGTCAGTTTGTCTGTTCGCGGCATAGCTAGAAAACTACTTATCCGATTTCTTCAAATTTCAATTTCAGTCTAAAATTAAGGGCCATGTATGCGAAAAATACAGGCTATATATATATATATATATATATATATATATATATATATATATATATATATATATATATATATATATATATATATATATATATATATATATATATATATATATATATATATATATATATATATATATATATATATATTTTTTCTGGTAAAGCGATTTTACCGATTATTGTATATCTAATTTTGTCTTATAATTAATAAAAAAAATTACTTATTTTAAACACGCTTTATAATTGGAACAAGTATTCTATAATAATTTATTTATTGCCTACAAAATTACAAATGTACTAAAAAAGTAAGAAAAAAAATGGTGTCAAATCTAATAAAAAAATTTTTAAATTAAAATTCACTGGATAATATCCAGGAGCCAGTGGCAAAAGCTCTGAGAATCGGTATAAGGAATGTACAGAAACTTGTGCATGAAAAAAAAACATAATTTACTTCCGAAGAAGATTAAGAAATGTACACGAAAAAATCCAAAGGCAAAAGACTTAAGTTACAATGCAAACATGGATATTCATAATGCAATTTATAATTTATACGCGTCAAAGACTAATATAATCCTTCAGAAACTTTTTAATATTATAGACTAAAAAATATCATCATCACTTAAAAAAGTCTTCATTTTCTGAGTCGTCCTCAAATGGCGCAATGATCATTGGTGCTAGTTCCACATCTAGAACTCGTTCTCGATTCCACCAATCCCATATTAATTTCTCCGTATGTTCCACAGATCTCTTCCAGTACTCGTAATATAATTTAATGAATCTTGCCAAACAATTTGCACTTCATCTGATGTAAGACCGTCGTTCACGTGTTTTTCGTAATATGATTTTGCTGCAGCCCATATTAATTCTATTGGATTAAACTGGCAATGGTATGGCGGCAGTCGTAAAACCTCATGTCCATTTTCCCGTAATATTTCATCTACGGCATATATTGTTGGTTTTTTAATAGATTTTGCCATTAAAAGAAGTTCTAGTTTCAGCATATTGGGTCAAGGATTTTCTTTTTGTTTAGCCAGTCATAAATATCACTTTTCTTCTAGGATGAAGTAGGTTGTTTATTTAAGAATCTTGAATGATAAGATGCATTGTCCAGAATGATTAAAGATGGAGCATCTAAATTTAGAATCAGTTGTTTTTTTAACCACTTTTCAAACAGTTCACAGTTCATATTATCATGGTAATCCATACTTTTAGATGTTGAAGAAAACAGTAAACTTGCACCTGGGAGAAATCCTGTTCAAGAACCTGCATGCAAAATGATGAACCGTTTTCCCGTCCCACATTCTTTTTCTCTTGACACTTTTTACAGACTCGTCCTGCCAAGATTTCAAACCACTTCCATTAGAAAATATCCAAGTCTCGTCTAAAAATGCCACTTTTCCAAATTTTGAATTAACATTTTTCGTGTATTTCTTTAAAAACTGGATACGCCGACATTTTTCTTAATTTTGACAAGGATTTTAGTCCAATTTCCAATATGCCTCGATTTTTTAAAGTTTCTTTTAAAACTTGAAGGGTTATATTAGTTTTTGATGTGTATAAATCGTAAATTGCATTACGAACATCTATTTTTACATTGTCAATTAAGTCTTCTGTCTTTGGCATTTTTCGTGTACATTTCTTAATCTTCTTCGGTAGTAAATTATACTTTTTTTCATGCACAATTTTCTGCACAGTCCTTATAGCGATTCCCAGAGCTTTTGCCACTGTCTCTTGGATATTGGCTGGTGAATTTTCATTTTCGTAATATTTTATTAGATTTAATATCATTTTTTTCGCTTGTTGATGCAAAAAACCCGAAAATTGTTTTCTATTACTCATTTTGTCACTGACTTGTCAATCTGACTTTGAAGTGACATCGCTCAAAGATTTTTGCAACTGCTGGTATTTATATGTTTATCCTCTTTTTTCATATGAAAATATCATAGGTCTATCTAATTCATCTTCCGGATTTTATGCGGAGGATATGATTACATGTAATAAAAGAAGAACAAACTTAAAAAGTTTGTCGTTGATAAATCGTATGACCCGCACGATAACACTGCTTTTGACTATAGCTGGGCATCGAAACCTTTGTCAAAATCTAGCAAAATCAGGATGGTGATCCTGCTTTCATCAGCTGCTCTGAAAAATGTCAGCCAAGGTTGTTTCACAACTATGTCTGAAACCTGACTGTTTAGTGGGTAGTATATTGTTCAGATTTAAGAAAGTTCGCATTGGTTTATCCATCACTTTTTCTAGAACTTTTGAAAGAGGGGGGGAGGATACTTATTGATCTTAGCTGGCTAAATTCTTTAGGGTGGCTGACTTTGGGTACGGGGGTAATTTGAGCTTGCTTCTAAGGTAAAGGAAAATAATTCTTTAAAATACATTCATTAATAATATGAGTTATGAAGGGTATAACAAAACGACAACATAATTGAATAAGAGTTATATTCAGTTTATCGGTCCCAAATACCGTAGATTTAATACACCTTATTATTTGGAATACATCCTCCTCCGAGGTTAGCTGAAAATTGAACCCGTCATCAACACTAGCAAGCCGCCTGCTTCTATAAAAGTTCAGAAGGTTTTGCTCTGGAAAGCTATTATTATCGACAATTGAGTTAACCAAGAAATCATTTATCTGATTAGGTATATTGAAATTTTCAGGAAGTTTTTTTTTAAATTTGGTTAAATTAAGTTTCCGAAGTTCCGCCCACTTCCCCTTAATATCAGAGTTATTGAACTTGAATCTAAGATATGCTTTTTTCTCTACACGTATAGCCGAAGTGATGTTTCTTATTTGCTTATAATATTCGTAATGCCTCGTGTGTTTCGTCTCTTTAAACCTCCTTAATACTTTATTTCTTAGTTTTTGGAGCAATTTTATGTTCTCAGTAATCCACGGTGCCTAAGAATAATTTCTATATTTCCCGAAGTTTTTTACTGGCGCATGCTTGTCGAATAGTGTTCAAATAGAATTATTCAAAAAGTATATTTTATCAGTAATGTCCGGGATTGTAAAGATATTAGCCCAAGGAAGTTCCTCCAAGTCTGCTTAAAAATTATTCATATTAATTCTTCTTTATGATCTATATGAAAGGTTGTCAATTCCTGGACAAGCTCACCCAAACTGACTTTCATATAAACTAAAAAATGATCTGAAACTCCCACATCAGTTACTCCCATTTCCGAAACATCCTCGATGTTAGTGAAATCGAGAAGGGAAAGTGAAGTGGACGACACTCTGGTAGGTTCGTTTATTAGCTAATTCATGTTAATCGTGGAAACAATAGTTTTTAGTTGAGATGCAAGACTTAAGATCAGATTTAGCATATTAACATTAAAATCGTCTATACATATTATATTCAGAACACATATTTGATAAAACATCCTCAATATGGTTATAGAAATTCGATATATTTGTGTTAGGTGGTCTGTAAATGGTACCCACAATACATATTTTACTGCGAAATGTAAGTTTCACCCAGATATATTCAACATATTCAAATACACCGGAAAGTAGCCTTTCTCACTTTACCTAATCCTTTACATAAATCCCGACCCCACCACCACGCTTACTCGAAACGATTTTGTTTAAAAAATGTATAAGAATCCAAACTCACCACGTCATCATCAACCCTCGCATTAAGCCACGTCTTATAACTAGCTAGGTAATCTACATATCCCAGATGTCCATAACAGGGTACATACCTCGCCTTGAGGTCATCCCTAGACAATTTAGGATGTAAAATAACCGTTAGTTACTTTGTATACTTATATACTCCTCCGTAACCGACACTCAAGTAGATTCTCTTTCGTCACTGGAGTTATTGTTTATTGTTTTTGAGGGTCTTCAATGTCTCCTTCTATACGACAGCCTCACCCCCCCTCCCCCTAATACTATACACAGGTTTTTGTCAAATTATATGGCACAAATTAAACGAAATTTTAGTTCCGTGAAACGGCGTTTCATATTTTAGTATGTTGTCGGCGCTATAAGCAAGCTTTTTTGCCATTGCACTATACCTCGCAAACTACAGGGTAAGCCAGAAATCGAGAGTCAAAAGTTGTATATTTTAATTTTTGTAATATTTAGACATCTTTCGGGTATTAAAAGTTGTCGTAAGCCGATTTTAACATCAAGTATTTTATCGCAGCACCTAAATTAATATTCTAAGACATCCTTTACATTTATACAGTGTGTTTCGCCAGAGTAAAAACAAACATTTTTTCCTCAACTTCAACAAAAATATTATTGGTTAATACAAATCACGCCATTTTCCAAAAGGGCAATCTACATTTTTATCTCTGTTCCTTTTGATAAACCCGTATATACCCATCATTTTAAGAAGGTACAGTAGGGTAGGAAATGCAAGGCATTTTAATTTCAACAACATCTTCCACCCCGCTTGTCCGAGACAGTCGCGAGTTACCACTGAATTCGAAAACAATTATCCTTCGCTGTAAGCTTGGTTCCCCGCCTTCTGTGAGATCGAAGTATTTGACCACAGAGCCGCTTTGATTTTCCATTCTGTTCTTAAAGTACATGTTTAATTTGAGAGCTAGTGAAATAAGTGTAGTTTTGTGCTCCGTTTTAATAGCGATCTTTGCATACAGTTGTATGGGTTAAATTACTGTAAAAAGCAAAAGTAGTTGTAGTCTACGTTAATTAAGCTCGCAAATTATTACCTGTATAAATAATGATTAGTTTCCACAAAAATTGAAATTAATTTAATAAGTATTATTTCCAGGCTGTTTTTTTAAATATTTTACTAGGTCACTATTTTTTTTGCTATCTTGGATTCATATCAAAATGTTACCAATTCGTTCCTATGTAACACTTGATTTTTGTGCAAAATTTGAGGTAAATTGGATAATTAATTCTTTTAGTAATAATTTTTTTACCATTGTTCCATATAACTATTAATTTTCGACTAAAATTTGAAGTCAACCTGGTTAGTAATTTTTAAGCTATGCCGCTAATAGACAGACAGACCGACACACGGACCGATGGAATTGATAAAAGATGTTTTAAGGCATCTAGGGACGCTAAAACGGAAAGTGATTTTTTTCACGATAACAAACATTTTATTTGTCCGCCATTTTATTGTGTTATCTTAAATTAGTAACATAGTTTTACTAAGATAGATAGATATTCGAACCAAAATTTTACCTGTTGATTCCAACATAATACTTTGATATTTGTACAAAATTTGAGATACCTAAATTGAGTAAATAGTTAAAAATAACTAACGTCACTAGGTCGCCATTTTGTTTCGCCATATAGGATTTTTACCAAAATATTACCAAATCATTACCTTTAATTTTTATAAAAATTTTAAGTGAATCGGTTTAGTAGTTTTTAAGCTGTACCGCGAACTGATGAAAAAAAGACAGACTAACCGATGGAATTGATAAAACTTATTTTTTTGGCATCTAGGGGAGCTAAAACGTGAAGATATATAAAACCTGAGGGTGATTTTTTTATCATGATTACAAACGTTTTATTTGGCCGCCATTTTGTTCGGCCATCTTGGATTCGTACCAAAATTTTACTAGTTGGCCCCTAAACCACAATTAGGCATGGCACACATTTTGAAGTCAATGCATTAAGTAGTTTTTTCAGGCTAAATTTCTAAATATTTTATTAAGCAGCCATTTTGTTCCACCATCTTGGATTCGTACCAAAATTTTACCAATTGTTTCCAACATAATACTTTGATGTTAGAGCAAAATTTGAGATAAATGGATACGTAGTTTTATAATAATAATTTTTTTAACATTTTATTCGACCGCCATTTTGTTTCGCCATATTAGATTTTTACCAACATTTTAACAGGGAATGTCCATATGACCCTTAATTTTTGACCAAAATTTGATGCCAATCAGATAAGTAGACACACAGACAGACTGACTGACAGACCGACGGCATTGAGAAAACATGTTTTTCGGCATCAAGGGACCCTGAAACGTGAAGATCTGAAAAAATCTCGGAGACTGATTTTTTTCACGTTTACTATACTTCCCTTTTACGAGGGAAATAAAAAGTGATTTCTTTTTTGGCCGATTAAAGACAAGCAAGTAATTTGTATTATCCAGTACAAGTGAAGTATAATTTTAAACAAGTGGTTTCCTTCTTTTTGGCCTATTACAGGCAAGAGTTCAGTCTGTTTTATTTACAAATGAAGTGATGATAAAAGACAAGACTTTATTCTATCAACTGTAGTCGACAGGTTTGTTGAGTGACAAAAAAAATATTAATTTTAAGAAGAGTTTTCATCACTGAAGTTAAAAGAAGAACAAACCAGGAAGTGAGTAACAATATTTCTATTAAAATCTAGTAAATCAATCTATTTTATGTGTGCGCAAAATTAAGATCAACAAATAATTGCAAAAATAGATGAGAAAATGAGGGACTGAATGAATGAGATACGTTTAATAATTTTAATTTACTGTCAAACTTTAACGTATTTGTTGCAGTAAATATATTTAACTTTAATTTTGTTTAATATTCAGCATTTTATTGATTTTACAATTTTAACTTAAACGTCAAAATAATAAGATATATATGTACATCCCGCCCCTATTGGGCAGAATGGAAACAATAGCCGCTAGACTCTGACCTGATAGCTTGACTTGAAAGTAAGGCTTCAGACCCATATTTTTGACAGTTTGACAGCTGTTAATTCTTAATCTAAAAACTTGTTTATTCCAAATATTGTGTAGTACGCAAAATCCTAAATATTAAAAAAATTAGCTTTGACAAAAAATTGTCAAATATTTTTCTCGGAAACATCAAAGATTCTGTCTATGTCTATTATCAAACGCACAAAATCCATATTTGAAGCCATTTAAAGCCATTTTGTCAGCTTTTAAATGCTATATATTTTTTAAATCACTAAAGACTCTACCTAATAACGAAATCCCAAATTGATATGCAAAAAAAATATAATAATAAAATATTTGTGGTTTATTATTTTTTTAAAATATTAATAGTTTCTTAAATAAAAAATATTTTCACTTTTAAAGCGCTGTTTTACTCCCTTGTGTAGTCAAAAAAAATTCATATACAGAATATTTTGGCATTTTCCACCTCTTAAAAGAAACTTAAAATTTTAATTTTGTTTTTAGGGAGCTGTTTCTCCTCTTTAGAGTGATAACCCTAATATAAAAAATTGCCTTTGTATGCAAAAAAAGTTGTCATGTTTTACCGTTTTATAAAAGAACTAAGTATTATGGATATAAAAATTATTTGTATGTTTGTGGATTCTTGTAGTCCGAAGGGCAACCCTGTATAGTGGAAAAAGTATGAAATATAGAAAGAGATAAAAGAAATTTGACATGTTTCATCGTTTTTTTTTCAACTAACCGCTTCACAATAAAAATATTTTTGTTTTTTGGGGGCTGCTTCACATCTCAAGGCGACTCGAGGGGCGACTACTATATAGTAGCAAAAATAAGGACAAAAAATGGGAGAAATTGAACGTGTTTCCCCATTTGGTATAAATAAGAAATATGTTTTTTTTTTCGTTTTTAGGAGGCAGTTCATCTTTCTAAGCTACCCTGCATAGTGGAAAAGATGTGTATATGTACAAAATGATACAATAAATTTCACGTATTTCACCGTTTTTAGGTAAGTTTAATATTTCTGGAATATGCCTCCTAGGGCAACCCTGTATATTTGAAAAAATGTTTTTATAAGAACAGTAAAAGATACTTCTTATTTTTTTTGTATATAATAAACGTTTCTTCATTTTGTTTTTCATGATGATTCAAAATTATGAGGCAGCCCTCATAATTTAGAGCTACTATAATGCAAAAAATATTATATGTTCAAAAATTAAGTATTTCATCGTTTCTCGAAATGTTATGTGTTTTCTAAAATATAGGTAAATAAAAAAAATGTAATATTTACATCAATAATTTCCACAATTTTTCCATGTCAAAACAATTACCTGAACTCTATCTGTATTGAATTTGTCTGTTATCGGTTTGTGCGTTCTCAAAATATGAAAGTTTTACGTTACGCCCTTGAAAATATCGAATTACTTCCAAAATCCTGCAAGACTATTTTTTTTGCAAATTTAAAATGAATTATTGTTGCAACTGTTTGATGGTCACTCATGAGCATTATCAGTCAGTATAAGCAGAATAGCCCGCAACATCTTTAGAAATTATAAAAATTATAACTTAATCAATAATTAACTTAAATTGAAGCTACTGTTGAATCCCCCGGTTACTAAAAAATGCCACTAGTCCAAGCCGGACTTTTTAATACCCCATATATAAATATATATCACGAAACCATTTAACATGCTATATTCAACAACTCTTAAAATATCGCATAGATATAAAGCAAACAATAAGAATATAATTACTACTAAATCATGCGTATATCGAAAAAAGCGATAATTCTTCCGAACCTAATTTATCAGCCGTTACTAAACGTACTGGGAGAAGTAAACATAAATATACATACCTTTAAATCTCTAGACCATCCATGAATTTATTATTTTGTATTATAACGACCTTCATTTCGTATATAAAATACTTGCTATACCCTTATTTGGACAGGATTTCTAATATTTCTATACTTTTCGGGATGTATATCAATTTTCACCGCCGCTCATAGCATTAAAATTGGATAGATCAACAGATACTTGCAAATTTTGGAGGCATTTCGGGTTAAAACATCGCGATCCTGTCAAACTGCTTATTATGACATTTGAGTCAAAGCTACAAAGCTGGCAGAGCCAGGTCAACTTGGAGAAGTGGTAAATTCAATGGCAAATGGAAAAATAACGCGTTTTAACTCAAAACTAGATTTTACCCAATTTTTCGACATTTAAAAAAATGTAAATCTATGTCTAGATTGAGTTTTCAGTCAAGGGTCAAAGAATGGCAAAGAGTGCTCACTGCAATTCAAAATTTTCTCAAAATTCACCTCTAACCCTAATTGAGCTGATTTTCACACTAGTCTCTAGAAGAAATAAAGACGTTTATTTGCGTATTTACTTGATTCAGGATCAACCGTTCATATGCTACAGGACCAAACGTAAAACCATAGGGAAATATATGAAAACAAAATTGCAAATTTATTTCCAAATGGCTCTCCCTGTATAAACCGGAGAATAATTTTGGATGTGGTTTTTCAATACCTCGGGGAAATATGGGGTCACATAAACAATTTCCGTCCCTTGATCGTTTTTATGCATTTCGACCACTCTCGGCATTTGAGATATAGGCATATATTTGAATCTGCTTTATATTCCCCATCGAACCCCCTTTTTACCTTGACAAACCAGTCAGGGTTTCGACCCCGCAAAATGTATTTAAAGTTACCCCATTTGTTACCCCTTTTTTATTTCTTCAAGCGACATCCCATGCTCCGCTGCCCGTTTAACAAACTTGTCCGAGATTTTTAGATCAGAAATCCCAGAAAAATTAGCCATAGCGACCTGTATTTTGAATCTTAGGAGTTTCTAAAAGAGTGCTCTTATCGGACACCACTATCGGCTTATTGTAAGCCCCATCGAAATAACGTTTTTACCAAAAGAAGCGTCTATTTATCCTCTACGATATACCTCATAGAAGCATATATCTCCGACAAACCGTTGCCCAGCTGGAGCACTTCGAGGGTCAAAAACACACATTTCAAAAATTTCCGGTTTAAAAAGAGAAACGTGCGGACAGTACCAATAGCCACGTTCGGCTATCGTTACAATAAATAGAAAAGAAGTATACCAGTTCACAACAAATAAGTAAACTTAAATAATCAACAAATTATGGAAATACCAACTGTTATGTTGTTTTTAATTAACTTTCAATTAAATGGTGCCTCCTTGTATTTCTTATAGATCGAAATACGATTAAATAATCCTTCCCGCTCTACAGGGTAATATAAAATTTCATACCAACTCATTATCACCTTGTATATAACCATAGTAACTAAAACACGACAAATCATTTTTTTTTCTATATAAAAATGGGAAATATCTTTGATTCGGATATCAGATACTGATATATTTATCAAAACTAGCCAATTTTATATATCTGTTTTAGTTTGCCATGTAATTAGTGTTTTTGTCCATTTCTGCAACAATATTATCAGTTTAGGAAAAAAACAGTTAATGGGAATACGCGACTAAGTTATTCATCAAAATTTTTTGGTATAATGGCATCAGAAAGTCTTAACGGAAGTTAATAATGGACGCCATTAAATATTTTTATGTGATACACCACCTATCTCCATTAATTTCTACATCACCAGAAAATTCTGTTTAGTTAGTGGACGGGAAATATCACTGTTAAAATTAACCCCGACATTGACGCGATCATTTAATGGCAGCCTCGTTCGGCAATTTCTGTTACATAAAAAACATCTAGTTTACCACCACTGTCATTGCAATGATAACGTTTCCCTTCACTTTACGAATACGGTTTTTGCAACTTAAACATAGCTACGTATTCTGATTTATGATTTTTTTTGCTATAGTAAAAATATTCTTGCGGATTCGAGCAATGCGATTTTAGTATACTAATAGTTCATACGATCACACAGTTAATCTTATAGGAAAATTTTAGTAGACTTCAGAGTAAACTAAATGTCAGAATATAAATAAACGAATTGCTTGGCATACTAGAAAAAATACCTAAAGTTAATTGACATAGCATTACCTCATATGTAAAGAAAATATATTTGAATAAAAAAATAGGTATTATGACGATATACAGGGTGATATTTGGATGATATGAAAGTTTAAATTCTAATATCTTTTACCAGTATTAATAAAACTAGTATTAGTATTCTAAGAATTGTCTCACATTAAAAATCAAAAAAGTCTTTAAAAATATTTTTGTTGGTTAATTTTTAGATTTCCCTGGATAAATGATGGCAACCAGTAACTTATTTCAAAAGTAGCTTAATTTATTACACAATTTTTTTTTTAAATTAAAAAATTAAATGCACTAGTTTTATATGTTACCCTGTATAAACGTGGAAGATATCTTAGAATATTAATTTAAATCTTACGATAAAATATTTCATATTAAAATCGGTTTAAAAGAAGTGTCGATTCCCGAAATATGCCTTTGTAAAAATTTAAAAATGAAAATTTACAAATTTTGACCCTCGGTTTCTGGTTCACCCTGTAGTTTGCGAAGTATGGTGCAATGGCAAAAAAATTGTCTTATATCGTCGACAACTATATACTAAACTATTTAAAAAAGTTTCAGGGAACCCCAAATACAACAAAAAATAATATAAAACCGTACAATAATAAAAAATACAAACTTATAGTTATAGTTTATAGATTAGCTAAAATGGGAGCAACCATATATTCTGACACGGAATAAAATTAATTTTGGAGTAAGTGCTTCTTCAGATAGAAGTGTATTTGAATCAATGTTTTTACTAGGTTGTCTAATAGCGAGTATAGAGGAGCACAACTTATTTGTTTAATTCTTTAATTCCAGCTTAAGCAGTCTTCCAAATGTACCCCCAGCAATTGTACTGAAGACTCACAAATATGATCACGATTATTTAATAAAACCAATTCCTGAGTTTTGTTGTCATTAAGCTTCAGATAATTTTGTGTAAACCAAATCCTGGCACGGTATCGAACCTCGCTCTTCTCGCTTTGCACGAGATAAAATTCGCTACTAAAAGAAACCAAATTCATATCATCAGCATAACAGACACATATATCGGGAAATAAATAATGAAATAGGTCGTTAATGTAAATACCATATATATACCCAATGTAAACAATTGGTATGTAGACCTTGTTTTTACCAACTTTGACTTCAATTTTTCTAGAAATGATACACCACTAGTCACTAAAGACGCTCACCATCCTATCTTGTTGGTCATTTTTGCGCAGCTCTTCCTCACCTCCTGAACTCGTGAAAAAAAATATACCTCCTAATTTCTATTTCAGAAGAGCAGAAATGCTGAAAACGAAAACGACTATCGTAAATTTACGTCAATAGGTATACTGTGTTCGATATTAAAGCACCCACTATACTAGTTGGAAATCCGTAATAGATACTAAAAAAAATTCATACGAAAGTTTATTTAAATTTGAAGTTCTTTTTTGAAATATAATCTTCCCATGTATACAGGGTGTTTGCTGGGACGACATCAACTATAACATTTTAAATGGGATACCCCGTATTTTTGTCCATTATTTGATTCCTTGTCAAAAATAAACATAAGTAACTAATTTAAACTATAATCTATTTCTGCGTAGTTTCCGAGATAATTAAAGATATGTGTGATTTTTGAAAACTGGAGCTATTTTTCAAATCACTATAAAAAATAGCAAAAACTATAAAATTGGGCGTTTGGGTGGTAATTTCCAATTTATAAAGCATCAATGCATATACGGAATACAAAATTTTTGTCAATGATGTCGAAATCAATTTTGCACCTTTTTAAAGTGAAAAAAGCCGTTTTTTTTTAAATTGAACACCCACTATGTTTTTATTTATGCAAATGATCATAAAAATACCTATTTTTTCATATATACATGTATATATCTATATATATATATATATATATATATATATATATATATAAATATATAGATATAGAAAACCTTGTAAGAAATCAAATTATGTGTGCACGTGGTATATCAACAAGATAATGCTCCATACCACTGTGGAGAAGATGTAAGAGCATTTTTAAACGAGCAATTTAATTTAAGTATCTATAATAACGCTGAGATTCCATGGCCGCCGCGAAGTCCCGATTTGACACCCTCAGATTATTTTTTATGCAGCTCACTTAAAGATAGAGTGTATTAAAATCGAAACAATTATTCTGTAAATGAATTAAAACAAAAAATTCTTGAAGAAATTATTAGTCTTAATAATAGTGATCTCGTTCGAAAACGCTGTGGCAAAAACAATTATTTAAACGAAACGATTTAATCTTTGAATTAAAAATACCGTTTTATACATTGTATAAACGAATTGTTAAAGTGCTTTCATATTGTTTACTCAGGCTCAAATTTGGATGAGATTTGCTGATCGCGTTTGGTAATTATGATTATGTAGTCCAAGTTCATGCTTCCTTTTATGAATCTCCAGAACGTGATAAAATATAGCTAAATACGGAAAAAGCAAGCTTTTCAGTAATTTAAATAGAGGTCTACAGTGTTCTATCTGTCTAACACCACAAATAATTCTTCTGCAATCTAAAAGCTTTTAAAGCGGTAGAAGACAGACGCCATAAAGTGATACTGTATATTGCTTGATAATGAAAATATACAAAATGAGCACTTCGAAGGGCATTTGAGGAAAATCTTCTTTTGATCTGCCCCAACAAGAAAATTATACTCTACGGCTTACTATATAACATCTTGATATAATCGTTCCAGTAATGTCGAGCATGATACCCAGCATATTAACAGGTCTGTTCCGATGGGTCAGAAAATATCGAGAACTCCATCATTTGTGATTTATCTGGATTGTACTGTAGGCAGGGTACCAGAAATCTTGAGTCATCTGTATAATAGGTACACTTTATTGAATTAAGAATATCGAAAAGGTCATTTATATAAATGATGAACAACAATGGACCTAGACCAAACCTCTGAGGAACACTATGCCCAAAAATATAGTAGTCGTTCACGACTACAATCAAATTCGACATATCGACTGGATCAGATGCAAAAAATCGATAAATTTCCATTAACCGGAACTTCTCTCGATATAAATCTTTCCTTTTGGTAGAAATAATAAAGTGTGACCCAATTTAGTTTAATACATAGTGATTTAGTAACACATATACTATCTTTTCCAAAATTTTTATTGAACGCCATTTTGTTCCATATTTGGTGGCCATCTTGTTTCGTCGTCTTGAATTCGTCCAACAACTTTATCAGTTTATCTCTATATCACACTTAATCCTTGCATATATTTTGAAATTAATCTAATGAGTAGTTTCTTTAGACCGATTTTTTAAATATTTTATTAGACCCACCATTTTGTTTTGCTATCTTATATTCATACCAATATGTTACTAGTTTATTTCTATGCACAAGTGTTTTGTGTAAAATTTGAGGAAATTGAATAATTATTTTTATTAGTTATAATTGTTTCAAAGTTTCTCTAGGCCGCCATCTTGTTCCGGCATACTCGATTTTTATCAAAATATTGCCAGGTCGTCCCCATATAACCCTTAGTTTTTAACTAAAATTTGAAGTCACTCTGACGAGTAGTTTTTAAGTTATGCCGCGAACTGACAAACGGACCGACAGAATTGATAAAAATATTTTTTGGCATCTAGGGAAGTTAAAATCTGAAAATATGTAAAACCTGAGAGGGTAATTTTTTTCTCGATTATAAATATGTTATTTGGCCGCCATCTTGAATTAGTACCACAGTTTTACTAGTTCTTCTCTATACCATAATTAGTTATGGCACACAATTTGAAATCAGTCCATTAAGTAGTTTTTTCAGGCTGAATGTCTAAATATCTTACCAATACATTATTCTTTCCACCCCTTGATTTCTACATAATACTTGATTTTTGTGCAAAATTTGAGAAAAATTGGATAGGTATTTTTTTTAGTAATATTTTTTTTTACATTTCACTAGGCCGCCATTTTGTTTCGACATATTGGATTTTAATCAAAATGTTACCAGGTCATTCCAATACGACCTTTAATTTTTGACCATAACTTGAAGTCAACCTAACAGAGCGACCGACAGACAGACCGACAGAATTGAGAAAAATGTTTTTCGGAATCTAGGGACCCTGAAACGTAAAAATCTGAATAAATCTCGGAGGGTGAATTTTTCACGATGACAGTAAAAATTATTTGGTCGCCATTTTGTTCCGCCATCTTGAATTCGTACCACAATTTTACCAGTTTATCTCTACCACACTTAGTCCTTATATCTTACCAGTCTATTCTCATGTGAAACTTGTTTTTTATGCAAAATTTGAGGAAATTGGATAATTAGTTTTTTTAGTAATAATTTTTTTAACGTTTTCCTAGGCTGCCACCTGGTTCCGGCATATTGGATTTTTACCAAAATATTATCAGGTCATTCTCATATGACCCTTAATGTTTGACTAAAATTTGAAGTCACCCTGAGTAAGTTTTTAAGCTATGGCGCGAACTGACCGACAGACAGTCAGACAGACAGACGGACCGACGGAATTGACAGAAATGTTTTTTGTCATCTAGGGATGCTAAAACCTGAAATATGTTTTTTTAGGCTGAATTTTTAAATATTTTATTAAGCTGCCATTTTAGATTCCTATCAAAACTGCACCATAGTTAATTTCTACATAATACTTGATTTTTGTGCAAAATTTTAGATAAATTGGATTGTATTTTTTTAGTAATATTTTTTTACATTTCACTAGTCCGCCATTTTGTTTTGACATATTGGATTTTTACCAAAATTTCCAGGTCATTCCCATATGACACTTAATTTTTGATCACAATTTGAAGTCAGTCAGATATGTAGTTTTTTAGCGATGCCGCGAACTGACGGACCGATAGAATTGAGAAACCATATTTTTCGGCATCTAGGGACCCTGAAACGTAAACATTTGAAAACATCTCGGAGGGTGATTTTTTCACGATTACAATACTTCCGTTTTACGAGGGAAGTAAAAATTATTTGACCGTCATTTGTTCCGCGATCTTGAATTCGTACCACAACTTTACCAGGTTATCTCTATATTACACTTAATGCTTGCACAAAATCTGAAATTAGTCTAATACCCAGATTTTTCAGGACGATTTTTTAAATAATTTATTAGGCCGCCATTTTGTTTTTCTTTCTAATATTCATATCAAAATGTTACCAGTTTATTCCTATGTATCACTTGATTTTTATGCAAAATTTGAGAAAATTGGATAATTAGTTTTTTTAGTAATACTTTTTTTAACGTTTCCCTAGGTCGCCTTCTTGTTCCGGCATATTGGATTTTTACCAAAATATTATCAGGTCAGCCTCATATGATCCTTAATGTTTGACTAAAATTTCGAGTCAACCTGATGAGTATTTTTTAAGCCATGCCGCGAAATGCCAGACAGACAGACAAACCGACAGGCGGACCGACTGAATTGATAAAACATATTTTTTTAAACCAGAAATTAATCTAATACGTAGTTTTTTCAGGCCGATTTTTTAAATATTTTATTAAGCCGCCATTTTGTTCCGCCATCTTGGATTCGTACCAAAATTTTAGCAGTTGATTCCTATACAATACTTGATTTGTGTTAAACATTTCATATAAATCGGATAAGTAGTTTTTTAGTAATAATTTGTTTAAAATTTCACTAGGCCGCCATTTTGTTTTGCCATATTGGATTACTACATAATACTTGGATTTTTCCCAAAATGTTTTACCATAATTTGAAGTGAATCGAATATGTAGTTTTTTTAGCTATGCCGCGAACAGACAGACCGACGGAATTGAGCAAATATGTTTTTCGGCATTTAGGGACACTGAAACGTAAAGATATATTTATAAGATATATTTATGTCTTTACGTTTTTACTTCCCTTCCCCTCGACGGAAGTAAAAAGGACAATAAGTATCTCTTGCGCCATATCTCTCAAGCTTTTGTAGCAGAAGAACATCACTGACACAATCATATAAATTTGTCATAATTTCTGTATATTAACTTAAAAATAAGATCACACTGGCTCCGATAGCGTTCCCGGCTTTATAGAGAGTGACTGTTCTTACGCGTTACTCGATCCGCTTTTTTATATTTTTAATCTTATTCTCAGATGTGAAGTATTTGCGGACACCTGGAAGGTGGCTGGAGTTTGTCCCCTCGTAAAGAAAAATGACCCTACAACAATTAAGAATAACAGCACCATCACCATCTTATGCAACCTTTCTAATATATTTGAGATTATCTTACATAAATTAATATATGCCAAGGTCAAGAACAGGCTCTCCGTAGAGCAACACACTGTTGGAAACAAAAACTCATTTATGTCGATACCCCTTGCCACTCATGCCGATAAAGAAGGTACATAAACGTCTCTGAACATACTGGCTATCCATGGCAAGTATGATGATAGTGTAATATATAGAGAAAACACCCTATATAAAATGTATTGTATCAAATTCAACTTGTTGCAATAATGGGCAACCACGCAATAACCTGTTTTGCTATGTCAGCAGGTCAACCACCTTCCCGAGCGTATATGGCAATTAGATTGCATTTTAAAAAAGATTGAGAATATACTTTGGGTAATGTTAAGGTGAACATGTAGTTTCATTTTGCTACCCTTTGTTTCAACCCTAAGTATTACATGGCGATCCTGCCACTTGACGATTTTTTTGTGAAGTTATTAAGATGGGTAATGCCAAGTCCAAAGAAGAGATTGTAATTAATCAGGCCTCCAATGGCGATGCAAGGGGTGAAATAGTTGACCAAAATAAGGGATTAAGCTTAGCAGAGATTTTGCTTATAATTTTGGTTGTGGCAACGGCAATTGTTGCAGTAGTATGGGCCATTAGACATGTTCAAAGGAAACTAAGGCAGACAATTAGAAGAGAAATTTATAAAAATGAGCTGCGAAAATCCAAGGATGATTTAAAGATGGAAGAAACTTAAATTTTTTTTTTAGGGCGGTATTTTTCTTGTAGAAAAAAAAAAAAGAAGAAAGAAAAAGTAAAGACAATTATAAATGGAGTTAGAAAATTTGTTATGTGTTAATGTAACTGAAAATGTAAATAATAATGCAGGCATGTAAGTTTAATTATTATAATATTATGTTATTGTTTTATAATTATAATCGCAAAAATATGGACCCAATTAGCAAGTTTAATAAGTGAATTAAATTTTTAATTTCATGGGAGACAAACTTATTGAAATTTTACATTCATTTAAATATATTCGAACAAATTTGGTAAAATTAAATAGCGAAAGACGAAAAAGCCCTATTGTCGAATCAAAAGTTAAAGTGGCAAAAACTTTATATTCTCAGTTAGGTAAGGAAATTACTGATTTAAACGTAAAAATAGAAAAGTCTGAAATAGACAAAGAAGATATTTTGACTTTTAATAACATAATAACAGAAATTAAAAAACTTTATAAGGAAATTTTAGAGTTTGGAAATAAAAATATTAATAAAGATAAATTAAAATTGTCTTCTTTTGATCTAAAAATAGCTACGAACCTTTTACCTGTCATGGATGATACAGAATCTACAACTTCTAAATTAATAGAGGCTTTAGATTTTTATTCGTCAACGCTTGATAATGATAGTCAACCTTCTTTAATTAAATTTGTTTTGAAAACGCGTATTTCTAACAACGCCAAATTACGATTAGGTTTGACTTATAATTCTGTAAATAATTTAATTCTAGATATGAAAAAACATCTCTTAACTAAAAAATCAGATACGGCCCTTCAGGCACGCTTGTTCTCTGCTAAACAGGGTGAAAAATGTATAACGGATTTTGGTAAAGAGTTAGAGGATATTTTTGTAAATTTAACCATTACGCAAGCAGACGGAAATGCCAATGCTTTTGATATTCTAAGACCTATTAACGAAAAGGTTGCAATAAAAAGGTTTGCATGCGGACTTAAAAATCAAAGGCTGGGCACAATTATATCTTCCAGAAATTTTGAATTCTTAAAGGACGCAATAAGGGCAGCTCAAGATGAAGAGCTGGGTAATCAAAATAATTCAGGACACATTTTTAATTTTTCTCACAGAGGAAGGGGAAATTTTAGAAATTTTTCCAGAAGACCAAATAATAGAACAGGAAATTCTGGTAGATATAATAATTATCAGAATTTTAATAACGGAGGAAATAACAATTCAAATTGTCGACGAAACGCTTCGACTAATCAAGGTAATTTTAATAATCAGCGGTTTTCTAGAAATCACGGTGGTCGTACATTTACGAGCGGTAATAGGAGAGGATCTCGGGCAGTAGGTCACCGAATGCATTTTGCGGAGCACACCGGAAATTCAGAACAATCCTCAGCTGATATACAAGATTCAACATTTTTTCGTGCCTAAAAATACTAAAAATAAACAGTTTAATAATATTTTTACCTATTCAAAAAACTACTCGAATGCTGTTTCTTTTTGTGTCAATGGTAAAAGCTTAAAATTTTTGGTAGATACGGGTGCATCATTAAGTGCCCTTAAATTAAGTTGTTTAAATTCAAAAATACAGTTACACAAAGAAAATATTGAAATTAAAGGCATAGGAGGTAATTTAATATCTGTGGGATATGTTTATTTAGATCTTTGTATAGAAAATGCGATATTTAAGCAAAAATTTTATATTTTTAATAATTTACCATGTCAAAGTGATGGCATAATTGGAGAAAATTTTTTGAAAACTTTTAAGGCTAAATTAGATTACGAAGAAAATACCTTAACTATTTTAAATCAGTATAATAAAATAAATACATTAAAATTAAATGCGGATAGTGAGAATATATTAAGTGTTCCCCCTAGGTGCGAAATTATACAGTATGTTCCTACAGGGTTAGAGGATGAATGTGTACTTATGCAAGGTGAATTATGTGAGGGTGTATTCATGGCTGGTGTAATTGCACAACCGATAAATGGTAAAGTACCAATTAAAATTTTGAATACAAGAGAGACAGAGGTACATTTGAGAAATTTTTCGCCAAAAGCGGAAAGTTTAAGCAATTATGAGTGTCATCAATTTAACAGCCAAGAAAATTCGGCTACTCGAGTTAAAGAACTATTTAAAATTCTTAAGCTTAATCATCTAAACCGCGAGGAACGAGATTCTATAGAGCAAATTTGTGCCAAATTCTCAAATATATTTCATATGCCAGGAGATAAGCTTACAGTTACTAATTTATATAAACAGTCAATTTAAGTTAAACCAGATACTCAGCCGGTCTATAGAAAGCCATATAGGTTACCTCAAGTACATAAAGAGGAAATAAATAGGCAAATTTCTCAAATGTGTCAGGATGGAATAATTGAGAGTGCGCAGAGTGAGTGGTCTTCACCTTTGTTGCTTGTACCAAAGAAAAACGATACGAATGAGGGAAGAGCTAGGTTAGTATTGGACTACAGATTTTTGAACCCATATATATTAGATATCAAATTTCCGATTGCGAGTGTAGTCGATATTTTAGACTCCCTAGCAGGTGCGCTTTATTTTTCACATCTAGATCTTAGCCAGGGCTATTATCAGGTCGAATTAGAGGAAGAAAGCAGAAAATACACAGCTTTCACTACAGATCGCGGTCAGTGGCAAATGCGAAGGTTACAAATGGGGTTAAAAATTAGCCCTAGTGCCTTTTCAAGGTTAATGACCATAGCGATGGCGGGCTTAAATTACGAAAAGTGCTTTGTTTATCTTGATGATCTTATAGTATTTGGCAGAAACCTTAATGAACACAATAAAAATCTAATAGATATTTTTTCTAGATTGCGAAAAGTAAACCTAAAATTAAATCCTGCTAAATGCGATTTTTTGAAAAAAGAAATTCTGTATCTGGGTGATATAATAAGTTCTGAAGGAATATCACCTGACCCTGATAAAATAAAAGCTTTAAAAGATTATCCTATTCCAAAAAAGGCAGATGAAGTTAAACACTTCGTGGCTTTTGCCAATTATTATCGAAAATTTATACCACATTTTTCAGAAATTACAGTTCCTCTAAATAAATTATGTAAAAAATACGCTAGGTTTGAGTGGACGGACGAATGTGATAAAGCTTTTAATTGTCTTAAAAATTCGCTGATTAAGCATCCGGTGTTAGATTATCCCGATTTTTCGAATGAAAATGAATTTATTTTGCAAACAGATGCGTCTGCTTTTGCTATAGGAGCAGTGTTATCAAATAAAAATAATAAACCAGTGGCGTTCACTAGTCGTAGTTTAAATAAAGCAGAAATTAACTACCCTACTATACATAAAGAACTTTTAGCAATTTATTGGGCTGTAAAGCATTTTCGACCATATCTGTATGGCCGTCGTTTCAAAATTTTAACCGATCACAAACCATTAATTTATCTTTTTACGCAAAAAGACCCTGGTAGCAGATTGACAAAATTTCGTTTGTGTCTAGAAGAATATGACTTTTATATCGAATATATCAAAGGAAAAGATAATGTTACAGCCGATGCTTTATCGAGAATAATCTTGTCCTCAAACGAATTAAAAGATATGAATGAAGGTATGATTGCAGTTTTAACCAGAGCACAGAGTAAACGTAGAGACGGACAGGAAGACGAGTTAATTAAGAAAATTACTGAAAATATTTGGCTTGATCACCCGAATATTGTGGAAATTCTTAAGCAACCCACTAACTGTACCGAATTAATTATAATACCATCCTTAAAAATTAAAAAATTGTCAAAAGATGTCACTCAACAAGTGGGAGACTTTTATTATATTCCATCACATTTTACCTTATACTTAGACCAAAAAGCTTTATCACCATTGGCGCGAGACGAAATGGTGAAAGATTTGGTAGAAATAAGTAAAAAGGCTGAAATTAAAGAATTAGTTATTAATAAAAATAATGATAATACAGAGTTTATTAAATTTATTGGTAGTAAAATAAAAAATTATACTAATTGGAGGGGCCCCCGTATAAATGTTGTAAAAGGTATTAAAAAAGTAATGGACAAAGACGAAAAAAGAGTAATCCTTAATGATTTTCATTTACTACCAACCAGTGGTCACGCTGGAATAAATAGAATGACAAATAATATTAAAAAGTATTATTTTTGGCCAGGTCTGGATAGTGATGTTCGAAATTTTGTAAAAAGGTGTGACATGTGTCAAAGACAAAAACATTCGAATCATTATACTAGAGAGCCAATGGTAATAACTACTACAGCTGAAACAGCTTTTCAAAAAATATATTTAGATATTGTTGGTCCACTTCCGGTAGACGTAAATGGATTTGTTTATATTTTAACACTTCAGTGTGAGTTAACAAAATATGTAGAGGCCTACCCTCTTAAAAACAAGGATTCCGTATCTGTGGCAAGATCTTTGGTGGATAACTTTATCTTAAGATATGGTATCCCTCAGGAAATTGCTTCAGATAGGGGTACCGAGTTTATTTCTCACACTATGGCAGAAACATGTAACTTTTTAGGTATAAAACAGATTCATTCTACGGCGTATCATCACGAGAGTATCGGGAGTTTAGAGGCCTCTCACAAAGTTCTAGGTGCTTATTTGAGAATTCAAACTCAAAACCATGATTCTGCATGGAGCACATGGCTTCCGTACTGGTGTTTTTCTTATAATACTGCAGTACATACGGAAACCAAATACTCTCCCTTTGAACTAGTTTTTGGAAAAAAATGCCAATTACCAAATAATTTAAATAATGAAGTTGATCCTATTTATAATTTTGATAACTACCCCATTGAATTAAAATATAGGTTACAAACAGCTCAAAATGATGCAAGAAATAACTTAATACTTTCTAAATCTAAAAGAAAAGAAAATTTTGATTTAAAAGTAAACCCCATTCAGTATAAAAAGGGCGATAGAGTTTTAACCAAAAACGAAACTGGTGATAAAATTACCAGCCCTTGCTTCCTGGGGCCATATTTAGTGGTAGAAGATGTTGCACCAAATGTAAAAATAATTAAAGATAAGAAACATATTTTAGTCCATAAAAATAGAACTAAGTTGTATAATAGCTAATTAAAATTAAGTTATAATAATAAGGGCTCCATATTACTATACTATTGCATGTATTTTCTAATAACCTTTTTCTAAAAGACCTATCTATTTTCTTTCCTACTTTCACTATATGACGCTATTTTCCTTCTCTTATATCTGAGTTTTTATTTTTCTTTTCATATATTTAGATAAATAAGATAATATTAAAAAAAAAAAAAAAAAAATGGTTTAAATAGTGTATTGTAACATTTGTCTCTAGTAATTGTATTTTATTTACGAATTTCAAATTTTGAAAATAAATTGAAATTCTTTTAATTGCCCGGGGAGGTGTAATATATAGAGAAAACACCCTATA
Source organism: Kuschelorhynchus macadamiae (assembly GCA_030620095.1). Lineage (NCBI taxonomy): Eukaryota > Metazoa > Arthropoda > Insecta > Coleoptera > Curculionidae > Kuschelorhynchus > Kuschelorhynchus macadamiae. Next base: position 1,694,690 of record JAUTXW010000383.1, read on the forward strand.
TAAAATGTATTGTATCAAATTCAACTTGTTGCAATAATGGGCAACCACGCAATAACCTGTTTTGCTATGTCAGCAGGTCAACCACCTTCCCGAGCGTATATGGCAATTAGATTGCATTTTAAAAAAGATTGAGAATATACTTTGGGTAATGTTAAGGTGAACATGTAGTTTCATTTTGCTACCCTTTGTTCCAAATGACCCTTAGTTCACATTTTTCCAATCTGAGAAAATTTAGAATACTGGTGGTTTTTCCTAGAGTCCACTGATAAGAATAAAGTTTAAATTTTTGAAGAGCTATTATAGATTATTTCATAGAAAAATAAATCCACTTATAATTTTCTCTCATGTAAGGTAAAGAAATAGATTTGATAAATTTTTTACAAGACTTCAAAGAAAACACTTACTTTATATAAATTAACTAAATTTCTTAGATACGATCACAACTGATTACAACAAAATGTGTTTCGGCAAACATAGTACTTTTGATAGTTACGTCAATAGCCATTCTCAGTTTCGTTTACAATTTTTCTCAAAAAAGATTCTGATGTGCAAAAATGTTACAAAAAATATTTTAGAATAAAAGCTGTTACTATTTTCAAGTAGACATTTATATTTTAATTACAAATTACTGAAGAGCACCCTACATATTAGGTAAAGCAGAAGAATATCAGACCGACAGAGTATGAAGAAAATTTCTCCCTCCCTTTTATGTATACAAAATTAAACACTAATATGACTAAAAATGGAAAAGACAAATTCTGATAAAGTCGAAACAAAAAATCTTTTAGAGAAAGAACCATTGCTATTTTTGTGTTCGTGTTATACACTAATAGCAAGTTACTTTAGCGCAACCTGTATAGAGGGCAAATCAGCAGAAAATAGCCTCGAAACGGTTACGTCAATAGGCATTCTAATTTTCTTTTATCATCTTCCCCAATAAACGTTTTTGATATTTTAGGAATTTTCATCAAATTAATTCGCGTCAATGACAGAGCGTGTAAAAATTTTCTATAAGGTCCTTGTATGTATAAAAAATTAAACTGTCAGATATATTGCCCCGAAAAACTAATTCCACAAACGTCTTGGCTTAATATGACTAAAAACGAGACACAAAAATGTATGAAAAATCCGGTAGGTAGAAAAATGTCTAAGAAAATATATAAGGAGTAAGAGCTATATAAGAGGGTTTTCCTTTCAGGTTCTTGTAAGCATAACAAATTAAATACAACTTTATTCGCTCGTTATGAATAAAAACGGCACCGGAAAATTCTGATAAATTCGAAAGTGTTGCAGATAAACCTTTTAGAATCAGAGCTGTTACTAATTTTGGGTAAGTATTAATATCCTAATAGCAAGTTACTATAGCGCACCCTGTATAGCAGTGCCAGAACCTCAAATTTTGGGCCCCCCTGCAGGGTCCCCTATATGCATGCCCCTACAGAAAATAATTGATGACATGGTTATGTCACTAAGCATTCTCATTGATTTTTATCAATTTTCCCAATAAACATTTTTAACATTTTAGGGATTTTTATCAAATTAAATCATCCTCGCCAGTAATAGCTAGAATGTGAAGGAAGGTTTATACAGGGTCCTGCAACTCAGCTCCCTTCTTCTATTGTACCATTTATGTTAGAAAAATTATTTAAAAACCACTATATACTGTTGATTACAAAGTACATTTTAAAAATATCTTTGATTATACAGGGTGTTCCAAAAAATAATGGTGCATAAAAGTTGCATTTTTTTAAAAGGAACCCCCTGTACTTTTTTACATTTTTGAAACCCCCTTTGCATAGTCTATACATACCTATAATATTATCAATTTTCTATAATTAGTTTCGAAGAAAAAAAAATAAAATAGAAAACACATTTTTTATGACCCACTTTTGAAATATTTATAAAAAATAAATTAAACATCTTAAAAACGAAGGTAAGCCAGTAGCTTATTGTAAAAGGTTTATAGTTATTGTCATATGAGTATTATAACTTTAGTTTATACAGGGTGTGTAAAATGCCATGTCAAACTTTGCAAAATTAAAAATTATTTTTCTCAATTTTTTCAAATGGAACATTGAACATATTTCTTTTTCTATCGGGTGCGGAATTAATAGCTGAACATTTTTTGTTACTACGCTACCTCAAAATTCCTAAGAGTTTTTGAAATATTTTTAAAAAACTAATGTTATACTTTGTTTTTCAGTGTGATAATTGAGTAACTTCACTGTTTTGAAAATGCTTTTCGCTTTTTTTTGAGGTTTCGATTTATAACGGATTTTCACTATTATTATTCATAAATAATCACTTACGCATTTATTAATAATAAAGAGGTCAGCGTAGTTATAGCTATGGGAGAAAATCTAGAATTCTAACACTTTTCGTAATTATATTTGCTTCTTAAAATTTAAATTATTGACAAGAGTTAAGGTGTAACAGCTCTGTTTTTTAATTTTATAAACAAGTACCTAAGAACTGCTTTAATGGATATTTTAATTAGAACATCTGTTCGATATGTCTTCCATTCTCACAGTCGAAGGCGGGAATGAAACGATCTAAGAAATAGTTTGAAATGAGGTTCTAATCCGTCGCTGCATATTTTCTGGCGTTGTTGGAGGTTCGTTGCAAACAATTTCCTTAACGTAGCTCCATAAAAAAAAATCTAATTTTGTTAAATCAGGCGATTGGGGCGGCCATGCACTTGCCCGCCTTCTTCCAATCCACCGATTCGGAAAAAGTATTATTTAAATGATCCTACTAATGAAAAATGTGCTGGAGCACCATCTTGTTGCAGCCACATCTATTTCTTAGATTTAATGGTAAATTTTCACACAAATTTGGCAAGCGGTTTTGAAGAAAGTCGAGGTACGTGGTGGAGCCATGTACCTCGACGTGTCAAATTTCCATTTAAAAAATGGGCACTAATAACCTGTTCACCAATAATTCCCCCCCACACATTAACTGACCTCCTGTACTGTAAATCAAGCTGCCTAAATCTCTTGGGTTGTGGTCGGCGTAGTAATGGTAGTTATGACGATTTACATAACTATTCATGTGAAATGTAGCCTCATCAGAAAATAAAACTTATCCTAACTTTAGCGTGTTCCCAATTACAAAAGTCAACCTGTTTCTCAAAATCTGCCGGTGACAGTTCTTCATGCAACTGAATATGATATTCATGAAACTTATTGCCCTTTAAAATTCGCTGAACAGTCTTTCGCTTACACCTACGACATCGCCGACTGCTTTTTGACTAACAGAAGGATTCTCCGTTACAGCTAATACACAGATAATTAATTTTCTTCCGTTCGAACAGGCCTATCTCTAACTGGTTTTGTGTAGTTTCCTTTTACCGTTTGTACAAACCTCTGTAATAAGTTTGCCATACTACTTCTGTCTGGATGTCTTCGTTCTGAATGACGTTGCGCGTAAATCCTACTTGCCAAAAAGGCCTTTCTATCCCATTTTCCAAAAAATCAAAGTTCTTCTTTGGTATACTCCATGACGACAGAACGTTCAAATAAACCTTGTAAACAGTGACACAAACGAACGATAAATAAAATACAAACAAGGTAAAAACTGCTATAGGTGTGAAAAATCCGATATTACAATTTGTAAAACTTAGAAAATTAAGAAATAAATGCTGACATGACATGGGTTTAGATGTTTGACAGTTTTTAGACAACTAGTTTTTCATGGCCGACTGAAATTCTAGTCAATAAGTTGAGCAACACTTGTCAATCACTATAAAATAAAGTTATTACATTTCTACTCTGACAAGAATAATTTAAAAATTGGGAAGCAATCGAAATTACCAAAAACTCTTGTGAGTAATATAAATTTTAAGAAGTAAACATAATTACGAAAAGTGTTCGGATTCTAGATTTTCTCCCATGGTTGTAACTATGCTGAACTCTTTATTATTAACAAACGCGTAGGTGATTATTTAGGAACATTAATAGCGAAAATTTGTTATAAATTGAAACCTCAAAAAAAGTGAAAAGCATTTTCAAAACAGTAAAGTTACTTCATTATCACACCGAAAAACAAAGTATAACATTAGTTTTTTACAAATATTTCAAAAACCTTTAGGAACCATGAGGTAAGTGTAGTAACAAAAAATGTTCATCTATCAATTCCGCACCCGATAGAAAAAATATATGGGATGTTCCATTTGAAATTTCAAAATTGGACTTGAAATTTTACACACCCTGTATAAACTAAAGTTATGATACTCATAGGTCAATAACTATAAACCTTTTACAGTTAGCTACTGGCTTATTTTAGTTTTTAAAATGTTTAATCTATTTTTATAAATATTTTAAATGTTTTTTTTTCGATTTTATTTTTGTGTAGGTATTTATACACTAATAGCAAGTTACTTTAACGCAACCTATATAGAGGGCAAAGCAGCAGAGTATAGCATCAAGACGATTACGTCAGTAGGCATTCTCGTTTTCTCTTGTCATTTTCCCTAACTAAAACTAATTCCACAAAAAAATCAGTAGAATACAACAGCGAAACGGTTATGTCACTAAGCATTCTCAATATTTTTTATCAATTTCCCCAATAAACATTTCTAACATTTTAGGGATTTTAAATCATCCTCGTCAGTAATAGAATGTAAAAGAAGGTTTATATAAGAAATGCGAACGAAAAATTCTGATAAAGTCGAAAACGTTACAAAGAAACATTTTAGATCGAGAACTATGCTATTTTTGTATACGTATTTATACACTAATAGCAAGTTATTTTAACGCAATCTATATAGAGGGTAAAGCAGCAGAATACAGCACTGAAACGGTTGCGTCAATAGGCATTCTCATTTTCTTTTATCATTTTCCCCAATAAACGTTTTTGACATTTTAGGAATTTTCATCAAATTAAATCATCCCCGTCAATGACAGAACGTGTAGAAATTTTCTATAAGGTTCTTGTATATATAAAAAATTAAACTGTCAGATACACCGCCCCTAAAAACTAATTTCACAAATTTATTGGCTTAATATGACTAAAAACGGAAAACAAAAATATATGAAAAATCCGGTAGGTAGAAAAATATCTAAGAAAGAGTATAAAGAATAAGGGCCATATAAGAGGGTTTTCATTTCATATTTGGAAATCTAATCTGTTTCATTAAGTTTCTTGGGGTGTGCGCGTCCGCTGAATATCTTTCCACTGTGGAACTGGGGCCATATAGCAGAGTCGTAAATTTACTGAATTGTGGATTTGGAAAAATATAGGTTTATCCCATTTCTTTTATCAGGGGTGGCAGCTAAATGACCAGGGTGAAATCTATATAGTCCCTGAAATTTCAAAAGTTTCCTTCGATCCGAAGTGTTCTCCCTTTCCTTGTTAATTATATTTTCAATGATTTTCCCTGTTTCTACGAAAATGAACCTAGCTAAAGTTCCCCGATCAATGATCTAGACAAAATTCTTTTAGATTTTATGTTTGGACTTGGAGGAAATAAAATAGACAGAAATATGTATAGATACTTAATAATGGTAATAGTATTTATGTATAATGTTAAATTTTAACCTTAGCAGTAATTTTATTTGTGAAAAGGGAATTACTGCAAATATTTTGACACTTGAATGAAAATATAGGTCAAATCTTTGCCATTTTTAAAAAACAAAAAGATAAATATTGAACTTAGTCCTTTAAATGTCTTTCTACGGCATCCGCGGATTATTAAAATATCACATTTCATTGATTATTAACCAATCAGAGGGCATAAAATTAACGAAATATTCGCAAAACATAGAATACGCGTAATTTTAAAACACAATTTATGAATTATTTAAAAAATGTACATAGAAGGATTATAATTACTAAAAACCATTCCGATGTTTTGCATTTAATTAAAATACTTGTCAAAGACAGTTTGGAAATTAAAAGTTTGTTAGGAAGGAGATCAATCAGTGTATTTCGCAAGTAGCCAGTATGTAGGGTTGGCAAGAACAACTCATCAATAGAAGGGTTGTGTGTTTTTTACTTTAAAAAAATCCATAGAGGATTTTTTTACAGAGGGACCAATTAAAGAATAATGGAAAATGAAACTGTACCATCACGATCATAAAATTCTGGTACAGCGTCACTATAGCCCTTGGACTAATATAAAACGCAGACTGTCAACCAGCTACGTATTTTGCCAACTTTGGATATGTTTCCTAAAGCTTTTGCACATGAAAATTAGAGTTAAATATAATTCGTTTAAAATATATTAAATATTTGGCCTTGAATTTGAAACTTTTGAAACATCTTTAAAATTTATTTATGTGAATTAGCAATATAAGCGTCATGATTTTCAGCAATCTTTCTAATAGTTTGATGTCGCGGATGACAAGTTTTAATTATAACATACCTACATATACAAGCTTTGCCGTTCGTTTCTATAGATTTGTCAGTTTGAAAAGTGTCATGATCAAGTTTTAGCATTTGTTTATTTAAAGTAAACCTGTATTTTCTAACTTATGACCAGGTTGAACTGAAATCAAAAAGCTGGAATAATAACCAACAATGAGTTATTGGCTGATAGATTTATTTGGAATTTTATGGTAGAGAGTTTGTTGAAATTCAAGATTTGCGTGAGATTTGTTCAAATGCCAATCCTCACGAGAAATATGTTTTTGTTACAAACTGTAGTAAGCATTACGAAATACTTGCAATTTAATTTGCAAATCATTCTACACAAATCAATTTCTAGATTAATTTAAAACTACACATTTTGTGACAACTGCATATTAAAAAATCCTAAAGTTATAATATGAATGTGCCTTAATAAAGACATAACAAGAATTTTAGATGATTAACAGCACATGCGTGTAATTAATTGTATATAAGCTAATAGGATGTACCAGAATTGTATGATCGCGATACAACAAAATACACAGGTAAATAAAAGAAAATAAATTGTTATTTTATTTAAATCATTTAGTAAGCTGAGGATAATTATTCATTTAAGGATCAAATACTAGTCATGAACAATTCAAGAACATATAAATATGTCCTTAAAAAATCTGCACAATACGCGTTAATTTTGTACAAACAGGAACAAAATAGAAACGTTTTGTGACACGTCATCGCTTTGGCCTAGCCGCCTACTTGGTAAAATTGAAAAAGCAACTGTGGCTGTGTTTATCATTAGTTTGGAGGGAAAATGATTATTCACTGCTAGTAGCTAATTGATAATGGAAAAACACTAGTATAATGAGTTTATTCCGGAATAGTCGGTGATAATAGTAATTGATAGAACAACTGCATTAAGTAGCACATTTTTTAAGATGGAAAAATAACGCGTGCCGTAATCCGATGACTAAATGAGTAAAACGTCACTTAATGCATGAGTTACATTCAATATTTTTTCTACGATCGCTTTTCTATAAGTATAGGGTGGACCAAATACACCGTAAAATACAAAACAGCTTCTGCTACACTAAACAAAATGTTGGATTTGATGTTAACTAATTCTTACCTAGATAACATACGAATCCACAACCAACTTTTTGACAGCGTGAACGCTAGTAGTACTTTATTTAACGATTTTGATTTTATTTTACGCATCTCATAAAGAGGGATTTTAGATATAAGGATATAGTGCAATAAAGTAGACTTTATTTAAGATCGTAGAAAAAATATTCAGTGCATACCAAAAAGTCCGCACCAGCACCATTAGAGATTTTTTTAATAAAATTTTTAGTAAATGTAACTATGACGATCGTCTCTGCTTGATTAATAAAAAAATGTTACTTGACATTCGGTATACGTCAAATTTGACATTATTTATTGAATAGTGCGAAAATTGGAGCTTTTGATAATTTTCTGGAAACAAATTATACGAAAAAGTTATTTCTAATTAGATTTTATGTCGATATTCAATTTTTTACGCCAAAATTTGTATAAAAAATCGGTAAATTCTCCTTTATCCATAACTTACCTCGTACAGAATTTTACTACGTACATATACAGTCTTTATATGCACATAATTATTTGGTAATAACTTTATACTTTTTATAAATCCTATAAACTATAATTTATTTCAATTTGTTTTTTCGTTTTTAATTTATTTCTTATTATTATTATTATGACTTGTTGTCTCACAGTATTCCTGTGGTTGTATTTTATACTGACGGGTTATACCAAGTCAGTACAAAAACTAAAAATAAAAAAAAAATATAAGCAATTATTTTATTATTATTATTATTACTATTTATTCTTCGTAACTTTATTTTTATAATCTATAATAAATATGTCATTTAGTATTTTCTTCCATAAAAAGAAGGTTTAATTCCAAAGAATAGAATTTTACCCAATATTTAAAAATTTTATTAGGCCGTCATTTTGTTTTGCTATATAGGCTTCGCACCAAAATTTTACCAGTCTATCCTTGTTTCACACTTAATATTTTTGCAAATTTTCAAGTCAATTGGATACGTAGTTCATTGGTACTGAATTTTAAAATATTTAATTAGGCCGCCATTGTGTTCCGCCATAATGGTTTTACACAAAAAATTACCAGTTTATTTCCTAATTACATCCAATAAGTAGTTTCTTAAAAAATGATTTTTTACATTTTGTGATTCCACCATATTTTCTCGCCATATTGGATTTTTGCGAAATGTTAACATCTCCTTATGACTACTGATTTTTGACGAAAATTTGAAGTCAATCGGATAAGTAGTTCTTGAGCTATCCTTTGTACAAACAGAATGACAGACGGATAGACTGACCGAAATGAAAGAACGTGTTTTTTTGGGACCCAGGGACCCTAAAATGCAACGATCTGAAAAATCTCGGAGGGTGATTTTTATGACATAGGTACTTACTGTACATTGGTTAAGTACGAGAACATTTTTATGATTTCTGATATTTTAAATACAAATCGGTAAGTTTCCTTTACCCGGAAGTTCCCTCATTATGAATATTTCATTAGGAATAGTGAAGTGTGAACCAAATTAGTTAAGTACATAATTATTTAGGAACCCATATATTTTCAAACATTTTTATTGGACGCCATTTTGTTCCAATATATTGGATCCCTACCAATATTTTACCAAAATTTGAAGTCAATCTCATGAGTAGTTTTTAAGTTATACCGCGAACTGACAGACAGACAGACACACCGACAGGTGGACCGAAGGAATTGATAAAACATAATTTTTGGCATCTAGGGACGCTAAAACGCGAAGATATGTAACACCTGCTAGGGTGATTTTTTCAGATTAGAAACTTTTTATTTGGCCACTATTTTGTTCGACCATCTTGGATTCGTACTAAAATTTTACTAGTTGATTTCTACATAATACTTATTTGTACTAAATTTGAGATAATAGTTTCTTGATTTTGATAGACAGACAGACAAACCGACAGACGGACTTGATAAAACATATTTTTGGCATATAGGGACTCCAAAACGCGATGATATGTAAAACCTGATTGGGTGATTTTATTCAGATTAAAAAATTTTATTTGACTACCATTTTGTCCCACCATCTTGAATTAGTAACACACTTTTATTAGTTCATCTCTATATTGCAATTAGTTATGGAACACAATTTGAAATCAGTTCATTAAGTAGTTTTTTCAGGCTGAATTTTTAAATAATTTATTAAGCCGCCATTTTGTTCCACCATCTTGGATTATTACCAGAATTTTACCAGTTGATTCCTACATAATGCTTGATTTTTTTACAAAATTTAAGATAAATTGGATAAGCACTTTCTTAGTAATAATTTTTTTAACATTTCACTAGGCCGCCATTTTGTTTGGACATATTGAATTTTACCAAAATATTGCCAGGCCATACTCATATGACTTAATTTTTGACCAAAATTAGAAATCAATCGGGTAAGTAGTTTTTTAGCTATGGCGCGAACAAACAGACCGACAGAGTCGAGAAAACATATTTTTCGTCATCTAAGGACCCTGAAACGTAAAGATCTGAAAAAATCTCGGAGGGTGATTTTTTCACGATTACAATACTTCCATTTTATGAGGGAAGTAAAAATGGTAAAATATTTTTTATCCGATACGAAATTTACATATTTCATATCGGAAAAATGATCGCAAATCCCAATTTTGGCTCTTTTAAAAAAATAATGTCAAATTTGACGTGGACCGGATATCACGTGGCAATTTCATAAAATTCAATTTTTGGTCTTTAGACAAGGAGGGGCGATAACCGTAATTAAATTTTTTATAAATAATTTAATTTAAAAATCCCCATGTGGTGCTTACTTTTTGGTAAGCACTGTTTACTTACTTATAAAAGTATAGGTACTCCAATTCCACATGATTAACTCATCTAAAAACTGAATTGCAAAAAACTTATAGTGTATTGTGTATCACGGATTTAAATTTGCAAATTATAACAGCCGCACAGGCAGGGGGACAACTAACACAAAAAAATGGATTTTCAGCAACAAATATACTTTAGGTAAACCAATCTAAATAAAGGGTTGTATGAAAAATAAATTCAATAAATATTGAAGAAGGGTCGAATGCAATAAGCTTCGCAAATCCGTAGCAGTTGTGTGTCACTAGCAAGGGGCCTTGTCAAATCGCTGAAAATCCTAAATTTTGTATAAAAACAGATTAAACCCAGGCACATCCAACAATAGGACGGCTGTACAATTTTAGAAATTTACCCCGTTTTCTCTTTAAATTCGTGTGTATTTTATTTGTGCATTTGTGAAATTTCACCCCAAAAGCCGTGTGCGTGCCGCCGCCGGGGTAAAATCAATTTAATCTTTTCTGTTACCGTTTTGGAGGATTTTACAAAAGATTGAGCCATTATTACAAAGGACTTGTTTGTGGAATGACAGATATAATAAAAGACCTGCGTTACATACAAAGCCATTGTACCACGCGTGCCTATTTTACAGAAATCTGGAAAAAGATTAAAACCGGTGACCTGTTCCCATTCAAGGGATGTTTGTCATCGGTCTATACCCCTTTGCCGAAATTTTCCCCTTTTACGTAAAATCCAACCCTCATTTTACAATAATTACGTATTCTGATGCTATATCTAACAGCTGGCTAGATTCCGTACAATGACAAGAAAAACATCGCATTAAATTGTCACTTTTCATTTTCGATTATTGTATCTAACCAAAAAGGGATGATTCTCAATGCGAATTTTCGATGTAATTTAACTGATTTCTCTAAAAAAATAAGGGTTGGTACAACCCGTTATTATAAATCTTCCTTTTCATGTTTTATCGAGGTCCATATCTCAGGAACATGATTAAAATAAATGGTCGTAAGTTTGAATCAACTTTCAATAAGATTATTATCGTTATTTTTTTCATTATTAAGTAATATACAGGGTATACCCAGAAAAGCAAAATGTCTTTTTAGGTAGTTGAAATATTTTTCATTTTTCATCCCTCCAACCTCTAACGGAATCAAAGCTTTTAAATTGGAAATAGGGTGTAATATATGTGTAATTGCTGTCTTTACTTTAATTTGTCGTGTCTTTGGATTTATATATATACAGTCCAGAGAAATTAAAAAAGAAAAGAATTCACATTTTCTTACAGTTTCCAATAATATATTCCCCCTAGACCTTCATACTTAAGTGTAACAAATCTTCGAAACTTTATATTATTTAATATTTTAGGCATTTCTGAATAAATCGGTTTTCAGATGTCTGAGATGTCTTGAGAAAAAAATCTAATGGAGTAAGATCAGGTGATCTGGGGGACCGCGAGACCTATTTCCCGTTCTACCTTTCAGCAAAAAATTGCCCTAATAAAAAACGAAATGAATATTGTTGATCAAATTTAACTTTAAAGTAACCAGAACAAAAAAACATTATTATTTGTTAATATTAACTAAAAACTGAACGTGTTGAATATTTTTTTTAATTAGTGATAAATTAAAAATATTTTTTAAAGATTATTTTGAGCTATAAGCTTCATATATTTACTCCTCACTTTAATTGCATAAATGTATTCAACACGAAAAACATGCTAAATCCTCCCTAATTAAAATGCAGGTTTTTAGTGTTTTTAAGAGATTTTACAAGACTTTATGCTTATACCAATATTTTTTGTACATCTATTCAAACGTAAAAAACGCACTTTTGATCAGGGTCGGTTTTCTAAGCTTACTGGTCCTAAGCGGCATATTGGTGGGCCCCCTGCCATGATAAAAATGTTTTCAAATTTATAGTAAAAAAGGCAGGGGGGATAAACAGAACAGCCGTAGGAGGGTGAAACAATCCACTGAAAACAGAAAAAATTTGCTTCAGAAGCATTAAACATTTTTAGAACGCAGTAAAAAACTTCAAAATTCAGCTATAAGTATATATAAACATTTTTTACATACTATTTATTTTTATTAACCCTAGAGGAATGAATCAACCCCTTAAAACTATTTTTTTTTTATTTTATAACGGTTAGCTTTGTTACAAAACGAAGAAACATGTCAAATTTATTTAATCTCTTTTTATGTTTTTGTTTTCTGTATTTTAATGTTATTTATTTCATGCATATTTAGTCTAGGGGTTAAGACAGCCTCGGAGACAGCTCCTAAAAAAAATCAAATCAGTTAAACCAGACTACCTTGCATAAAGCTTAATTAGATCGCTATGCATAACTCTCATATCAATTACAGGTGTTTGCCGATCACGCTATATCCTGCGCTTTTCCCAATTAATGTCGGCATTTGCTCCATTTGTAAAATAAAACTACACTATGTTAAGCTTTTTTTCAGTTAAATATCCCATAATATAAATAAGTTAAAATAAAAATTTAGTTTTGATGACAGCTAATCAATAAATATTACCCGCAGACCACCCCCGCTTTCTTAAACTACACTATGTTAAGTTTTTCTCTGATGTGAAATATTCGTAGAACTAAACATATCTAATGGGGTAAGATCAGGTGATCTGGGAGACCACGAGACCTTTTTCCCCAATCTCTCTTTCAGCAAAAAAAATGTCCTACTAAAAAACGCAAATGAATATTGTTGATTAAATTTAACTTAAAATAACAAGAATATTAAAAATATTATAAAACATTTACCTTTTATTCAATAAATAAAATATATTTTTTAAAAATTATTTTGAGCCAAGACATAAACTTCATCTGTTTACTCCTTACCATTAATTGTGTTAATGTATTCAACATGAAAAACAGGATAAATCGTAATCCGTAGATCATAATGCAGGTTTTTTAGTGTTCGAAAAAGGGATTTTACAAGACTTTATACTTGTACCTCGACATTTTTTCAACATCTATTCAAAAGTACAAATTATCATTTGGTCAGGGCCGGTTTTCAAAGCTTACGCGGTATATTGATGACTCCCCCTCCTGCCGTGATAGAAGGAGGGTGAAGCAGTCCCCTGAAAACGAAGAAAAATGTTATTTTACATTTATTTTATTATTTATTTAACATTTTTAGAGGGCGGTAAACAAACCTCAAAATTATATCAGTTTTATATATATATATATATATATATATATATATATATATATATATATATATATATATATATATATATATATATATATATATATATATATATATATATATATATATATATATATATATATATATATATATATATATATATATATATATATATATATATATATATATATATATATATATATATATATATATATATATATATATATATATATATATATATATATATATATATATATATATTATATATATATATATATATATATATATATATATATATATATATATATATATATATATATATATATATATATATATATATATATATATATATATATATATATATATATATATATATATATATATATATATATATATATATATATATATATATATATATATATATATATATATATATATATATATATATATATATATATATATATATATATATATATATATATATATATATATATATATATATATATATATATATATATATCTATATATAAAATTTTTCTACGTACTATTTATTTTTATTAGTCCTAGAGAAATGAATCAGCCCCTTTAATCTAAAATATATTTTTTTTATTTCAGTAACGGCTTAGCTCTCTTACAAAACACAAATCATGTCAAATGTATTTAATCTTTTTACATATAATTCCTTTTCCTGTATTTAGGGTTACTCTAGGGGCCGAAGTAGCCTCGGAGACAGCTCCTAAAAAAGTCAAATCAGTTAAACCAGACTACCTTAGCATGAGGCTTAATTAGTCCGCTTTGCATAACTGTCAATTAGAGGTGTTTACCGATCGCGCTATATCCAGCGCTATTCCCAATTAATTTGGGCAATATTTGCTCCATTTATAAAATAAAACTACACTATGTTAAGTTTTTCTTTAGTTAAATATATCATAATATAAAGAAGTTAAAATAAAAGTTTAGATTTGATGACAGCTAGTCAATCATTATTATCCGTAGGTCACACCCGTTTTTCTTTAATGTGAAATATGAAATATAAAATATTCAAAAACTATAAGAGTAAATATGTATCTACCTCGTATACATTGTTGAAACTCAAAGATCATAAAATCATCATGAAAAAATAATAAATTTTCTTTTAACAGGATTAATGAAGCAATATAGTTTCGTTCATTGTCATTTAGTAAAAGATATGCAGTTAGGTTTCTTTACAGATTGTTTTGAGTTATCTATAGAGATATTAAAACTTGCAATATTTGCAACTACCAAAAAGAAGCCCATTTCATGGTCAAATAAAATACAGGGCAATCTATTAAAAATACAAATTGCTTTTGTATGCGCGTTAGCAACACCTTATTATACCCTAACATTTGTACAAAAAAAAATTAACCTTATTAAGAAAAAAAATAAGAAAAGGTTCGTTTTTAGTGAGACTCTCAATACAAAATTAAAAAACTAGAATTTTAAATTTTTGTTATGATTTATGCCAAAAAATATGTATGTATTCGGAAATGTTAGACAGAAGAATAGAGCCTCGTATAATCCATAAGTTGGAAAATCAAAGGGGCGCCGATGGAAACCTTGCTTTGGATGAACATTTGCTACACTTCTAGCAGGACGGACCATCTCTTCACTATGTACGTCCAGTAGGAGAGTGGTTGTATAATTATTATCCGGAGCAGTGGATTGATAAGAAACGAACCACTTGAACTCCTTTATATTCAAAACCCAACCAGACTCAGTTGAACGACGCCAACAAAGAATTGCACAAAAAAGTAGAGATATTTCACTAGAGATACTTCAAAACGTCCGCGAACAGTTTAAATATCTCTTGTACTTCTGTTTGCAAAACAATGGAAACCATTTTCAAAATGTAATAAAGTAATTTTAAGAATTTCTGTATGTCACTACCTTCATTATCATACTTTTTAAGGATGGCTGTTCCGGTCGAACTAGCATTTTTTTAATAAATTAAATACATCTTATACTACATACGTGTTTTTTTGACAAAAAACAATTTAAAAGAGATATAGCTTATCTAGAATTACATAAGGAATTCAAATATGGGGTTTGTTATTTAAAATTTTATGGGTAGTTGCCCAGGGGTTAGGGGGTTGATTGCAATACAACAACAAATACCATGACAGTTGTCCCCTTGATATGTAAATTGACGTGTTTCTCCAAATTATCATTGTATCATTAATTAAAGAAATATTAAATGCTGGTCGTTTTCATATTTATATCCGATATATACAAAATACAAATAAATGTAGCGCGTAGCACAAAATATAAGGAGAAACCCTGAACATATCCCCCTAGGGGAAATCTATTTTTTCGTTAGGTTGGGTTACGTTAGGTTTGGTTTTAATGAATGTTGAAAATATCAAATATCTTTATTTTGGACACAAGACATTTCTTGTGCCAATGAGTAAATTCTATAGCCGTAGAATGGGGACTAATGGAAAAAGGGGTATTATAAAAATATCGAGTTTCATATGGTTTTCGGAGTTTTTAATGACATGAAGATCAATTTTACTATTAATATTATTGTTTAACAATGTGTACTGATTTAAATATAAATACGTATAAATAGCGCTTTTTATATAATATTTGTAATATGATTCTGGCAAAATCTCATATGCAACAGCGCTCAGAAGGATTCAAATATTTTTTTAGGATTCGAAGACGTAACTTGAATCCTTTTTTAATGGAAAATTGGTAATTCGGATTCAATACACAGTTTCAAAAGGATTCGGATTCGATTCCTTTTTTATTAGTTCGAATCACTTGCATATGTAAATCATAAAAAAATGTAGCACTAATATCTCAACAACTAAAAAAACCTATATGAAACAAATGATGTTTTCTCGGCTTTATCTAATTTTAATTAATTAATTTTAAATTTCGTTAATATATCTAATAGATTTAATCTGCAAGTTACATGTAACGTTTCCAAGGAAACTGCTGACGCAAAGCAAAGCATTATCTTTCTTAATAATACTTGTTGTAAAAACGTATATTTGAAATAAAATATTTTTTATAAATAAAGTTTAATTTTCAAAGTTACTAAGTTGCAAATAATATTACGTTTCTGAATGCATACAAAATTGTTAGACACATTTTGTAGGTAGAATCTGCGCGTGTGTTTAAAGAACCTGGAACTCTATAATTATCCAAAAATTGCTAGTTGAAAATGAAAATTAACTCAAAAACTGTTGATTCAAGATCAAACATTTTTATATGCTTTTCACGGCCGATTCTTTGTTAACAAACTTAAATTAAAAATTTGGAATAACACCCGGATAAAACACTAAATAGGACTTTTAAATATTTTGTTTTTATATGGTTACATTTTTTGAATAGGTTAATTTTATTTTATTTAAGTACTGCTTCTATTGAGATAATAGATAAGTATACAAATAGTTAAACACTAAATATTTTGTTTGTTTTAATGTAATTTAAGAACGAATGGTAACTTGCAGTTTGATACGAAAATAATAGCTTGATTTATGGTTAAACTAAGCTTATAACATTAATGCCCTACATATATTTTGTTTACGTAAATTTATAACTTGTTCAAACTTCTTTTAATTAAAATCGCAAAACATTTTACAGGATTCAGAATCGTGATTTGAAAAACATGATTCGAAGCATTTCATTCGGATACATTTTTGTTATCAAAATGATTCTTATATGAAGTGTATTAGAAAAAAAGAAAACGTATAACTATAATCTAATATGTAACAAAAATAATTAATTTAAACGGACAGTTCATTCCTTATAAAATATTTTCAAATGCTATGCAACAACATGAGACCCAAAAATATTTAAGTAAACAAGCAAATAAAAAACATTATAATGAGATTCATTATAAAAATCATTAACGCAGTAAAAAGGTCTATAAATGAGGTACGCTTTGGTTTTTTTCGGAAGAGTGCAAGCATAGGAATTGTTTTTAAATGTTCTGGAAGATGATTGTAAAGTTTTATGGCGTTGTAAATAATTGATGTTTTTATTAATTCTGTGGAAGGAATGGAAAGGTATATGTCATGCCTAGAGTTTCTGGTAGGATATACGTGTTGTGGCCTTTCCGGGAATGTGCTTATACGTTTCTTATCAAACAGACGGTTTCTAAAATAAATAATGCAGGAATTGTTAATATTTCATGTTTTTTGAAATAGTATTGGCAGTGCGCTGTATTATTTAGACAAACAAATAGCGGATTGCTCTCTTTTCAGCCTAAAAAAAGAAATTGCTCGGTGGTACAGCAGCCCCAAAAGGGAAGGTCATAGCCGAGATGGGTTTCGAATAGAGAGAAATAAGTAAGTCTGGCAGAAGACACGTCCAGTTCTTTTGAAACGGATCAAATGGCAAAGCAGGCGGTAGAAAGTTTTTTAGTTAAGGTGTCAATATGCTTAAACCATTTTAGGTTGTATACAAATATTCAAACCCAGGAATTTAACCTACTCAACGTATTTAATATTGCTGTTAAGTAGCTGAAGTGGTTGGAAAGTCCCTTTATAAGATAAGGCCACCGTCTTATCCACATTGAAGCAAAGCAGATTGGAATCGGACTAAGCTTTAATCATGACAAGGTCGTTGCAAGTATTTGAATATAAAGACGTATCAAAATCACTCCCTGTTATGCTTGTGTCGTCACCAAAGAGAGAGATTTTTCCGTTGTGTTTTAGGTTGGTGATATCATTAATGTATAACAAAAAAAGAATAGGTCCCAAGACCGAACCTTGAGTTACTCCACTTGTAATCAATTTACAATCAGAATCAGAACCATTTGCCCTTTCCCGAGATAAGATTTAAACCAATTTAAAGAAATACCACGGACTCCATACACTCCAACAGTGGAGATACAAAAATTATTCTAATTCAGCAAAATGGCTATGAAAGGAAAGCCAAGACATGGAGTAAGTCAAATGAGGATAAACAGTATATTCGATACACATAATATATTTTATAAAATCACATTTAAAAGGATTCATTAACTTTATTGGCATATATATATCGAAATTAACCAGAAAAAAATAGTCGTCCTTGATTAGAAAATACGTAAAGTAATGAGTGAATTAATAATAAGCAACATGCCATATTAATATTAAAGATGACTGATATAATTTCCCAACCACTATATCAAAACAAGTAATTTAAAATAAATTACTACACAAAGCTTTCAATTAATACATATTTTAGCAGTAAAAAATTATTATCTATTTTTTTCTTTTAATTGATTTTTAATGTATTTTATAGGATTCGTAAATTCATTAAGCACACACCACCAAATAAGAGTTTCCAAAGTTATACTAAAATCTGTAATTTACTGGTTATATTTACACAGGGCTGCCAGTGCTGTCAGCCATATTAAAACACACTACTAAAACATTAAAACACAACAAATTTATAGAATACTTAAAAAATATCTATATTATAATTCAAAAACGTATAAAACAGAAGTTATGATCCAAAGTATCAAAGGTAGTGAGGTTTCCTAATCTATACAAATTCATATTTCTACTTAGCAAACTTTGTGGCTTTATGGAATTTATTTTGAGATGCAAAAGAATTTTGATCTATATAAAATTTGGAAAAACAATTAGATTGAACAACGTTACGTTATTTGTTTGATTCGGTGGGTGATGGCAAGCATTGTCCAATCCTCTGTCTATTCGATATTGTATGTATGTTGGACCGCCGAAGTAATAGTCCTACTTTATCTATAATCCCATATATGTAGGAGAGAACAATATTACCTAACGGTGGCTCCTTATCAGTCTCCTTTCGTAGAGTTGGATTGCTGTATTTTCTAATTAAACACGTAATATCTTAATAGTGCAATTGCCATTTTAGAGCTTTAGTCAGTGTCTCTGATTGTGATGTTAGAGAATCTTGATCAGAAATCGAAAGGGCCCTAAATACTAGTGAGTTTAACCCATTGCTTTTGTGCTCAATTGTGATACGAATTTGCATTTAAGTATCTATTTGTATACGTGAGAGGTTTGTTTATAAAAAAATTGAAAAATGAAATAAGTAGATATTAGACATACTTTTCAAGGTTGCACTAGAGCTATTGAGTTATTATCAAGATTATTGTCTTCCAATATGTCCAATATAATTGAATCGTTAACAGTAACATTTGTATGTTTTTCCATGAAATGTGCCAGGGTTTTTTTTATGTAAGAATATGTTTTCCTGTAAATGGATTAAGAAAATTTGAAAGATATTTACCTAATTTATTTGTGGGTGAGTCTATTACAATGACGATTGCTCTAAGTAGTACATTGTTCTTAAGTATATATCTTGAGAAGACCATAGAACTTGGGGATGTTGGAGCTTTAATGTTTATTTCTTCTCCGTTGATGAAAGACTGAATGCATTAATCAGATTGGTGATGCGTCTTTCTAGTCTGCTAGTGGGGTTTGCCTGTTTAATGTTATAGGTTCGTTATCCAGTAGTTGAGTTACTTTTTCCACGGATTCCGTTGTGTCCATGACGACTATGACGGTACCTTTATCTGCTAAAAGTACTAGGTTGTCTGGATTTTCATTTAAATTCTTCATCACTGTTTTTCGGCTGCACAGAGATTCGACTTCGGTGGTTTTGAACTCTTAACAATCTGCGCTGTCTCTGAAATGGACCGAAGTTCTGAGAGGGAATTACACTGAAGATATTACGCGTTCTGTTAGAAGATATAGTAATTTAGCTCCGCGAAAGGAGAATGTAAGGTAGTGTTGTTCTCTCCTACATACACGGCACTACAGATAAAATAGGACGATTACCTCCCCGGTCCAACATACGTACAATCTTCAATACATATAAGAACATTGGACAATGCTGGCGATACTACATTTTCAAACAGAAGGACTATATAAAATTAATTGCTATGTAGAAGTATATTTGGGAGAAACAGGACTCTCAATATCCACTATATTTTAAGGATATGAACAATGTATTAAAACGAAAGAAACTGTTCAATCTGCTGTAGCTGAACTAGCACACTACTGGACATATTATAAATATAAAAGAAAACAAGGTTCTAGCGTCGATAAACGAAAAATTAGAGATTCTATTACAACATACAAAAAAAACTTCAATACAGATATGCGTTATGGTCTACATCACACGTGAAAACCGATCTCAACACAGAGTCACGGTTCAGGGAGCAAAGGTCGGATGTAAAGGCCTGCCTGAAGATGCGTCGTGCAATCGACGTCGAAACGTCACATAGTAATTATAATTTGAGACGGTCTAATCCCAAGAACCATATTTTCTTAATTGACCGGAGTCCTGAAAGCTTCTGTTTAATGTCACTTATTTAATAGCAGACGAGACGAGTCATAAAACTTGAAAACCCCTGGTAGAAAACATTTTTTACAATATTTCAGTTTATATCGATCATAAGATAGCTATAAAAATATATAAAAATTATATAAAAAGTCCCTCTTTAAAGGCAGTTTTTGCCGACATAGCCCAAATTTAATTTTAACTTTGCTGACGATGTTTTGACACAGAACTCGGCCTCCGAAATCTAATTTTAGGGATTATAAAATCAAAATGTACCTCTTCAATCGGGTTTCTCTGTATCGATTTAAGTGACATCACATTTTTACAGTCCGCCCGCGGATATGAGAATTTTATCAGGGGATGGGATATTTTGTATGTCACATCATTTCAATTATGCATTTCATTTTTTATTTTGTTTATAAATCCCGTTCTGTTGTAATTTGTCAATTTTTTAGAAACGACGCATAAAAATATGTATATATTTAATTTTTTTTATTTGTGAGTAGGTCTCGAAGGCTTAAAGCCTAAGTACCGTGGTCGCTTTAAATGAAGAAAGGAAAAGTTAATTGATGTAGGATTTAAAGATTTGTAGATTAGGTGAAGACCTTTGCTGGTAATACATTTCACAGACTCTTGGAATAAAGAAGCGAAGTCTCTTGGGTCTTTCCAGTTAGACGGTGAAGGGATAGAGATACTATCACCGATCCTAATGTTCATCCATCCTACTGTGCATCGGGCATCATCGTGTGCTCCTCTGACGCGAAG
Organism: Kuschelorhynchus macadamiae; assembly: GCA_030620095.1. Lineage (NCBI taxonomy): Eukaryota > Metazoa > Arthropoda > Insecta > Coleoptera > Curculionidae > Kuschelorhynchus > Kuschelorhynchus macadamiae. The sequence continues at coordinate 1,716,161 of JAUTXW010000383.1, forward strand.
AAAGCTTTATTTTGAGCCACAATACATAAAAAACGTTGCGTTCAAATGTCAACATCATAACATAACCTATTATTTTGGCAGGTTAGATGTTCCTTAGATCCAAATATATAACAAAAATGCAATAAAAACGGAGTTTAACAGTTCAGAATTTGAGTATGTAGCCCGCCGTCAAAATGCACCCCAAACTAGTGACGTCGATTGTCAATTTATCAATTTTGTTATTTTTACATTTTTTCAGATTCCCTCTAGGTATTTACGGAGCTCCATTAATTGTACGGATGTATTAATGTATGCATTTCTCCATTGAAAAATGGATCCCCAAGAATTGGACAACTTTTTCCCCAAGATGGATTTTTGTACAAAAGCAGAACAAAAATTGATATAAGGTAAATATTTTTGCATACATAATTTACAATCATTTTTTGAAGATAACTAACCTCAAAACTTTTACTTGTAAACCTTCATTCAAACCTTTATATTTGATTATACATTGAGCATTTATGTCTGTACCTACTTCTAGTTTTCACGATGAAAATGTGTGTATCATTTCTTTAGTAATTTCTGAATACAAAATCAAAGACCTGGCTGATATGTTGTTCAAGAACTCTGGATAATAATTACAAAAAACCAATTTTTTTCTCAATCAATTGAGAATTATCTTTAAACCAAAGCTTCAACTCATTTTTGATTTTTTTAATGGTTTTACTTTCTTTTTGTATGCGTTTTTCTTTCACCAGTGGAATCGAGATGACATATACTTTCTGTGGATTCTTTTTTTCTTACAGATAAGATGTTTCAATGCAGGACTAAACTGTTTATAGCCACCTAGATTATCTGACTCAGTCTTTCTGCAGCCAAGCTCGTACTCAGATCTCAACATTTTGCTGAATCAATATTGACTAAATAATCATTTATTATCATGAAATCAGCATTACTGAAGTCTCAATAGAATTCTTCATATTGTAAATACTTAGATTCGGTTAAATAATTAACAAAATATGCTAAATGGTGCACATTATTTAGTAAGATATTACCTAAAGCAGGATATACATCAATACTTGGTACATTGGAAAACAGTAAAAAGGAAATACACTTCAAGCTGGGACCTGGGTAATCCTCGCAACATTTCACTGCTGTCTGCTAGTTCTTTAGAGTTATCAGGCCAGATTGCATTTGGGAGATTAAAAATAAAAACACGGCATGGCTCTTTATCATGTATCTTTAAAATTGACGAACAATTAATTAATAATTGATTTAAATATAAAATAATGATTACAAAAAAAATGGTGTAGGATACCCCTGAAAAGCAAGTTATGATATCGATCCATTTTCAGTTTGCGCCCCCGATACCTATTATGACTACAAAATAAAAATTTGTATAATTCCACTTTCTTGAAAATAATCTAAAATAAGGCCAATATTCGTAACAAATACACAATCAATAATTGTAGCAATAAATATGATCAGTAATTAGTAATTACTAATTAGGTAGGTCATGTTTATATTGATAAAAACAACTTCTGAAAAAATTCCCCACATTATTTATATTCTGCACGTCAGCACATTTGATTATCCATAAATCCATCTCATCTTCTATTCTTGTCAGACAAAGCTCCATTCGGGTGATAGGACAGATGAAGATTAGGACAAATGCGACAATACCGAAGGGATACATGTAGGTTGATGCTCGTGTCTGCTGAGCAGGAATGACTAAGGAAGCCATAATGATATTTATGAATAACAGAAGAAATTCGGTGATAGTAAATTGAAGGAGAGGCTGTGACGTGTAAAGGGTATACAAGTAGGCAGAAGAAAAGTATTTTCGAGCTCGGAAAAAGAAACCCATTTTCTTCGCGGCTGCCGTGGCAATTAAAGTATAGTGATCATGTCAGCGAAGATCCTGCTGAAAAATGATACTAACTAGGTTAACGGAATCTTTGGCTTTAAGTATTTGAATACTCATTTGGAAAGTGAGGGTATTGGGAGATAATTTGTTAGATAGTAAACATGACTTTGTTTCAGTGGGGTTAAACTGGACAAGGTTCTTTACACCCCATTTTACAATTTATTCAGGCCCTCTGCTAGTCATTGTTCTACTCCTAACAATCATTTCAATTTATCAAAATGTTACCATGTGATCATATGACCCTTAATTTGAAACGTGAAAATCTGAAAAAATCTTCCAAGGTGATTTTAACTTTTTTAAGTCAATTCGATTTCATAGATTTAATCTAATGATGTTACTTATAAATTTGCTTACCTTTTTTTTAAATCATGGAAATGAATTTAATTCCCGTATTTCCACGAACAAGAAATTATGTACACGAGAACCAAGAAGGGTGTGATATCTCTGGCCAATTGTTTTGCAAATGTTTGACACCAAAAAAGTTTTCCATCTTTGTTTCTAGTGCACTAGCTATGACTCACAGAAAAGCTACTTTTTACTTTTTTTACGATTGCAATTAGGGCCAGTTTTTGGGAAAATAACTGCTGGCCATCATACAACTTTTTCGATATTGATTTTCGGTTCGATACAAATAAGTTCTACAGGGCATAATCTTAATGAACCATATCTGGTGTTGTTTCTAACTTTTTAAGGTAATTACTCGTAGCTCCACCTCATGCAATAATACCATACATAAGATGGGATAGAACAAGAGCATAATATAAAACGTTTAAGGTACTACTCATCAAACATCTGTTTTTACATGATTTATATGTTCATCCCACCCCAGATGCCAGTCAATAACTATGCCCTAGTACTTAATAGAATAGGCACATTAGATGTGTTTGTTCCAGCCTTTATCTTGTGTATGTTTATTCAATATATAATACCCAGTAGATATTAACAGTATGAAATTAATTACAAGTAATAAATGTTTCCCAATTTATCGTAGATTTTTTTGCTATTAAAAACCGTAACCATATTACAAAAACCATTTCCTCTGCCGTTGTTTTTAGGGAATTCTTGTCCTTCTCTTGGTAAAATACTGCTGTATCATCTGTAAAGTTAATGACGTCACCTGAGATCGCAATTTGAAATACATCGTTCAAGCAGAGCGTAGAGATAAGAGAGTCGAAAACAGTACCCTGACACACACAATATCGACATGCCTTCGGACATTGAATACGTGTTCGGCGTCCACACTGCTGTCGATCCGCAAAACATGTTGCCACTTTTTAGAAAATTTAACTCATCTAGAAGGAAAGACAACTATCAACAGTCCTTACTTTTTCCGAGTGGTCCCGGAACACCTTTGAATAGAACTGACAACTAACTACAAAGACTAAAAAAAAGATCCTCACATTGAAGTCTTTCCTGTCACACAATTTATGAAAACAATTCTTTTTCGCTTGAGCATGTGATTATTATTATTCTTTGCAATTTAACAGACAGGAATTTCCTAGAAAAATATGCTATCCCACAATGATATACAAGTTTTAAGGGCAAACACAATCCACTGCTGGAATGAATTGATCTACGGGCTCTTTGCTTTTGAGTGACGATGGATGTTAAAGAGGCATGCCAAAACTAAAAATTTAGGGATGCTGCAAAAATAAAAGGACGTTTTTTTCGGCGCATTCGTCATTTTATGTTTTCTTTTTCGAATATATTTTTTATTTATAATGAACTAATTGATTGCACATCAAACAAAAATGATAACCAATCATAGCAAACAATTTTTATTCACACTCAATACAATACACACATGTCATACACATATTGTCTTACAAACTATAAACGTAAAAGTTTATGGATAAAAACGTAGAAATTAATTCTAGTTTTTGTAAATTAAATCAATCTTTCGATTTTTCTTTAATGTAAATTGGTCTATCACTGTCTCATTAAAGTTTTGTATGTCACTAATAACTTCTTTCTCTAATGGACAACATGGACAATGCCACTAGACGATCTTCAGCCACAGCATTTCTCAAAAATGTTCTTATGCGTTTTAAATTAAGCATGTCTCAGCTTCAGCTGTCGCCACCGATTATTATCAACATTTCTAATATTTGTTTTGTTTCCTGAAATGGCCCTATTAAATTATTTTCTATTAAAGATTTTAGAAACGGTACTGCTCCCTTTTTGTTTACATAATCTGTAAAAAAATCATATCTCACATTTATTATTTTCTTTCATACAAAGTAGATCTTTATTCTAGAAAAAGGAATTTTACCGACTTTTTAGATATTTAGCAAGCCGCCATTTTGTTTAGTCATATAGGATTGGCAAAATTTTATCTGTTTATCCCTGTTTCACACTTGATTTTTGTGCAAAATTTCAACTTAATTCGATAAGTAGTTGTTTTTTGTGTTTCCCCATCACACTTGATTTTTCTGCAAAATTTGAAGTAATCTGTATTAGTGGTTCTTTAGTAATAATTTTTTTAACATTTTATTAGGCTGCTATTTTCTTTCGCCATATTGGATTTTTACCAAAATCATACCATGTGATCCCCATATGACCCTTAATTTTTGAAAAAAAATTGGAAGTCATTTGCGTAGGATTTTTTTCGGCATCTAGAGACCGTGAAACTTGAAGATTTAAAAAAATCTCGAAGGGTGATTTTTTCACGACTACAATACTCTCACCTTACGAGAAAAGTAAAAAATGACCTTTAACATTTTGAATTTGCTTAATAATTCTTTAAATCAATTAGATTTTGTAGATTTATCTACTGATGCCACTTATAAATTTGCTAACCTTTTATTTTAATCATGGAAATGAAAAGTCCCGTATTTCCGCAAACAAGAAATTATATACACGAGAACCGAGAAATGTGTGACATCTCTGGCCAATCGTTTTGTAAATCTTTGGTACCAAAAAAAGTTTTCCATCTTCGTTTCCAGTCGAATAGCTATGATTCACTGAAAGACTACTTTTAACTTTTTTTAAATTACATTAGGGTCAATTTTTCGTAAAATTACTCGATATGAATTTTCGTTCAATACAAATAAGTTCTACTGAGCATAATCTTAATAAACCATATCTGGTGTTGTCCCATGCAATAATATCATACATAACAAGAGCACAATATAAAATTTTAAGGTATTTCTCATCAAAAATCTGTTTGTACATGATTTATATGCTCGTACCTCCCCCAAATACCAATGAATAATCATGCCCTAGTACTTAATGGAATGAGCACATTTGATATGTTCGTTCCAGTCTTCACCTTATTTATTAAATTTAGAATAACCAGCAGATATTAAGAGTAACAGGTTAATTACAAGTAATAAGTTTTTTCCCAAGTTTTTGAAGTGAAAAAAAGAAGTGAAATTACCACTAACTACAAAGACTAAAATAAAGATCCTCGCATTGAATCATTTCCTGCCACACAATTTATGAAAACAATAATTCTGTTTCGCTTGAGCAATGTGAGTGGTTTGAAACCCGCCTTACCTAGGACCATGCTCGCATGCCAATTGTACTTTTAAATTTAATAGACAGGAATTCCCTGGAAGAATATGATTTCCCATAATGATATACAAATCACCAGGGCAAAATCCACTGCTGAAATGAATTGATCTACGAACTCCTTGCTTTCCACATAGTCAATATGTAGGCTGCGATTTTATGTTGCCTGTCAAGTACGAATTTAGCTACTGGTCATAGGAGGAGTAATTTTGAGTGAAAATGGATGTTAAAGAGACGTGCCAATACTCTAGTCCACCGAAATCGCCATATCATAAAGAGGTAAAACAACGCATATTTGTTATGAAAGTTTAAAACTAAACTAAATTAGATACACTCTATATAGAAACCCGTGGCGGCTCGTAAGCTAACAACTTAGGGATGCTGCAGAAATAAAAGAAGTTTATTTATCGGTGCATTCGCCGTTTTATTTGTTCTTTTTCGAATATATTTTTATTTATAATGAACTAATTGATTAAAATGCTACACAACAAACAAAAAACTTACCAATTTTTATTCACACTAGATACAGATACACACATGAAAAATTGACTTACAAACTATAATCATGTAAATTGGACAAAAACGAATTAAATCGATCTTTCGATTTTTCTTTAACGCGAATCTGTCTATCACTCTCTCATCAAAGTTTAGTATGTCACTAATAACGTTTTTTTTTCAATGGACAACATGGGCAATGTGACTAAACGATCTTCGATCATACCGTTTCTCAAAAATGTTCTAATGCGCTTTAAATTAAGCATATCTCAGCGTCCGCTGTGTCATCGGGATTGTTATCAACATTTCTAATATTTCTTTATTTCCTGAAATGGCTCTATTAAATTATTTTCAATTAAACATTTTAGAAACGGTACTTCTCCCTTTATGTTCCTGCAAACTGGTCATTCAGTTCGGTCTACAAACCTTCCTTATCTAGATCAGGGTAAGATTTACATGTCAAATCCAATTTTTCGTCGGGAAACCTAACACAATAATCATGAAACTAACCAGAATAAAATAATGATGCCGCTACCAGGTGATCCCTAAAAGCGAACCGATCATTTGCGCATGAAGCTCCACCCCCATGCAATAAGACCATACATAAGGTGGGATTGAACAACAGCCCAATATAAAATTTTATGGTACTTCTCATCAAATTATTTGTACATGATTTATATGCTCATTCCTCCCCCAAATACCAGTCAATAATCATGATCTAGTACTTAATGGAATGAGCACATTTGATATGTTTGTTCCAGCCTTCACCTTGTTTATTCAATGTAGATTAACCAACAGATATTAAGAGTATGAGGTAAATTACAAGTAATCAGTTTTTTCCCAATTTATCGTAAGTTTTCTGCTATTAATAAACCATATTCCAAAAATCAATTACAAAAATCATTCTATGCCGTTGTTTTTAGAGAATTCATATCCTTCTCTGCTAAAAAACTGCTGTATCATCTGCAAAGTTAATCACGTCACCTGAAATCGCAATATTTAGAATATCGTTCACGTAAAGCGTAGAGAGAAGAGAGCCGAGAACAATACCCTGACACACACCAATCTAGATATGCCTTCTGGCATTGAATACATGTTCAGCTTCCACACATTTGTCCATCCTCCTAGACGGAGAGACAACCATCACCAGTCCTCACCTTTCCCAAGTGGGTTCTGGAACACCAAAGAAGCGAAATGACCGCTAACTACAAACTCTAAAATAACGGTCCTCGCATTGAATCATTTCCTGCTAGACAATTTATGACAACAATAATTCTGTTTCACTAGAGCAATGCGAGTGGTTTGAAACTCCCCTGACCTAGGACCGTGCTCGCATAACAACAAGACAGGAATTCCCTAGAAAAATATAATTTCCCTTATTGATATACATGACTCAAGGGCAAACACAATCCACTGCGGAAATGAATTGATCTACGAACTCCTTGCTTTCCACATGGTCAATTTCATCACAGCCTATATGTAGGCTGTGATTTTATGTTGCCTGTCAAGTGCGAATTTAGCTACTGATCATAGTAGGAGTAATTTTGACTGAAAATGCCAATATTCTAGTCCATATATTCGCCATATCATAAAGAGGTAAAACAACGAATATTTGTTATAAATGTTTAAAAGCAAATTAAATCATAAATACTTTATAGAGAAACCCGTGGCGGCTCGTAAGCTAAAAACTTTGGGAAGCTGCAGAAATAAAAGAAGTTTGTTTTTCGGTGCATTCGCCATTTTATTTTTTCTCTTTCGAATATACTTTTATTTTTAATGAACTAATTTATTAAAATGCTACATGACAACCAAAATATTAAACAAAAATACAAAAAACTTACCAATATTTATTCACACTAGATACAGATACACACATGTCTTGAAAAATTGTCTTACAAACTATCGTTTATTTGCTCAGAGAAAACAAAATTTCTTGGTGTATACTTGGATAAGAGTTTGTCTTGGCAGTGTCATAAAGAACACGTTGCTGGTAAGGTTAATTCTGGATTTTATGCCTTGTCTCGATTAAAGGAGACTTTTACTATGGAATCTTTAATAACCGTTTATTATTCATTAATATACTGGGTGGTGCAACCAAGATGGGGTGGACGATTGTGGGCAAACGGAGAGGAATTTGAAAAAAAAAATTGGGATATGATTGATTGTCAAGAACGCTGTGTTTTAAAATTATACCCATTATACAGGGTGGTCTGAAAAGTTCGTGGCGAACCAAACTTGTGTTTTTTTAAATGGGATACCCGGTATATTATTATTTTAGTTGATTCTCCTATTCGTTGCGATCATTTTGATAAAAGGTTAGTTGGGTCTAAAATTTATACCAAGGGAATGGGACGAGGTTAAAGTGGAAAAAAGGGTTATACTCCGGCCATTTTTTGAAAACAAGCTTTTGCAAGTTTATCATAGAGATTTCAAGAAACAGGAAATGTTGCTTTCAAAAAAACGTAAAGTAATTAATAAACCAGTTACCAATGAAAATAATGCTTTGACAGTATTAATAACAGATCTTTTTTTACAAAAAAAAAATTTAATATAAATCAACAAAAACAATGTAATTAAAACTTATAAAAGATGTTCAACTAAACCACCGTTTTGCTGAAGGCACATTTCGAGTCTATCCATAAATGAAAGTTTCACTTTTCTCAAAGTCAGGTCTGAAATGTTGCGAAAACTGCTTATTATTCTCAACTTCATATCTTCCACTGTGGTTGGAACCTCTTTATAAACTTCTTCTTTAACATGTCCCTATAAAAAGAAAATCTAGTGGCGTTAAATCGGGTGACCTCGCAGGCCACTTAACTGGTCCATCTCGCCCAATCCAATGCTCTCCTTTCCAATTATTGAGAAAATGTCTTACATGCCTACGGTAATGCGGGGATGCTCCATCATGTTGGAACCATAAGGAATTTCTTAACATTAAAGGTAAGTCTTCGAGCAATACGGGCAACTCATTTCTCAAAAAATTTAAATAGACTTCTCCCGTTAAATGCTCTTCAAAGAAATATGGTCCTATAACATGAGAGCCAATTATACCTCCCCAAACATTAATTGACCATTTATTTTGATGGTCCACCTGACGAATCCAATGTGGATTTTCGGTTGAATAATAGTGCATATTATGTTTGTTAACCAAGCCGTTGCTTTTAAAAGTTGCTTCATCTGAAAACAGCACCCTATCTACAAAACCTGGATTATCCCAAATTGTATTTAAAAACCAAATTGAAAACTCTTGTCGTTGGACGTAATCGCGATCATACAGTTCTTGGTGTAATTCAATGTGGTAGGCATGATATTTATGTTGTTTCAGAATCCGTTTAATACTATTGCGTTCAATATCAGTAGCTCTCTCAATTTCCCTGGTACTTGTGTGTGGATTTTCTTGCACTGTTAATAACACTGTCAAAGCATTATCTTCATTGGTAACTGGTTTATTAATTACTTTACGTTTCTTAAAAGCAACATTGCCTGTTTCTTGAAACCTCTCTAATAAACTTGCAAAAGCTTCAGGTCTTGGTTTTTTTTCGGCATCGGGATATCGTACCGCATAAACCCTGCTTGCTAGTAAAGGGTTTTTTTGACACTCGCCCAACATAAAAGTCATGTTTATCAACTCTGGAGTACTCAAACTCATTGTTACTTAACAATTTCTCGGCTTATCGTCAAAAAACAATGGTAATTGATGCCAATTCTGTGACACTTTGCGGTTTTGACAAGAATGTCAATGTTTCTTTTCATTTATGATTATATCATGGCCTCCTTATATTATAGGTAGTCAATTTAAGCAACGTAATTAATACCGTTTCTGTTAGAATGAGTAAATTTTGGTTTCACGGTTAATTTACTAAAAAACTGTTGGTTAGAAAGATATCAAATAGGGTATTTTCTGAAAGCTGGCGATGTTATCTTTAATATGACAGTAAAATATATGGGGTGTTCCATTTAAAAAAATTCAATCCAAGGTAAATTTGCAAAACTTGACCACCCTGTATAACAGTGAATAATTTTGAACGACTTACAAGCGATTATTGTAATCCTAGATACAATACATTTTATAGAATATTTGGTTTTTCCATACCTGCTTCAATTGTTTTCAAAAAATGGCCGGAGTATAACCCTTTTTTCCACTTTAACCTCGTCCCATTCCCTTGGTATAAATTTTAGACCCAACAAACCTCATATCAAAATGATCGTAACGAATAGGAGAATCAACTAAAATAATAATATACCGGGTGTCCCATTTAAAAAAACACAAGTTTGGTTCACCACGAACTTTTCAGACCACCCTGTATAATGGTTATAATTTTAAAACACAGCGTTCTTGACTATCAATCATACCCCAAAAATGTTTTTTCAAATTCCTCTCCGTTTGCCCACAATCGCCCACCCCATCTTTTGCTGTATTCTCACCTCTGTTATAATGTTATTTTGTGGGGTAACTATTTAGACAGTGAACGTATATTTATTAGTCAAAAACGTGTGCTGAGATTAATTTTTAATTTAAATTGCAGAGATAGTTGTAAAGACTATTTTATAAAATACCGAACTTTTACATTCCCTTGTATATTTATATATAAATCCCTTCTTTTAAATTGTACTTGTTTATTTATGTTTTAATTGTGAAAATTTCTTTCTACTGACGTGTACATCAATATTTGTATTGCAAAAGTACTGAATAAAATCTATCTATCTACCTATAAACATGTAATTTGGATAAAAACATATAAATCAATTCTAACTTTTGTAAATTAAATCGATCTTTCGATTTCTCACTAAAGTTTGTAATGTCACTAATAACATTTTTTTTTCAATGGACAACATGGCCAATGCGGCAGAACGATCTTCGGTCACGGCGTTTCTCGAAAATGTTCTTATGGGCTTTAAATTAAGCATATCTCAGCTTGAGCTGTCGTCATCGGAATTTTAATTAAATTATTTTCAGTTAAAAAATTTAGAAACAGTACTACTCCCTTTATGTTTCTGCAAACTAGCGAGTCAGTTCGGTCTTTAAACCTTTCTTATCTAGATCAGGGTAGGATTTACATGGCAAATCCACTTTTTCGTCAGGAAACCTAACGCAATAACTTTTTCATTATCATTCTTACATTATCGTTTTATCGGAGGTACGATGTCATCCACAAACATTTTTGCCTACTTTCAAAGGACCAGTCTTTCGTTTTTGTAATTCATTAAATGTCCACTTGAGGCAAAACATGATGAAAAATTTCAAGCAAAAAAAAATCGTGTCTATGAGAATTCGTCTGATGAAATATGCTGCATTACACAGAATTAGCTTACTAAACGAATTCTTTTCTTCCATGCATTCAATAAAGAATTATTTATGTTCAAAAACTATGAACAGCCCTAATATAAAAATTTCAACGGGTGGGAGCACCATGGGGAATATTTCTTGAGGGCTTGGAGACTCTCAGGGGAAGCTTTGCACATTATTAATTTAGTTGATGTGCATAGTAGTCCACAACATTGGCAAATGGATTACCCACTCATGACCGCTGCTCTATCATACCTTTGGGCAATTAGCTTTTCCTTTGAATTTCTTAATATAGGATGCAAAATGTTTTTGGTGAGACTTTCGGCATTAAGTTTTGTAGGTAACAAATGAGTTCAAAACGCTCTACAGGTTCGCTGTTTCGAGAATATCAGCAAATTGAAACCATTTGTGACTTTGCTGATAGGTTGTTTCATCAGTCATAACTGCTAAATACGGAGATACTTGAATTTCAGCTAATATTTGTTCATGGCATCTATCCAAAATGCAACCCATATTGTTTTAATTTCTTGAGAAATTCTCCTAAACATCGTTGATTTTTCCAAATGTTCTGCTATAAATTAACTAGACCGCGAAAAATTCTAGGATTATCGGATTGATCAGGTTCATCGTGTCCTCCCAGAGCTAATTGAAAAACTCAATACAATTCAATGAAGTCCTTAGTCTTTGACAACATATACCTATTTTTGTTAATATTTTCATTAAATTTTCAAACGTTTGACCAATATGCCGAATCCAACTGCTCCCTTAAATTTACGGTGTCCAATAAAGCCAATCCAATTTCCTTATTTAAGTAAGATTTTGACAGTTCATGTTTCTTTGTTTTCTTTCTTAAATGCACTGTTACAACAATTTCAGTCCACGAATTATATACCCTAAAAAGTACACAGAAGGTGGTAGAGGAGATTTTACTCACCCACACATTCCAAGGACTGGTGAAGTCTTTACTGACATTTCTAGCCCTGTGTATGTGAGTCGGTTTTCCTTCATTTTTCTTTATTTTCTTTAATTTCTTTCTTCTTCCTTATTTTACCCAAACCGAACAATGTTACATGAAAATATAATAATGGATGTTCCTCAGGTAAAATATACTTGTGGCGCTTCACCATGGAACTGTTATTTCTCATTCACCATTTTCTGTGGCTTGGGTAAAAACCTCAACTCTGTTCACCGCTATCTAAAACCTGCAATCCTCATATTCTTTTCCTAACCGAAACTAAAATAAACCACAATACTGCAACCACCACCTTTTCTGTCCTGGCTATGAACTTTTTCCATCATTCCGCCTGAACTTGGAGTTTACGTTCGTAATAATCATGTACAAGACTTCCGAATCTTGAATCGAACATATTCGATATCCTGTTTCTTTCTGCTAAAGTGAATTTTCTTATCTCTGAATTCCTTTCTTCTGATATCATATTCCTTAATTGGCGATTTTAACGTTCCTAATAAAGAATGGTTAGGGTCGACTAAAACATGTCGCCAAGGTAGAGCAGCAGAGGTCTTTGCAATCAATCAATCTCTCACCAACCTCATCAGAGAATCTACTTATTTCCCACGCATCGTCACACATAGCCAAAATCCATTGGACCTATTTCTCACCACTCGCCCAGAGCCTTATCAGTCTTCCATTTCCGCTCCTCTGTGTTCCTCTGGTCACAGGGACGTGGTTGAAGCGCCGCTTCACCTACATTTTCCAATCAATATACTTAAAAATAAAAATATTTTTAAAATATTAAGCATTTTATAATCTACATTTTTTATTATAAAAATGTAGTATGTTTTATATAAATTTACATTATTTACCTAATAATTCCCTTATTTTCTATCAAAACTAGTGTGTTATAAGGTAAATGTACCTATCACCGACCTAGTACTTATTACCGACCATCACATATTTTTCACTTTAAAAAAGTCTGGTGTTGCCAGTTTAAACACTCAAATTCAAAATTCTTATATTTTAAGTTCTCGCCCTGAAAATTGTACGAGTTTGCGGCAACCCACCCAAAAATACGTTAATTACATCAGTCTTTAGCCATACATCTCGGAAGCACCCACGATTTCTTAACAAGTGCTCCTAATTTGGGTACAAGTTTATTTAAGGTGAATCTATAAATTAATGTAAGTATTAAGAGATATTTATTAACTAGTAGGTTAAATTTAATGTTTTAATTTATTTTTTATACTAAATTTTATATTTTATTGCAAATAATGTTATAATTAATAAAAAATGATTGGTCGGTGATAGGAGCAGTCATTATATACAATGTCATTTTTACCAGTCGGTCGGAATCAGGAGAGTGCACTATTTTGTTTTTCTTTAATCTTATAAATAATAACTTTTAGAATTTATAGAGCTATTAGCGACCAGTTAAACATGTTTATATGTCTTCATTATGAGTGTATAGAAACAGCAAAATTCTTAGTTTAAACGTCGAATGATATATTTGTGTCCGATAAAAATTTGCAAATATTAAGATTATTTTGTCGCCAATACTTATGATAAAAACGTTTTTTAACACAGATTATGCGATATTACGCCAATACTATAAACATATTTGCCCAGTCTGACTCAAAATTTTATTTAAATCGATAAAAAAAAAGGTCGGTAAATAGGACCTAAATTCTTATTGGTTTCCTATGACCGACCAACGGTCGGTAAAACGTACGCCCAAGATTTTGGCTGTCTTTATTATCGACCGGTCGGTCGAAATTTGGCGCCAAAGTTTGGACAATGTATAGCTCTCTTAAAAATTAATGGGGGTTTCGCACCTGCGGTTCCCGTTTGAACCAAATAATACTGATAATTCTAAATTACTTTTTCCACTAGCAACACACAATATGCCAAAACAGAATTCACCTGATTGTGCATCAGATTCTTCCATTACTGTATCACAAATCGAACGACAGTTGGATCAAAGGAAACCTAAAGAATTTCAAAACAGCGGTTCGATTTGGAGTGGTCCAATAGTGGATAAAAGTTTATTCTATTTTTGAAAAATAGTAAAGGAAAAAGGCACATCAGCTACTGTTCCAAATGATGATGGTATTACTGCACACGACACTACGCTAACCAATAATTTACCACTTCTGGATTTCGATTCCTTAGATCTAGGCTTGAATTATTCCGAAAATTTGTGGATGGACAGGGAAAGCGAAGAGTTAATCGATGATCCTGATCTGACGGCATCTACGCTACAAAATCATGGCAAATTTGAAATCCTGTGTATCGAACCCATTGAACAACCAGATGCTAAAGTATGGGTTCATAATCCCACTGAATCAAGTAATATTTTATAGAAACGTAATATGTTTAGTTTACTTATATTACATTTACTTTTTAGCTCCAAGACCCCGTACAAGAAGTGATAATTATTTCCATACGGCCCCTAATTCCTCAGTTACCGTTTCTCCAAAACTTGCTAACAAAGATTTGTCTCTGAATCCAAAAGAATTATCTGTTAAAGGCAATACTGTTAGCGGTTACCAATGTACTCTTAATGGTAAGTACTTATAATTAGTAAGTATTATGTGTCACTGTCCCAAAATATATGAAATCAATTGTTTTCATTTATTTATTATACTTTATTTTTAGATACAAAGTTCATTGACAATAAAATTCTTGATGCCTGTATGTCAACCATGAAGGCAAAGGCATTAGAGAGACAACTAATGCGCTTGAAGAAATATCTATTTCAAACACTAAAGAAGAAATCAATTTAAAAACTCCAGAAGCTCTTGTACCTTCCAAGACAATTCAGAACTTACCTCTAAGCCCATTTGACAACTTTAGTGATTTCGAAAAAAATAACACCTACAGCTGCTACATCGAAAGAATATATAGAACACCAGAAGAAGATAGATGCGGAGAAAAAAAAAGGAAGAATAAGAAAAATATCTATATCAAACACTAAAGAAGAAACCAATTTAAAAACTCCAGAATCTCTTGTACCCTCCAAGACAATTCAGGACTTACCTCTAAGCCCATTTGACAACTGTATTGATTCCGAAAAAAATAACACCTACAGTTGCTATATTGGAAGAATATGTAGAGCAAGAATAACAAAAAACAGAGAGGACGAAAAAATAGAGAAAAAGAACAATCAAAGAAACAACAAACGAAAAAAGTGCGAAAAGCTGACAATTCTAAACCAAATATGACGATAAATAATAATGACACAAATAATAAAACAAATGAGACTGATAGCGAGGTAAAGCATGTCATTGTAATATATGAAGAAGAATATTTTCCTGATTTGATCTTTGATTTAAGTTCGAATGGTATAGTTGTATAAACAATGGCAAGGAGTGGTGTGAATTGGAAGTGGACCGAGAAGGAGAATATACTTACATACAGTTCAAATGAAATTGTGCGCAAAATAAATACACCAAAGTTATTTAACCGCCGAAGCATTTATTGTGTACGTGATATTGAAGAACTTAGAAGGGGTTAAAAAAGCAGTTTGTTCCCGAAGGAACATAGTTATAAGCGTTTATGTTTCTTTTTACTTAGATTCAACTTAGAAATGTTAAATCCTTTTTATATGATGTTTTTTTTCTTTAAAAATTGATTTATTATAATTTCTTGCATTATACCAACACAAACAACAAAAACTAAATAAAAACAACTAAAAAATCAAGGTAAGTATCGGTGATATTCTGCATGAAAGATGGCAGTCGGTAATAGGAGCCAAAATGGTCGGTAATAAGAACATCACACAGGAACGGTCGATAAAGTGTACATGTCAGAAGTTTCAGATAAAAAAAATGTTTTTTTTTTCAATAAAAAGATCAATTTTTCCGTTATTTCTTATTATCTGTTTCTTAAAAACATTTTAAACTTAGACTAAAAATATTAGAAAATTGAGTTTTTACTTACAAATCTTAATATTAACCTTTTTCTGAGGAAAAGGCTTAGGTCGGTGAAGGGTACATTTACCTTATACACAAAAAATAATAATGACTTAAAAACGTAGCGCACTGAATACCTTTTCGTATGAGCGACCCGTTGAGGAAGCACAATCAGCAGTAACAAATTCCTCATCAGACTCCCCCAGCACGCCGGCTTTCGCGCTTAGATTTGTTTACGGCAGTTGCTAAGGCAACGCAATCGTGAATATCCGTAAGCCAAATAGAGATGGGAGCGGCATAAAACTGCTGCTGCAGGCTGCAGGCGCTTGTTCGCTTGTTATAGAATTAATGTAAATTAGTGCGTTCGGATCATCGGAGGCGGAAGCAGTTTTGCATGGATCGAATCGAATCCAAATTAGCTTTAAGATATACATACATAGGTTTGTTTTTAAGAACAAAAAAATATATTTAAAATCTTATAAATCATATTATTTCCCCTAAGTATTAAAAAACGCTCGAACGCTATGGATAATTAACCTCATAAAAAGGTTAAAGAAACAGCCATTTTGGGCGTGGCACCCCGAAAAAATTTCGACAGCGGGCATATTTTTGCCAGCGGCGCTATGCACCTAGCTATGCTGCGCTTCACCCGTTCTTAGATCCACGAGCCGCTACTGGTCCCATAGAACAGGAAGTTGTAGAATCCATGCCACCTCATACTATAATTCCGCTGACTAGGATGGGTTGCGGGATTCCTACTCTTTTTTCCCTTGGAATGATGTTTGTTTATCTACCAACGGTTCTTCCGAGATCTGTTCTCAAATCTCGGATGTAATCCTATTAGGTATAGAAACCTTAATCCACACTCTATTAAGACTTCAAAACCTCACAAAAAAACTTAGTTTTCAAAATCCTGCGATAATGCCAAGCTAGAGGAAATCCCTACTCATAACAATTTTCTCAAGAACTCTACTTCAGAAAATGTATAGGCCAAAAACGAGGCACGAAATTATTACAATCGTATAATTCTCGAAGCCGAAAATGCCTTCAATGTACGCATAAAAGGCAAAGTTCTTTCTTGCCAAAATAAGAGCCAATCCTGTTGGTCGCTTGCCAAAAATATTAAACAAAAATTCCGCGAGAGCTCCTTTCCACCCCCTAACGTCTGGTGATGAAATCATCTCCAGGTCTAAAGTAAAAGCTCAGCTTTTTGCAAAAAGGTTAAAAAGATACGACATATTCTCAAAACACTTAATACCAAAAAGTCCTCTGGCCTTGAAAGTTTTCCGGGCATAGTCCTATAAAGTGCGCTTCTGAATTGACCCCGATCCTCACCAGGTTATTCCAAATGTCTAAAAGTATGACTAATCGCTGAAAATCTGCTCGTGTACAGCCTGATCCCAAAAATAGATCGATTATCGAATTATGAGTAAGGCAATGGAGAAATATATCAGTACTAATCTTTTAAATTACCTGGAAAAGTATAAACTATAAATACGGCAGGCAATACGGCTTCCGTCACCAAAGATCCACAGCGGGTCTTCTTACCTTCGTAACCCGCAACTGGCATAAGTCCATCGAATTCCACGGAGAAGCCCAAATTATTGCCCTCGACATATTCAAAGCATTTGATCAAGTCTGGCATGACGCACTTCTTAACAAATGATTGAAGCACGCACTTCTTAACAAATGATTGAAGCCAAAGGTTCCTTTAGCCTGGTCGATATCAATTTTCAGAAAGATCTTCGCTGTCATGATCACATTACCTCAATTGCTACAGCAGCCGCGAAGAAATTGGGTTTTCTTTCCCGAGCTCGACAATACTTTTCTTCTGCCAACCTGTTTCCCCTTTACACTTCGCAAATCAGACCCTGCCTTGAATATTGCTTGGACGTATGGGGAGCAGCCTCTCCTTCGATCCTTAATATTCTTGACTCTGTCCAGAGAAGAGCTATTCGTCTGATTGATGATCCAAACCTCACAAGGAAGCTTGCATCACTAGAGCATCGTCGAACTATGGGAGGTCTGTCTCTGTTTTACAGATACTACCATGGATTCTGTTCTGATGAAATATCATCCATTATGCCCTCCTTAGCCATACATGCCAGGGAGACACGAGCATCGACCTACGTAATCCCTTCCCTGCAGAGACCAAGGAAATCCCACTTTGTTCGCTTTTTTATTCTTAAAGTGTCCAGATTACGGAGCATGTGCCTTTTCTTCTTCTCACAATCTGCAAGACTTTAAATCCTGTATCAATAAACTTTCCCTGTCCTCTGTACTGATACATAAAAAAAAAAACGAAAAACAAAAAAGAGCTCTTCTTCTATTACATCCACATATCCAATTATTTATTGAATATATGTCCCGATTAAACGGTCTTTGATTTGATTAAATGCAAGCAAATTCTGGACAGGAAAAAGCATAGAACGTATGAATTAAAATATCAGAACTGTCGGAAATACGTAAACAAAATTTACGAAATAATGTATATAGCACATGTTGTAATAAACCGTTTAAATTTTGTTGCAAGAATTACAAAAACAGGGCATCTTCTTCAAAAAAGAATGGTCCAATGCACTGATTTCCAATAATCTCCGACCACATATTAACTGTGAACCTTTGCTGGTGCTTTGTCTGTACTATTGCAAAGAGATTTTCTTCTTGTCGGATATGCAAATTATGACAATTTATTGTCTCCGGCTCGAGTGAAACCGGCTTCGTCCGTGAACACAACAAAACTAGTAAAAATTAGATTTTGCCTAAATCGTTAACTCTTGCAGTATAATCAGCGGGAGGCATGACATGTACGGGCATGATAAGGATGTTGCAGTTGTTCTCGAAAGGTCTCATGAACAACCTACTTTGTCACATGAATTTAAACCGACAGCTTTTTCACACTATTAGAGAGATTTTGAATAATCTCATCCCAGAAAAGTGTTATGAAAAAGCCTGATTTTCTCGAAAAGTCTTAATTTTATCGGAACAAATGTAGAGTACCTTTTTTAAAGTGGAATGACCACAGTATTTAAAAAAATCGATTTATAGATGTGTAAAATGTCAAAATTTTGTCCCAACGTACATCTTTTCATAATCCTGACACGAAATGCTGTATACTCCGTGGTTTTCCAGTTTGATTTTATATTTTGGGTTTCAAAGTAGTTTATCTATAGTTAAAAATTTTAATGTTTATATCTTGGCAAAGAAAAAAGTTATAAGGATCAAATTTCTCCCCTACACGTTTGTGGATATGCTCGGGTTTACAGAAAGGTAAGGGGGGTAGTTACCACCCCATGAAACTTTTTTCTGACAAGAAATAATGCAGTATTGTCTAAATAACATATTTTAAGCCATGTAATAGTAGCGACATTTTTGCATAGATCATATATCATCATGAAAAAGTGGACTCTCATCGTAGTAGAAAAAAGCAAGTAAACGAAATAAGCCAGGAAATTACCTACAGAATATTTGTCTGATTTGATACATATTTAGTATATTGTGAATATATTAAAAATTACTAAATAATTGACTAAATTTTTGAAAGTTTTAGATTATGCAGAACTCTTAATAACATTAAAATCTAAAATTAAACTGTGGCGAAGTCATTATAAACCTTATCCAGTAGATAAATCAAATTCACTTTCTGTACAACTCTGTATAATGAGAAATTCTGTTTGCAATAGGTACTATCAAAATAATAAGGAAAATGTTTGCCCATTGGTGTATAATTTTCGGTTTTAAAAGGGCTGAAGACAAAATATATGCATGTCCACAGAATAGCCTACATTAATATAGATAATATTTTGGTTTTGTAACAACAGCGTTGTTGTTACTTAAACTGGTTTTAACAAAAATTCACCAATTACTGCTTTTAATCCACACATGTTGGTTTGAATGTATCATTTTAAAAAAGTTTCTTAGTCTGTGATATAGAGGGTATCCAGTAAATATATGTATACTCTCGAGAGCGTATAGGTAAAGCCAAAATAATCCTAGTTTATCATAGAAAAATCCTTAATGTGTCCCTTAAAAGAGATATGGGGCCCCAAAGAAGTACCCAGCAATTTACCTTTTCGGCTCTAACTTTTGAACTGACATGTATAATTGAAAGAAATTTTAATATTTTATACACTATAATCGTTGGGACAAAATTTTGACAGGTGTCATTTTACACATCTATAAATCGATTTTTTTAAATACTGTGGTCATTCCACTTTAAAAAAAGCTACTCTACGTTTGAAATAAAATTAGGAGTTTTCGAGAGAATCAGGCTTTTTCATAACACTTTTCTGGGATGAGATTGCTTAAAATCTCTCTAGTAGTGTAAGAAAGCTGTCGGTTCAAGTTCATGCGACAAAGTGGGTTGTTCATGAGACCTGTCGGGAACAACTGCAACATCCTTATCATGCCCGTACATGCCATGCCTCCCACTGATTATCCTGCAAGAGTTAACGATTTAGGCAAAATCCAATTTTTACTAGTTTTGTTGTGTTCACGGACGAAACCGGATTGACTCGAGCCAGAGACAGAGTAATAAATCGCGATAATTTGCATATCTGACAAGAAGAAAATCCCTTTGCAATAATACAAAGCATGAGCAAAGGTTCAGTTAATGTATGGACGGGGATTATCGGAAATTACTGCATTGGACCATTCTTTTTTAAAGAAGATGTCTTGTATTTGTAATTCTTGCTACAAAATTTAAACTGTTTATTACAACATGTGCTATATATCTTATTCAGTAAATTTTGTTTACGTATTTGCGACAGTTCGGGTATTTTAATTCATACGTTCTATGCTTTTTCCTGTCCATAATTTGCTTGCATTTAATGTCGTGATTGAGCGTTTGAAACTTTTAAATACTTTAAATTCTTATGTAGATAAAATCAAGTTGCAACGGGAACGACGTTCTTTACCGGATATCGTTATAGAGAAATAAATTCAAGAAATAATTGGATATGCGGGTGTAATAGAAGAAAAACTCTTTCTTGTTTTTCGTTTTTTTATCTATGAGCAGATCACGAAGGCCGAAGGCCTAAGTACTAAGTCCGTGGTTGCTTTAAATAAAGACAGGGAAAGTTTATTGATACGGGATTTCGAGACTTGCAGATTAGGAGAAGAAGGAAAGGAACTTGCTGGTAACACATTCCGTAATCTGGACACTTTGGGAATAAAAGAGCGAACAAAGAGGGAAGTCCTTGGTTTCTGCAGGGAAGGGATTATGTAGGTCGATGCTATGTCAGGATTGTAAAAACATGTATGTGGGTCAAGCGCTCAGGCGAACAGGCAAGAGTGGAAGAGCATAAACTCAGCATCAGAAACAAACAACAATTGATTTCAATAAAATAACAACCACTAAAAACACAAATAAATTGAAAATCTGTCAAATTTAAAACAAATAGTTATATTATCCATGGCCTTCTATAGTTTTTTTTTGAGTATGCAGCAACACAATATTCAAGAAATAATTGAGATTTTCGGTTAAATTTCGATTATCTCTGTAACCATTATTATATATATATATATATATACATATATATATATATATATATATATATATATATATATATATATATATATATATATATATATATATATATTAATTTGGACTTATTTCTTGGGTATAGATTTATCTGCAAAATCAAACAATGGAATTAACTTGACGTTTCGCCTATCATAGTAGACTTTCTCAAAAATTGCTCATTCCTTTTTTTTTTTGGTATATATGGCTTTCCTTTCCTATCTACAATTAATTTAAGGTCGAGAAAATTTATTTTGTTTTATGTTTCAACTTCAAGAGAGACCTTACTATAATAAGACAAAAAGAAAATAATTTAAAAACTAAATGGTTTACAAAAGAAACTTGGTCTGGACGATATCTTAATTTCAATTCACACCATCCATACAAACAAAAAAGAAGTGTTATGATTGGTTTAGTTGACCGTGCCATATCTTTAACGTCACCAGAATACCGTCCTGAAGCCCTTAATAAAGTTAAAGAGACCTTGAATGCAAATCATTTCCCAGAAAAACTGATAAAAAAAATTATCAAACAAAGGAAGTACATATATTATAACAATCCTGATGAAAACGTAAAACAAGATAATACGCAAAAAAATATATTGCAATGCCATACACATCACAATTATCTGAAAAATTAAAACATAGTTTAGGAAAATATAACATAATTGTGTGTCATAAAGCCCAGAACCTGATAGGCTCCCTATTTACAAAATTAAAATTCCTAAAAATAAAAAATCCAATCTCGTATATGAAATTCCTTGTTTAAACTGCCCTATGAAATATGTTGGTATGACAACCCAACTTTTAGAAAATAGAATAAAAGGGCATAAGTATACAAAGAATGCATCCACTGCATTGCACAAACATGAAAAAAGCACAAAACACGAATTTAATTTTTCTGAAACCAAAATCATTGATGAAGATAATAATTCACATAAAAAAAGAAAAAATGCAGTAAATGACAAATATACCACAATTTGATATTTTAGTATAGTTTTAACTTCGTCTAAGCCGTTATTTTTAAAATGTAGTATATTATTGTGAATGTGTGATTCTACTCTAAGGTTTAAATTAAAAAATAGCAAAAAATTATCTTTAAATTCCTCAAAAAAAGTACCACGATAAGAACACCTTTTTACCTAAAACTGTGCCATGAGTTGTTTGGCAAACCACTAACTTGCTACCTATCATTCAAATATAAATAAATAATCAACATGCACTTTTCGAGGTATGTAACCTTATTTTAGTAATTTTGTAATAATCATCATATCAATTTATACTATTGACAGTATAAAATTTTAAATCCATTTTAGAAAAATCGTAAATGTCTTTTTATAATTAGACCGCTAAATGTTTTTTAAATTAATTGTAGATAGGAAAGGAAAGCCATATGTACCAAAAAAAAAAATAAAGGAATGAGCAATTTTTGAGAAAGCCTACTATGATAGGCGAAACGTCAAGTTAATCCCATTGTTTGATTTTGCAAATAAACCTATACCCAAGAAAGAAGTCCAATTAATATATACCGGGTTTAAGAAACAAATTGAATAATTATATATATATATATATATATATATATATATATATATATATATATATATATATATATATATATATATATATATATATATATATATATATATATATATATATACATACATATATATATATAAAATAAATAAAATAAACTATTAAAAATTCGACTTGTTTGACTTTGAAGATTGATTTCGTAGTATTTACACCCTGTATAGGAGTGGACAAAAATTTTGTATTACGGATATGCACTGATGCTTTATGAACTGGAAATTACTACCCAAACGCCCAATTTTAGATTTTTGCTATTTTTTATAGTGATTTGAAAAATAGCTCGTTTTTAAAAAATCACAAAGATCTTAATTATCTCAGAAATTACGCAGAAATCG
Source organism: Kuschelorhynchus macadamiae (assembly GCA_030620095.1). Classification (NCBI taxonomy): domain Eukaryota; kingdom Metazoa; phylum Arthropoda; class Insecta; order Coleoptera; family Curculionidae; genus Kuschelorhynchus; species Kuschelorhynchus macadamiae. The sequence goes on from JAUTXW010000383.1 coordinate 1,739,676, forward strand.
ACTATAGTTTAAATTGGTAACTTATGTTGGGTGGGTGTGGGGAACTTCCAATTTAAAGAAACTATTGTATAAAACTTTTTTCGTATCTATTACGGATTTCCAGATAGTATAGTGGGTACTTTTATGTATAACAGGGTGTACATCCGGGATGAAAACACATTGTATTTTTCCATCCGTAAAGGACCAAGAATATAAATATATATATATATATATATATATATATATATATATATATATATATATATATATATATATAATATATATATATATATATATATATATATATAGAAATTGTGATAGGAGTGGGTTCGAATAAAATAGGTCACCAAGTAATAAAAAAATGTATTTATAAAATAAATTAAAATATACAAAAACATTTCCCATTTTGATTTAATAAAACGATATTGATGTTATTTTGTGCAACAAAAGTGAAAACAAAAATTAATAAAATGTTTGTATGTTAAATTAAACGTATATTCTAACAACAATTTTCTGCAAACAAAACAAAAAATATAACGTCCATAATAAAATATTTTGCACTTATACACTAACAATCATAGCTATGTAGCACACAACATTGACTCTTTATACTTTTTAAATTCTTTCACTAATACATACAAAATATATGCAAGTTGCTAAATTTGGAACATTATATTAACACATTTAAATTGGTCAGGCCAAATAAAACTATACACCTAATGAGCTAAACTTTTAGTACGTTATGTTTGATAAATAATGATTTTGATCTTGATTTGTACAGGGCGTCACACGTAAGGGGGCCACTCGATTTTACTCGGTTGTAGTTAAGTTAAATAAAATTCATAAGCCTCACTTATGTAGTTTTTCCGGCCTATCGGGTTACGATCAACTGAAAGTTAAATAAGAAAAATGGCGGAAAGACTGATTTTTCTCAAAATAGCCTGTATGAGGAGATTTGATAATTGAAGTTATGTGAGGTAATTTTATGTAAGAGGGTTTTAAATTTCCCTTCCGGTTTAACCTAAAACGACATCGGAAGCAACGTGTAAAGTCGTGAAATTATAGCACAAATCGATAGAGCTTCTTTTTCTGATTTCAAAAATATATAATAATATATATTTATCTTTTCCAGTTTTCGAGATATTCGGATTTAAATATTACCAGATAATATTCAGCGGCGAATATGTCGGAAACTTTAAAAGGTATAAATCTATATATTTTTGAAATCAGGAGAAAAAGCTCTATCGACCTATGCTGAAATTTAACGGGGTTACCACAAAAATGTTGCTTCCGGTTAAGCCGAGTATCAAATCCACTTATGACATAGAATAAACATATTTTTTTTAGTTGACTTTTAATTGTCTTTTATGCCATACTCCGAAAGCCCAGAGAAAATTAAGTAAGTTAGCTAAACCATAACGGAGTAAAATAGAGTGGCCTGCCTACATGAGACACCCTGTTCCAGTTACGTCGCCCAAAAAAATGTAGGGAGAAAATTGTTTAAAAGATATTAGGCTTCAGTTCTTTGCACCTATATGTGATCACTCAAATATCTTACTAAGGTATACTGTTTTAATGTATAATAGGTATTTAAATGATTTTAAATAGTCTAAGAGGCTGTTGGGCATTATCGAACACAGCTGTTCATACACCGTGGGCAGAGGCATAGCCATGTGGAAGAAGTTCCCACCTTTCTTTCCATCCCAAAAAACTCTAAACGGACATTCAAATGTTTCTATTTCGATGCCACTGATATTTTACAGAATCTCTTATATCCATCTTTATTCGTTTTGTATCAAAAAACTGTTTTTTTTTTTAATTTTTTACAGAAATGTGTTTTTTTCAGAACTAAGTAAAAATTTTTGATTTATTTTTAAATGAAACCCATATATGTTTTTATATTAAAACGTTCAAGAGGAATTAAACAAATATATATATTGAAAAATATATATTTTTAACATCTTGTATTTCGAATATTTTTGCTATTTGTTCAAATTTGGATTTAATAAAAGTTGACAAAGATGAGTATCCCCCTTATTATTTGAGCAAAATGACTTAAAAAAGGAGAAGAAATAGTTTTAATTACCGTAACTGTTTTTAAAATGGTTTTTTTTAGGTATCTACAGAAGGGTTTTGCTATTATTTTTGACATGTTTTATCTGATTGCAGTAATGAAAAAGTGTACGCAATAATGTTTTGTTTCTTTTTTCTAATTTTTTAATAATTGCTATTTGCTGAAACTTGAGGAATGCTTATCAAATCTCTGTTAAAATTTCTTTAGACAAAATCATGCATTCATAATATACAAAATCCTTGTCAAACCTTCTATAGATGCCTATTTTACGTTGTAGTTAGTTGTAACCTTAGAGTAAGTTTTTTTTTACTCTAAGGTTGTAATTGGTACATTTTGCACACATAAGCCTTTAACAGATCGTATAAGAAAATAATTATTGCCCTTGAATACTCTGGTCAAACTAAGAGAGTACATACACAATCATTCACCCGCAAATTGGTGCCAAGGCAGTGATTTTAGTTTTTTTTTGCAATAACTAGTGGCTAAAATTTATAATTTTCTTAATCTGCCCTAGTTATTGAAAAGTTAGATGACAATGTTTATTCAATGGTTAAAAAAAAAAGTGCAAAAGCAACAATAATTAATATTATTATTGACTGATACAATACAACATTATAATATAATATATATGCATTAAATAAATAAAATTAAACAGGTACTTATCAAAATACATTTTGATATAATATCGGTAACAAGCTGTCATGTATAAATTTCAAAAAATGAATCAGTTGGGGAAGATCTGTTGATATTTAACATACAAATATGAATCATTTTTTGAAAATGACTCGTATGATAGAGTAATCTACAAGTTGCTTTGGTATGATCCTTAATTTTATTGTGACAATGGGATAATATGCGTAAACGAAATGCGCATATCAATCAGTCTGTAGCACTTTGCTATTAAACTTATATTTTTAAATGAAAAACAAGCTCAGGAAACACTAAAATATTTATATCTGATTGATATTGCAAATCTATGTATAATTTGTATATGCTAAGTAGTAAAATGAAAAAAGTACGGGGTATCAGCAGCAAAGCTTTTGCCTGATTCACCAGAAGCCTGACGATTTTCCACCAGGGGGGTTTCTCACTCGGATGCAAGATTTTCTCTCGGTATCTAATTCTTCTGTAAATGCAAAAAGTATTATTAAAACGGTGCATTTATTATCTTCGCTTAAAATGTACAAAATTAAAGGATATTAAATTTGAATAATATAACATCCACTGAGCCGATTTAAACTTTTTTTTCAAAATCTAATACTTCATTTTTTAAATTCTTTATACAGGGTAAAATACAGAAATATGATCTACTATAGGTTCTTATTTGACGTATGTTAAAGAGCTGAAAGTACTCAGATACATGTTGTAATCTACATTGGCGGATTGAGGTTTCTTCTCCACGGTAGTTTTTAAATTCGTCTCTAACTTTTATATTTTCGGTAATATGTTTTTTTTTCGAAGTTTTCAGAAATTCGTGTCATAAGGGCAGCTACCAAATTGTTGATGTCCAATCAGTTTTTGTAGTTTTATAAAATATTTTTTCTAAGCAAAAAAATGCCTAGAAGTTGGTTGCAAAAAAAATCGAGTTGAAGTAGCAAAGTGCTTTCAAGTATCGCAAAGTGTTTTTTTGAATTGAATGTTTAATGAAACAAATTTAGACAAGACAAGGTCGAAAGAAAGAAACGTCCCAGCGTCAAAATCGACTTATTAATTTGATGGCTAGAAGAGGACCAACAAGGGCATTAACAATAATACGACAGAGGTTTACTGCTGCTACTAACTTTGAGGAATCGAGGGAGATGGTTAGAAGACGGCTTAAACAAGCATTTTTTTAGAAATATTTATAATCAACAGCAAAAGTTATGGTACGAGCGGGGATCAAACCCGCACCTCTGGATCACTAGTCCATTGCTCTAACCAATTGCGCTATCGTACCACTGGTAAGCAATTCGTTAGATCTTGTACATATTCAAACCCACCAGTATCATACCCATTATTGATTCTGCCAAATATTTTAACCTTATACCGCGGCGTTCCTGACTGGACGTCAAATCTGACATCGCTATTAGGTATCGTCCATATTAGAAAATTTATAATTTTACGTTATTCCCGTATAAGCCAAATTTATGGTACTAGCGGGGATCGAACCTGCACCTCTGGACCACTAGTCCATTGCCCTAACCAATTGTGCTATCGTACCACTGATAAGCAATTCGTTAGAACTTGTAGGTACATATTCAAACCCACCAGTATCATAACCATTGTTGATCCTGTTATGGATCAAAAGTTATGGTACAATCCCCGCTTGTACCATAACTTTTGCAGTGGATTATAAATATTTCTAAAAAATATTTCACAGTTTAAAAACAAACTGATAAAATACTTCTATTCAAAATTTGGCTTATACGGGCATAACGTAAAATTATAAATTTACTAATATGGACGGTATCTAATAGCAATGTCAGATTTGACGTCCAGTCAAGAACGTCGCGCCAAAAGGTTAAAATATCTGGCTGAATCAACAACAAACAAGTTCTAACGAATTGCTTATCAGTGGTACGATAGCGCAATTGCTTAGAGCAATGGACTAGTGATCCAGAGGTGCGGGTTCGATCGAAATATTTCACAATTTAAAAACAAGCTGATAAAATACTTCTATTAAAGAAGCATATCTTATTTGTCTTAGGCCAATCAGAGGAGTTCCATTCAAAATTCAATATACACTCTCTAGGCCAGTATGGGCCAGTGAACACAAAAACTGGTTAGGCCAATGGAACAACGTTCTTTTTAGTGACTTTCTCGGTCTATACAGCGACTCGAGAAGGGTTTGAGAATGAAGACCAAGGGGCACATCTCGACATTTGGGAAATATGCACGAAGTTCTCAACATAATGGAACCATAATGACGTGGGCAGGAATCGCTTTATATTTCTGGATGATAATGCGTCACCCCACAGAACACGAAATGTCGTTCGGATCTTAGAAAATAACAGGATTAATCTTCTCAGGCTACCAGCACTTTCCCCAGGCCTCACTCCAATCGGGCTTACCTGGGATATGCTGCAGCATATATTAGATCATTATCAGCTATCTATTGAGAACCAGCAAGAGCGTAGGGAAATTTTAACCGTTTTATGACGAAATTTACCCCCAGAAACCTTGGATAGTTTAATTACAAATATACCTAGCAGAACTCAGGTTGTACTTCAAATTCGTGGTAGTTATATCAGCTATTAAGCATTATATATTATTAAAAACATTTTTTAAAAATAATAAACATATTATTACATATTGTTTTTAGCTGCTTTTTGATTACTTAGCTTTTCGAGAAGCTACATTTTCACTGAATCAATCATTTTCATTAGAAAACATATCGGGAAAAAGCCATATTTCCAAACATATTGAAATTTGAGACGGATTTTAAAAACTAGCATGTAGGAGAAATCTTAGTGCGTGAATCTAATGTACAACATGTATTACAACCCAAATGTGGTACTTCAGAGGCCCCATTTTATTTTTTCCGAATTTAAAGCTCCGTAATAGATGAAGAACATTATGAGTTAACATATTAAACATTTTTCAAAAATTCAAATAAACTGCATCCACATGTCCTTAATGATTTAAAAATCAGAGGCGACCCTAGATCCTGGCTTGGAGAAAAAACAACTCAAAATTGAAAAAATCGAACATTATTTAATTTTAACAATAAGTCATTGTTCGTAAATGTGCGCCATAAATGAGCTTTAATGCCAGCTAAGGATAGCTTGCGCAAACTTAAACAACTGCAAAATGCTGAGGGAGGCGTCGTTCTCCTTGGCTCCCCCTTGGTGTCGCCCTTGTTCATCAATTACACTACTCTGCCACGTTAATTAATTACACTCACCCTATAAAATAAGTGTAAAAGTCACTCCGGCAAATTTGGGATAACGATGATTTTTTTAAATTTTACCAGTGTGTTGCGTTACACACTGTATAACTGACATTTTTTAATGGTCCAAGAGGCATATTTTTAAAGGCTTTCATTTTTTTGTTTGCCAGATTCAATTTTGTCAAGTAATAGTTGAGATATTAAATATCGAATTTTGACTGAAAAATCCCATAAGCAGATAATTATAAAGGGCAGTTTTTGTGCATCCAATGGGTCTTTTGCTAATTCACTAGTTTAAAGCCCTTTTGCGACTGTCGTGTGAAAGACAACTTTTTGTCAATTTTTGGTCGCTAATTGCGAAAATGTTGATAAAAACATCCTAACACGTAAGATTTTTGAGTTATGATTTTATTACATTATTTTGAAAAGTAATGTTTGTTGGAATTAAAAAAAAATTAAATTCAAACTTAAACTCAAAAACAGTATATTTATCAAAATAAAAATCTCAAAAGTTACATTTTTCTTTTGATTAAATATTTGATAAATTGGATTATGCCGCGATTACAGAACCGATAACACAATACACAGAAAATTTGTGCATTTGTGGCACGACTCATAGAAAATATTCTCAAGTAAAATACCTAACAGCAAAATCACAATAAATAAGTGTTAATACACGATATAAGTCACGCAGCAAGTAAACAAAACACTCAAAAAACAATGCAACGAAGCAAAGACCCGCACACGCGCAAGGGAAAAAGAGAGAATAGGCTAAGTAATAGAATAAGGCTAAGACAATACTTAAAAAACAAATAATAGATTGACAAATGATAGAATGACAAATGATAGAATGAATGCAGGTAGGACAGCATAACATACTAATTTATCTAAGCAAAGGAAAAAAGGACACAGAATTAATTTTCAGATATTTGTGTTTCCAAAAGATGATTTTTTATAAATTTATTAAATTTAAATGGTGATATTTCTTTAACAATTTTAGGTAAATTATTCCACATTGAACTGACAAAAAATCAAATGATTTTTGGAAATTTGCAGTTCTATGTTGAGGTATTCTGAAATTGTTTATATATCTAGTTAGATGATTATGATTGTAAGAACTAAAATATTTTCTAAGATACGGAGATTCCCCACTTTTTAAAATTGTATATAAAAATAAATACATATGATATTTTCTACGATTTTTCATTTTCAAAATGCCATTACTATTTAAATAGGGAGATATATGATTCCTAAATGGTATATTAAATGAAAAGCGCATACAGTAAACAATTTTTTATATTGTAAAGTTTTTTTAAGCGCATGTATGCTATTTTGAGCTTAGTTTTTATATATCAACCCTACATCAAAATAAACGCCTACATTTTTTGCTTCCTTGACTATTGTTAAAGGTATATTATTAATATGTATATTAAAAGTATTAGAGTCAATAACATTATTATTTCTGCTATATCCAAAAAAGAGAATGGAAGATTTGTTGGCATTTAATTTTAAATTGCGGTCTGCCGCGTAAATATTTATTTTATCTAAATCTACATTAAGCTGTGTTTAACTAACCCATAACTGGGAATCGTCAGCATATTGCTGTATTTTTGAATGTTCTACGATATTATTAATAACAACAGTGAAAATAATAACGGTCCCAAAATAGACCCCTGAGGAACCACCATTCTCATGGGAACGTAATTTGACTTGTGAGATTTGCATTCCTTCCTAATATCAACACAATGATCTCTCTCAGAAAGATATGCTTCCAAAACGTTTACTGAATATATCACAGCCCAAAATAATGGAGCTTAGCCAAGAGCATTTCGTGATTTAAGGTATCGAAAGCTTTACTCAAACCAAGCAAACCATAGACATGTGTTTTCCCTTCTTTCCTCAATAAATCTGACTTCATTTAAAAAATGCACAAGACTAGTGGTTGTATAATTCTTATGAAAACCTGATCGACAGTGCGGTATTATATTAGACCGCTTGTGCATTGCTTAGTCGTATAGGGAGAGACATCGCCTTAGTCTTGTCCTCTCTGAATTGTTAAATGTTAGTTATAATTGAGGTATGCGTCAATACTCACGTGGATGTTTCACATATTTAAGTTGTCAAAGTGAACTGTACTGTTGTAACATACCTGGGCGCAACGTTGCCAAATTAACGTTTTGTAAACGTAGTATCACATCTGTAAACCGACGTACGCGACAGTTCAAAAATGTCTAAAGTACAGAAACGTGGCTGTGTTAACCCCCTGGATAGTTTTTGCTATATATGTGGCCAGTTTACTTCTATATCGCAGAAAAGGACAATTAACAAAATGACAAAAGTAGCTTATCATAAGTATTGTGGATGTGTTGTTGTTGATCAAAGTCGGGACTGAGTTCCTCTCATATGTTGTCAAACATGTGCAGCAAATCTAAGTAACTGCTAAATGGAAAACGTTCTTCTATGCTCTTTGCAGTTCCAATGATTTTGCGAAAACCAACAAATCATTTGAACGTCACTTCTGCATGAAAAAAGTGTCTAGTTTTTTAAGAAAGAGCAAACATAATATAAAATATCCAGCATATTTATGGAGGAGATTTACCAGTTCCAGCACCCCCCGACAAATCGTGTAATGTATCAGAAAAGGACCGTTCCTATTTTCTCGAGAGTGAAGAAAAAGCACCCCATTTAATAGAACAAGCTGAATTAAATGATCTAGTTCAGGACCTCCACTTACCCAAAGAACATGCTGAACTATTAGGTTCGAGATTACAACATTGGAATTTACAAGCCACTGGAACCAAAGTTACAATATTTAGGAATCGTAACCAGGAGCTATCCTCGTTTTTTACTATGCAGAATAAAAATTAGGCTTTGCACATAACCCGGACAAATGCCGCTTATTTATAGATTCTTCTAAAATAAATTAAAAGCAGTTCTCTTCCATAATGACCACAAGAGACCCTCTATTCCTCTTGCGCATGCAGTTGGTATGAAGGAAGCATGCGGAAATATGTCACTTATGACCTAAAAGTCATGGTACTGTTACTAGGGCTTTAGGGCGGATCTACTAAGTATTGCTGTTTTCTTTGTCTTTGTGACAGTAGACAACACAGAGCCATTTCCAAGTAAAAGAATGGCTGCAGAAAGATAAATTTATTTCAGGCCAAGCTAATGTAAACTTCTATTTAATTTTTTTCCCGAAAATTTGGACGAGGTTTGTGACGAGTAAGGAGAAACGTTCCACCAATATATACTAACAATGGAGCAACGTTACCAAGACAGATGGGATCCAGCAATGATGGCGGATTATTGCTGGTTTCTTATGAGAGACAGCGATCAGGAATATCAAAGTAAGTCAGCATTTGCAAAAAAGTTATCTACAAAAGGGTTACTATAAATGTATTTTCATATGTATCTTGATTTCTTTTCTTGCTTTGAACTTACATATAAATATATAAAAATGTTGAGATAACATAAAAATAATCGGTGCATTCAATAACTCAAAATGTGTGGGTGGTGGACAATTTTGGTTATTGAATTCGTAATCAAGATGCTTTAAAGTCCTCCGTACAGCTATTATAACATCAGTCCATTTTTTTTCGTATTTGATGACTAGTATTATACATATCCTAGATATAGCTAAATATAACTTTATTTACATAAAAAAACTCTAACATAAGAGAAACATTCTCGTTCTCTTTCTAACGTATAGCCTCTCAACGCAGGGTTTTTGTTAGCTTTCTCGGATACCTTTGAAGACAACGGTATCAAATGTGGTATATTTATAATCATCTACAAAAACTCTTTTATTTCGCTTTTTTTTTATATTTACTTTTATCTATAAAAATATGAACGTTCATGGAGGGATGTATTTATAACCAAAAACCCTGAGCAAGTCCCTAAAAATTTCAGACTGGACTATAAAATCTAATTGAGGTAAATCTCTTCCTTTCAGAAACACCCAGTATAATATAAAGATATTCAGGATAAGCTCTTACCACTAATTGAGAAAGTAGAGTCTTGTATGTTTCTTTGACCTTCAGGTCTAGGTCCCTTGCCAGATGGCGTGCTTACAGTAGATTCCGGTAAAGTAGGTGTTACACATACCTTTTCTTCTAAATGAATCTAGATAATCAAATTAATTTAGTAAAATGGTAGATATGGACACAATAAAATTCATTAAATGAAAAATTAATACTGATTACTAACCTTTTCAATTTCTCTTACATTGTGAATCTCCTCCTCGTCAGTTCCATTCCTTTGAGGTTTTAATTCTTCTACCTTGGAAGGATCATAGACAAATGGTGGAAAAACGGGGGTATCAATAAACCTTCCAAAACCTTCCACTGCCCTTAGTTGACCCTCATCCACAATAACTCTTCCGTTTACTATAACATATTCTGGAACACCATGACATACCATACCCTGAAGAGTAAAATCTCATTAATATTTATTTTTGTGAGAAATTTAGGGTAGTTAGCTCCCAATTCACCTCCTTCTTAGGCTTTCTTTAACATACATTTTCGTACAGAATATGCAAAATTTTTAGAGCTACTAACCGAAGCAAAATGTTTGAAAGTAAAAATAATTGTATAGCACCTTACCACGATTTTATTTTGATGAGTATTGTTAACAAAGTTATATAATGTTTGCCCCCCCCCTCCCCAGAAAGGCATTCTAAATAGGCCACTGATAATATTCGAATATCTCGAAAGCTGTAAAAGATGAATATTTATATATTTTTAAAATCAGGAGAAAGAGCTCATCAGTCTGTGCTAAAATTGCATGGTATTATGCGCGAAAAATTTCCTTATGGTGTCATTTCCAGTTCATCCGGAAATGATATTTGAAAATCAAATACTTACACAAAAATACTTCATATAACCTTAACTATCAAATTTCCTTAAAATATACAGGGTAATTTTTTTAATCAGTTTTCTATATTTTTTATTTGACTTTCAATTGTCATAATAAGGAAAAAAAAATTCCACAAGTTAGGCTTTTGTACTATATTTCTAGCTAAACCATATCGGGGTAAAATCCAGTGGCCCACTTAAGTTAGACACTCTGTATTAAGCTTTTTACTAACGACGTTGGCAGCGGCCTTAAGTCTACTTGCTTTTTGCAGATGACTTGAAACTATACAGGGTTATCGAAAGTAAGCGACACTCACTTAAATTCCAGCGCGACCTTGACAGGCTAGCAAGATGGTCTAGCTTAAACGGACTCTATCTAAACCCATCTAAATGTTCGATAATTACCTTTTCTAGGGATCATAACCTTCATCAGTTCGAGTACGACCTCAATGGAGTAAAGCTGAACAGACCAGTACAGGTCAAAGACTTGGACATAATTCTGGATTCTCAGTTAAATTTTCTGGCTCATTACAATACAATTATTAGCCAGGCATTTAAACAACTCGGTTTTATACTACGCCATTTCACTCCTCAAACTTTAAAAATATTGTATTGCATCTATGTGCGACCATGCTTTGCATCTATGTGCGACCATGCTTAGAATATGGATCCATGATATGTTCTCCTTATTATCAAACCCATATTAACTCAGTTGAAAAAGTTCAGGAGAGATTTCTTAAGACATATGGCTATCGAGTTGGCATTGACATATTGACATTTACTTAAATTATCGTGAGAAATGTAGCCAATGATTGAATCATCGGAGTCTCGTAGGAGAACGCAAGATCTCATGATCTTGTATACGTTTGTGAATTGCCTTTCCATCACCCTAATTATGGCGAACCAATGTCCAGAGTACAAAGGGTTTTCAACTCGTTTAATGAGCAGCTTGATTTGTCAACACCCTTCAGAACCTTCAAAAAAATATGTGTTGGCTGACTGGCTGTCAGGCTGACTAGGATTATAATAATAATAATAATAATAAACAGTTTTTATTTCCAAGATAGAGAATTTACATACAATATATTAATACTTTAATGTATTTGGAAAATAAGGGCCGTTTTTTCAGCTACCAGCGATAAAATCGCAGGGGCTGCTGAGGCCAATAATTTAGGAACTAATTTCTAGTTAGCTCTAAATACAATTAAATAAGTGTATGAGACGATGAAAAGTTGCTTGAGAAAGAAAAAAAAATGAAAATGATTAGAAATTAAAAGAAAAAAAAAAGAAAAGGCATGGAAGATAGCGGAAATGTGCCGCAGGTCTAATGTCTTATCAGATATATTGCTAATATATGGGAGAGTCCACAGATTAAACGGAGAATAATAATTTTCTGATTTTTACTCTAAAAGAGGCAGCTGTTTGAGAAAAATCTCTAATTTTATATTTATTTATAGAAGAGGAAATACAATACGAAAATTATTTTTTAAAAAATTGTTATTGTTGTGTAATTGCTTTTTGTAAGATTAACAGTCTGCCATCTGTTCGCATTTAGTAGTTATTACATTTGTTATTGTAAAAATGGTGTAACCGTTTTTTGTTAATAAATAAATAAATAAACTATACACTACGTAACTGAAACGGTCCCGTCGATCGACAGAAATGAGGCAAATACATTTTTAAGCAACCCGCCGTTTTGTGGTCTCTTCTTATTGCGTGAAATGGGAATAAAAATGAAAGATTTTATAAAATTTTTGTTTTTAATAATTACGACTAAATAATACACAAAAGGTCCATTATACTATAGAATATATATCGTCTTAACATTTGGTTTAAAAAACAATATATTATTTGAAGTAATTTGAAAAAATATAATACAGCATATTCTCTAATAATAACATTTTTCTTTCTTGCATATTTATTAGAATATAAGAATACAATATAATGTAAAGTGAATTTGAAATTTTCATTTTGATACACTAGGGGGTGAAAAGTATTTTTCCTTTTTTTACAATATCTTTTTAACCAAATGAGTTCCTAAAACAATTTATTTGTCAATGGCTTTTGAAATTTATTTCCAAAAACCCCAAAAAGGGGTGGATAGTATTTGCTCATCTTTCACAATATTTCTTCAACTCAATACCACTACTGTAGGTAAACAACTTTAATTTTAAAAAAGTACATATCAAAATTGGCCATGTAAGAGTTGCTGGTGAAATCAAAAAAATCATCCTGAGTTTTAAATAGGCACGTATATAGATTTTACTCTGAAAATCGTTTCCTATGCTGAAAATCTAATTCCCTGCATGTAAAGCATCAACACAGAACTCTAATCAATTGCACCAGTCACTTTAAAATGTATAGGTGTCAACTTCCCAAAGGAATAAAATCAACTGAAACTACAGCTTTGCTAAAACTTTCAGCACACTTGAAAGCTTTATTAAATATTTTACCGGCACAGGTGCATTTTTAGCCAAACAAAACTACCTACAATTCAAGCTCAACTGTTTTTTATGTGAGTAAAACCATTTATTTAATGTGGAAGCGAGACGCTCGCCCAACATAAATGCTATCATTGTCGCATTTGCCTCTGACACACTTTTAGAAGGTTTTGGAAATGGTCAGGTCCGTTTCATTTACGTAGTACAGAGTTTATTGCAATCTATTTATTTATTCTCAAACATACACTACAGAATTCAACATTCCAAATGGTATGGCCTATGACAGTTGTAAAATTAGAATTAGAGCCACATAACATATCCTATGCTAAATAAAACAAAAAATGAACAAAAAGAAAAAAAATGTGTCAAAGCTACATAATATATCCTATGCTAAAAAAAAACGTATATAAAAAAAATTTTATTAAATCTATTGTGTACATACGTGAATCTGTTCAATTCAAGTGTAAATCGAAGAAAAAAAACAAACATTGGGAGTAAAGCAAGAAACCGAAACTCTAAGTTCTCGGATTTCTTTATTATTGGGGATTATATAATAGGAATTTTAGTTTTCTTTCAAAAGTATGTGTCGTACAATTTAAGTCTAGGTCTGGTGGGACATATGTGTTAAAATAAGTCATTATCCGATTCATGATACTGTTTCTCCCAATGTCGGTGCGACTCCTATTAGTCAAGAACATGTCATTTAGACGAGTGTTACGGGATGGTACACGAAAGTTCATCAATGTCAGGAGATCAGGGCAGTATATCATGTTATTAAGGATTTTAAATCCAAACATTAATGTTAAGAAGATTCTTCGAGTTTCAACACTACTCATGCTCAATAATTCCAGTCTCTGATGGTATAAATAGTTACTTTTGTCAATTCTCAACCTATAGAGGAGAAAGTTCACAAAATTTGATTGGACACGCTCTAATCGTGTGGTGTGTGTTCTGTAGAATGGAGACCAGATTGTACAACAGTACTCTAAATGACTTCGCAGAGGGAGTAGTAGAGGCACTTCAAAACGGTAATATTAGAGAAGTCCCAACATTGACGCATAACAAATCCTGCCATCCTGAATGATTTTCCCAAAACATAGTTCATGTGATCGTTGAATCTCAGTTCGGTGTCAAAGATAACTCCCAGATCATTAATGCGTTCAACTCTTTCAACGGGTGCATTAGCGATGGAGTAATCATGAAGAAATGGCGTTTTTCTCTTGGAGAAAGATATGACCTTACATTTCATTATATTCAATTCCATTTTGTTATCTTCACACCAAGTCACCAGCTTGTTAATTTCCGATTGAAGATTTTGGCAGTCGTCAATGTCATATATATGTTTAAAGATTTTTAGGTCATCAGCATAAAATAGGAATTGGCAGCGTTTGAACACATTGCTGAGGTCATTAATATAGATTAAGAATAAGAATGGACCTAAATGTGACCCTTGGGGTACACCGGAAGTGACTACTATCTCTTTTGATAAGATGTTGCATATTTTAACTTTTTGTGTACGTCCATGAAGATAACTGCGGAACCAAGACAGTAAAGGGTTCATAATGCCATAAGACCTTAGTTTTTCTATAAGAATGGAGTGATCTACTCTATCAAAGGCTTTTTTAAAGTCGCAGTAAATAGAATCAACTTGAACGCCCGAGTCAACAGCAGTAGCCAAGAAGTTAGAATATATTGATAGGTTCGTCATACACGAACACTCATAGACATAACAACAGGGAGACGGAAATATTTACTTTTGAACACAATCATATATTGTCAAAATTATTGTCGTGTGGTCGATTTGGAGTATCCGAAAGGGTGTTGTCAACTATCTTACATAAAACAAAATCATAGACATAATAAATGTCTATAAACCAAACTCATACTTGCTAATAATATTAAAGTTAAATATTAAGGTTCTAACACTGTATAATAATAACCTCTGTAATATTTCATTAACTGTATATAATCGTTATCAAGAAATAATTATTTAAATAACCTATTCTGTATTGCTTGAAAACCGGAAACACCGTAGCATTTTTTTGAATTGTGTGTTGATTCGGAGTATGGTTTTTCGGCAATTTTTATGCGAGTTTTTGGGCATTATGATGCGTAAGTCCGGGTAGGTCAAAATGTTGTTTTTCTGTATTAAATGACGTACGCGATTCTTCCTAATATCTTATTAATTTGTAAGTACGGTTAATTATTTTAAGGGTTAATGTTACTTGTAAGTACTATTTTATCGTTCTTTAGAACGCAAGATTACATAACTGCACGTTTTTCCTAAGCTACATATTCATAAATTACGAGGCAAATCCGATGTATGCAGATGCAAACAAACATAGGTATATATACATTTAGTTCAGAAAAGGAGGATAGATATTTTTGTCTTTATCACACTTACTTGCAGTACATGTTTAATTACTTTAATCATTGCATCAAAACATACACGATTTTGTTAATGAAACCGCACACGATGTTGGTCTCCCTATTATTCTGTCTATGATTGCAATGTACTAAATAAATATAAAGTACTAACCTCAAAAATATTAAAATCCACAGCTTGGTGGTGTGTTTTAGCCGAAATAGTTCTCGTAGCATTGGGATTCCAAATAACAATGTCTGCATCTGATCCTACACCAATATACCCCTTTCTAGGGTACAAATTAAATATTTTAGCTGCATTGGTGCTCGTTATGGCTACGAATCTAGAAGGGTCGATAATACCCGCGTGTACTGCTTTTTCCCAGACTACTGACATCCTATCTTCCACTCCATTGACGCCATTTGGAATCTTGGTAAAGTTGTCCTTTCCAAGTTCTTTCTGGGCCTTATTGAAGGTACAGTTGTCACTTCCAACTACTTGGAGAACGTCCCTGTGTTGATTAAAAAAAATATTTTGGAGATGAAATTGCTTTTAGTGTATTATTAGTACGTGTATTAACATTAGCCTATAAACCAAAAAAGATGTATTAGTTTTAGAACCTTTATATTATCAGATGAAATAGCACAAGTTATTAATGGAGATTGGTTGATGTTAGTTTGACACAACGTACATTTATTTAAATCACAAGTTTCTTATGGCATAAAGCTATATAAGTTAAAATAAAACGGTCCACACTCGTAGTAAAGTCCTCACATTTTTTTTATGACAATTTAAATCTGTTTTTAGATCTAATTCGATTTTTAAAAACTCTATTTCACTAATAGGAGATTTTATCTAGTTTTTAAATTTTGGTACGGTTTGGCGTAGATGTTTTGTGTTTACCAAATACAGAGTGACAACTTAAGACGTAAGCAAATTTAAATTAATTAATTAAATATTATAATTAAAGGTGGTTGTCGGATGAGCAAGACTTTCTTAAAGTGAATCACGGACAAATTCGTGACGAAGTAAGAATGCCCGTGTAGAGTTTCTTGGTTATTTGTAAAGGTAGCATCTTACGGTTTGCACGACACTGCTATATTTTTGAAAATTATGAAATTTTTGTTTACGGCTTCATAAGTTCTACAAAAACATTGCAAACATTTTTTTAATAAGACAAATACTATACTATGGTCTTGTGCAGTCAGTTTTGCAATATAGTCTGCTTTTTTGGGGCTCCTCAACTCACATTCAAAAAGAATAATATAATATAGAATAATAATATAAAAAATAATTCAAAAGAAAATAATGAGATGCATGGAAAATCTGCCATCATATACCTGTTGTAAAAATCTTTTTCAAAGGCATAATATACTTACTCAGCCATGCCTTTATATATTGCAGATGGTAAATCATGCAAACAATAATGAACTTTCTTATAGTAGGAATTGTGATGTTCACCCATACGATACAAGGCAGGCTCAGAATCTCAGATTGCCGTACTCTAGTCTTCCTGCAAGTCAATGCGACTTATAAACTTTTATCTGCAAATGCATTGTATTCATTGCAGGATTTTCTTGATTTTTAGATTTTAATTATAATTATAATGCGTATTATACATTTCCTGTTAAACTAACATTTTAACATTTCATGTAACAGTGATGTTGTATAATCTTAACCTATGTTTTAACCCTGTTACGTGTGTGCCATTAATCTTATTTCATCATCATCATTACCACCTTTTCTGACTAGACATATAAGTAGCTATTTGTAATTGTAGTTTCAATGTTGAATACATAATTTGAATTTGTATAGTGCAAATAATAATGAACTTTCTTATAGTAGGAATTGTAATGTTCACCAATATGATACAAGGCATGCTCAGAATCTCAGATTACCATACTCCAGTCTTCCTGCAAGTCAATGCGACTTATAAACTTTTATCTGCAAATGCATGTTATTCACTGCAGCAATTTATTGATTTTTAGATTTTAATTATAATTATAATGCGTATTATACATTTTATGTTACACTAACATTTTAACATTTCATGTAACAGGGTGTTGTATAATCTTAACCTATGTTTTAACCCTGTTTCGTGTGTGCCATTAATCTTATTCCATCATCATCATTACCTTCTTTCTGACTAGACATATAAGTAGCTATTTGTAATTGTAATTTCAGTGTTGAATCCATAATTTGAATTTGTATAGTACAAATATCAAGACTAAATCTTTCCAAAACAAATCAAGAAATCTTACAACAGGAACCCTACAACAGAAACCTCACACCTTAAAACAGCAAAAGCCAATTATTTTCCAGAAATTTGTGACACTCTGTTTACATGATGTGAATTTCCTTAGTAAGTTTCCCTGATTCATTGTCTACTTTCTCAAGATAAAATTGTCTTCTTAAATTTTCTAGTATAAAAAAAAATCAGTAAAAATGTTGAAATTAAATGAAAAATCCGAAAATGTTTTTGCGATTTTTGGAAAATATATATATTTTTAATTTGATTGTAATTTCAAATATTCCCCACTATAAAAACAAAACATCTAATGCAAAGCGTACACACATTTAAAAATTAGACGCCATTCCCTTTCAGAGAAATTTACAATCGAATTAAAATTTAAAATACAGGGAGTTAAATTTTCGTAAAAACAAAATGAGTGCGTCAGTTTACTTTGAGTGTGGACTGGTTTATTCTAAATTACACAAGGTTGATGAAATAGCATGCAAGTTAAACTGTATTTATATTACGTTATTTATCTACTGGGTGAAAATGAACATCTGAATACACAGGATGTTTTAAAAAACATGGGCCATCATTCAATGACAAAATAAGACTAAACTGTTATGTAACATAAGACCACAGCAGCTACATTTTTAAGATACAGAATGTAACAAAAATTTTGTGAGTGAAGTTTTCCCTGTAAGTTCAGACGGGATTATTAGATTGGAATTCAGTATTACCGACTAGTGGTTTAGAAACGAGTAAGATAATGCACTATTATTCTGTCATAACTTTTTTGTGCGGGCATTTTTGACAATTTAATGTACGAGACTTATTCTTTGATTAATTTGACTCTGCTTCGTATTGATGTCTTCCACCCCCTCTATGTTTGGAAATTGCCTTTAAGGGTCACACCAATGGAGATGGCTTGGTCTGCATCCATGTATGCAGGGACAATTCCAACTCGACTTTTGAGAGACTTGAGAATGTGATAATGTGTAGCTGAAGAATCTCTCATCTCAAAAGTTCCCTCGTTTGGCTCATTTGAGGGCCCAGTGGAAAAGGCTAACCAGGGAATGCTATACTGAACATGTTATATCAACTGAGAATTCCTTAAAACATAATCTAAAACAATTCTATAGATCTTTGAAAATTCTTATTCTAAGGCTTCTAATTTCCCAGACACTGTATTCTACCACCTGTAGCAGTTCCTTGGGTGTGAAAATTGTCATTATTTTTGCTAATTATTTCGCCATCGTATATTTAAGTTCCACCTGTGACGTATCTGACTTTGATCTTTCTTAAAGTCACGTTAATATACATAAACTTAATATATCTAATTTCAGAACTCTTTACCAAACGGTCTGCATTGAATGTTTACAACGATCCTGGAGCTGATGAAGTTTCTCCATATTTGTTATATGTTGCAGCTTCATTCTTCCCAGCCCTCTCCATATTATATTTAATGAATCTTTATCCACTAGCAAGTTTCCTCAATACTAGAAATCCATCTTCATTATTTCAATTTTTAAAAGTGGCGATAAAAATTATTAAACAAATTATAGACCTATCAATACCCTTAGTTGTATTTCCAAGCTTTTCGAAAATATTGTTACTGAATTTCTTACATCAGAATTGACTTGATAATCGATCAGCTGTATGGTTTCCTCTCTGGAAGGTCCACGGACCTTAACTTGCTAGTGAATTCTGAATCGGTGTCGGGTGCTTTGTAGTCTGGTTACCGGGTTAATTTCTTGTACACTGACTTGTCCAAGGCAACAGAGTAAACCACCGAAAACTGATCGCTAAGCTGAAGATTAACTGAGCCTCTATTCAGTTGGATTAAAAGTTATTTGAGTAACAGCTGTTAGGTTGTTCGTATAATCGATATTTTTCTAATGAAATACATGTCCCCTCTGGGGTTCCGCAGGGTTCACACCTAGGTCCTCTTCTGTTCGACATATTCATTAAGGACATCTGTAAAAGCTTTGTATTTAGTGAATCCTTGCGTTTTGCAGACGATATGAAATGTTTTAAAAAGATCTCTTTAATCAATGACGTTTGCTTTAGGCCGACTGATAAACTGTCGTGACACCAACAATGTGGCATTGAACACTAAAAAGTGTAATGTGATTTCGTACCCAATCAAAAAGCATTTCTTTAACACTATTTATATTGACATTGAAGCGGTTTTAGTAGTGTAAATAACATTTTTCTTTTATTTTATGCTAAGTAATCTTCTAATAAGTGATAGCCCATGTTTGAACACACCCTGTATTTCATTTTTATTTCAGTGGCCTGGTTTCTTAAAATCCTGTTAATTCAACTGTTATCAAGATACTTAATTTTGATTTTAGGGGGCGGTAAAATCGATTAATTTCTACTTAAGTTCAAAATCTTAGTAACTCTGGCATTTTTCTTAATTTCACCTTTAATAAAATTAGGCTATATTAATCATTTTTTCGAAAATTATACTGATTATTTCTACTTATGGCTTGGTTTCAGTCTTAACAAAATTAATGGATATATTTTTAGAAATTGATACCATCAGAATACTCTAGAAATGCCATAAAAAATAACTTAGGAATTCGCCACCTATTTCGCCGCAATTTTTAATAAATTTTACAAGAACTGCAAATCTAGTTCCACCACAGATAATATTCTCAAACGAAGAAACATTATAATATTTGGGTACTAAGTTTTAATTAAATCAGGCAACCACACAACTTCACATTCTTGATAGAAGTTCCTGTTTAAAGACTCAAAATTAAGCTGCTAAAATTTAAACATCTTTTCACGAGATAATAAAAAAATATATTATGCTGAGAGATCAAGGACCGTTTACAAAATATATAAAGTAGTTGACAAGTGGAGATCAGAGATATCGACGTGAAGTTGGAATACAATATTAGAAATAAGTTAAAAAGGTGTAAATAGACAGCGGAATGAATTTGAATTTGTAAATATATTCAGTGAATGTTTTCAAAGACAGCCATTTGTAACAAATGTTATTATAAACCCAGTAGCTTCTCAATTGAATGAAATTAGAAATAAATTAAACATATTGTTGTTATTAAAAGCTCAAAACCCATTATATAATGATATGTACAAGAATACGAAAAAAGAGTATGATACAAGACAAAGAACACAAGGCAATTGTGTATGAAGAACGGATTGATAGATATGACAAAAAAGTACAACAATGGGGAAAATGTGCAATGAAGTTATAGGTAAATTAAAACATTCTCAAAGTTGTAAAGTTAAAGGTAGTTTAGAGAAAGTTTCAAACAATTTTAGTGAAATAATTTGAAATCTGTTATATAATGTAGACAATATACTAAATAAAGCATTTTATTTAAAACCTTGAAGATCGTTGGAAATTCAATCATAAAAAATTTTGTAGTGGGGATGATGAAACACCAGTAGCAATAGTTTAAATTTTATTAAATGCCTTAAGTGAGATCTTGTCACGTATTAAAAATAACTCGCGCAAATTTGGTATTTTCAAGATAAACTTACACTTATTAAGCTTCTTTACAAAAATAGTGGTCCTGAAAGTGTGGAAAATTATAGTCCAGTAAGTATATTACTCAGTCTCTCAAGGGTATTTGAATTAGTAATATGCAGTACAATATCATATCCAAACATTTAAAAAAATGTACAGTCCTTCTATAAATATTGTCACTGTATAAGCTATAAATATTTTTTAATTTTGACATGGAAAAGCACTTTTTGAGAATGGACAGTAAATTAATTAAAAAACGGTTTTTAGTTAGTTTCTTGCCTTGAGCAGTGATGTAACCTATGATATTTAAACAGATGTAATGGCTTTACTATGGTAACCAATAACATTGTTACATAAACATTATTGTTAATTAAAGAGTATTGTTAGTTTAACAACAAAAGGTATTCTTGTAATCTACAAAATTGTTAAAATTAACAAGAATCTTTATCAAATATTGTTAGCATCTAACTTGTTACTTATCAAGTGAGATCGCATAACAATGTCGTTACAAGAACAAAATTGACATTAACAAACTTATAATAAATAAATAAAGAGCATAGAGAAATGATTGATCTACATTTTTTTTTCATTCTCAATGGAATTGAGTTGGAAGAAGAAAGTTAAGTACAGGGTGTCCCATTTTGGTTGCAATTGAGGCGTATCTCACATATTTTTAGAGATAGAACCTTGCGGTTTCTGCGACCCAACGTTACTTTTTTGTGAAATGAAAGATGCCGTAAACAAAATATTCATAGCCCTCTTAGTTTCCGAGCTACAGGGCGATATTGAAAATACTGCATTTTCAGGTATCTCTTGTTTCTCAGTTGCCGGACAACTAGTCAAAAAGATAAAAACGAATCATTTTAGAATTTTTTACGTAGAATCCAATGTCGGAGTCAGTTTTTTTAACTGTTTTTAAAATATTGACCAATACTCGGTTATTTTAAATGGGACACCGTGTATATTTGTCAAGAAATTAATTTGTCTTTTTACATAAAATATATATAATAGTATGGATTTATTTTAATAAATAACAACAAAAAGCCTAATTTTCATAATTTGCATTCAAAATGTTGCAGTAGGCCTTGCAAAACAATGCTGCTTTTAATGTAATTTAAATTTTTAAAAGTATCTGTATTTTAACAATAAATCAAGATAATTGTTTAATAACAGCTAATTATCAATATATATCTATGGATAATTTCGCACGAAAAAGTGCTATCTACCTAGATTTATATAACAAAAGGAAAAACATTACTAAATAATTATTATCCATTAAGTCTATCAGCAAAAACCAACTTAGACAGTCGTAACATAAGCACTAAAGTAATCAAGTAAATCAAAAGAACTATTCAAACTGACTTCCATTTTGTTGTATACACGCTTCGCAGAATTTCCCTATTCGTTTTAAGGAATTAAGCAAAACAACGGGATGATTTTGTAATGTTGATATTATCATAATGAACTACATTTTATTATCCAGATATCCCCATAGAAAGAAATCCAATATCAACTTGAGGACCTAGGGGGCCATCTTATAGGACCATTGGTTCAATCCATTGATTGGTAAAATTATTATCCAGAAATAACCACACCTTTTTGAGAATTGTTTGCAGAAGCCCCGTCTTATTGGAAATACATTTCGTTTACATGCCCTAAAGTAACATCATCAGGTATAGCTATCTCTAAATTTTCTACGTAGCGATTGGCTGTTAGATTTCCCTTCAATATATAAAATTTTATCTGTGTTCCTAATATGAACGCACATTTAGACCAAACCTGCCTTGTTGTCTTCTGGGAAATATTTGGTGTAGGTTTTTCTGGGACCAGAATCTAATTCTAAATTACTAAAATGTGCTTTATCTGACCATATAACCTTCATTTCAAAATCTCCAACTACATCTTTATCGATACCAATTGCAGAAGACTAACCGACGTTGATCACCCCCAGGGTGTAAGTGCTGGACAAGCCTAAATTTGTATGGGTGGTACTTGTGTTTTTTAGAATGTTTTGAACTTTAGTTTTTGGAATACCTACGCTCTTTTCACTGGCTCTACAGGAGTTTGTAAGGTAAAACTGTGATTTCTTCAACCTCTCGATTTACTTTATTATATAATTTTGAATGAGGTTTGTTAAATGATCCGTGATCAAGTTTCTTTTTTATGCGGTAAAAAGGGGATATGGATGGATCGTATTTAAACATACCTAAAAACCAGCTATTGACCTGTTAAAATACATCCCAGATGCTGTTTCAACATTTCCATTACTTAATATAAAACAACATATAGTATTTCTCAAAATGTTTCAAAGTTTGGTTCTTTGCAATAATCACAAATATACTTCTACACTTCTAAATACATACAAAAAACTAGCAAAATTTTAAATCCAAATTATGAAAATTAGGATTTTTGTTGTTGTTTATTAAAATAGACCAATATTGTTATATATTTATGAGAAGCTTGTAAAAAGACAAATTAATTTGTTGACAAATATACAGGGTGTCCCATTTTAAAAAACTAATATTTGGAAAAAAACTGACTACGCCACTGGATTCAAGTTCAAGTTGTCACACAACTCAGATACAAGAGGTATCTAAAAATGCAATATTGTCAATATCGCCCGGTAGCTTGGAAACTAAAAGGGCTATGACTATTTTGTTTGCGGCATCTTTCGTTCCACAAAAAGTAGCTCAGGTTCGCGAAAACCGCAAGGTTATATCTACTAAATTATAAAAATAAGCTGGGTACCCCGCAACTGTAACCAAAATGGTACACCCTGTACACTGAGCTTAACTAGAACAATATTAACATGTTTGTGCTGTAACTAATTTCAGTTCGAGGCGGTGGGGAGAGTCTGAATCTCTCCACATCTATATAGCAACTAAAAACGGCATTAACACATTAAGCAGAATGCTCAGTGGCGGCTCGCCAGGGAACGCGGGTGAAGCGCCGCTTCACCTACAGTTTCCAATCAATTTACTTAAAAATAAAAAGATTTTTAAAATATTAAGCATTTTATAATTTATGTTTTTACTACAAAAATGCAGTATGTTTTATATAAATTCACATTATTTACTTAATTATACCATTATTTTCTATCAAAACTAGTAAGTTATATACTCAAAAAATAATAATGACTTAAAAACGTAGAGCGCTGAATACCTTTTCATAAGAGCGACCCGTTGAAGAATTACAATCAGCAGTTACAAATTTCGCATCAGACTCCCCCCGCACGCCGGCTTTCGCGCTTAGATTTGTTTACGGTAGTTGCTAAGGCAACCCAATGGTGAATATCCTTAAGCCAAATAAAGATGGGAGCGGCATAAAACTGCTGCTTCAGGCTGCAGCACTTGTTCGCTTGTTATAGAATTAATGTAAATTAGTGCGCTCGGATTATTGGAAGAAGAAGCAGTTTTACATCGATCGAATCGAATCGAAATTAATTTTAAGATATAGGTACATAGGTAATTGTTTTTTAGGAACAAAAAAATATATTTAAAATCTTATAAATTCATATTATTTCTCCTAAGTATTAAAAAACGCTCCAAAACTATGGATAACTAACATCATAAAAACGTTAAAAAATAACCATTTTGGGCGTGGCACCCCGAAAAATTTTAGCCTGGGGCGCTACCAATCTGCTTACCTCCGCTTCACCCGTTCTTAAATCCACGAGCCACCACTGAACGTTATTAGGGACTGTTAATAAGTCTTTTACTGGAAAAAAAGGCCTTTTTAATAAGAATTTGTGAAAAGCAAAAGGATAGGTTTTAAGAACCAAGTTTGGACTTTGAATACATATATATTCTACCAAAAAATACCTCAAAATAATTACAAGAATATTCCATAATTCAGTCAAGCCAAACATACTTAAAAATATATTAAAAATAAAAAGCCCGTAACCCTAGTTCGCGATTTTTTTCACCCTCTTAAGTTTTCTTAAAATAAATGCTTAAAGGTGATCTTTTTAAAAGGTACAACCCCTAATTCAATACAGTTAACAATTTCTAATTTATTTCCATTTTAAGCATAACCTAATTTTTTAAAAACATAAAATATAAATAAATAATATATATCTTATCGAGTTAAATCGCATTTCTTGCCATTTAACTCCATAAGATAGAGAGAGACTGAGATACCCCAACGCTGCGAATTGCCTATTTATGGAGTTGCCCCAGTTTTCAAGCATTATGTAGCCATTCCAGTTACGTACTATAGAGTTCACGAAACCAAACCGATAAAACAGTTAGGTTAGTTTTTCTTGTTTTTTTTTTCGATTCTGACCTTCTGAAAAGCCATCAGCTTGAAGTGAGGCATAATGGTGCAAACGAATCAGTATAACAATCTTGTTAAAAAACGTTTTTTTTGTAACAATATGATCACAGTCGTATAAAAAGTAGACATTGGTAGATCTGTCTTTATTTTTTTAGGATTTAATAACATTGATAAGTTAATAGAAGTATTTTATCAGATTTTTAAACTGTAAAATATTTTTTTAGAAATATTTGATCAGCAGGAAAAGTTATGGTACGAGCGGGGATGGAACCCGCACAGAGCGCTGGATTTCTAGCGCGTTGCTCTAAATAACTGCGCTATCGTATCACTGATAAGCAATTCGTTAGAACTTGTACACATTCAAACCCACCAGTATCATAACCATTGACTGGACGTGAAATCTGACATCGCTCTAGACTCTACCCGTATTAGTAAATTTATAATTTTTATGTTATGCGCGTATAAGCCAAATTTTTAATAGAAGAATTTTATCAGTTTTTTGAAACTGTGAAATAATTCTATTAAAAATTTGACTTATATGGGCTTAACGTAAAAATTATAAATTTACTAAAATGAACGGAACCTAATAGCGATGTCAGATTTGACGTCCAGTTAGTTAGTGGTACGATAGCGCAACAGGTTAGAGCAATGGGCTAGAAATCCAGAGGTGCGGGTTCGATGCCCGCTCGTACCATAACTTTACTGTTGATCAAATATTTCTAAAAAAAGATTGGTAAGTTAACCTGATACCATAGTAAGGCCAATAAAAATAACACAATTAAATTTGTAAAATAGTTGTATTCAAAATTAAAATAAACTAAATCCGTTCTTAATTAACAAAACATATTAAGAAGTTAGTAAACACACTTACGATGACAAAAACTGCAAAAGCTGAGTAGAAGTATTGGGGTTAGATCTGATAGGTGGTGAGGTGACCAATTGGGGATCCCGGGGATTCCCAAGGACCCCGACTGAGGAGGCTTCCACCTCCCCGAACACTCGCTGACCATCCGACTGTCTTTCAGCGATGACATTAGCCGATGATTCCGATGAAACCCGAACCAGATAGATCGGTACATTTACCTGTATGGCCAAATGTTTGATAATTTAGGAATACTACAAAACTTTCTTTCAAGAGCAGTTTAGCTATAATTTATTATAATATTTATATCTGTTTGTTTTGAAGATTTTTATTCTTAGTTATTCAGGGCGCAACCAATTGTAGGGTTTCTTAAGTGTATAAAAAATAAGCAAAAATCTAGTTTGTTATTTTAGATGAAGCACCCTTCCTTTTTTTAATTATAGATATTTTTTTCTTGATACAAAATATCCAAAAATTTCGTTTTAGTACTTAGAGGCCTATTCTATATATGAAAATATGAAAAAAGTTTCTATAAATATCAGTCCGAAAACGTTTCGTTTTCAAGATACAGGGTGTTACATTTTTAAATATGTTCTAGTTTTCTTGATATGATTCCTACATTTCTAGAGATATTTGTTTCAAATTTGGAATGCCTATAAATTAAGGTTTACAAAAATCACGATTTAAAAAAAACAGAAATCGCTGATTTAATTAAAAAAAATCATGATTTTCTTTTTAAATGTTAAAATTTTATTTTTTACTGTTGGTAATGCTTTTTTTGACATAAAATAAAAAAAATAAAAACACGATTAGGAATTCGGTCGAACAGTCTGTGGCAAACGTGCCGGCTATTAGCAACCGATTAGTCGATAGGCTTAAAAATCACTGGGAAATGTGTACAAATCAGTTAAGTGAGTTAGGTGATGAAGAAATAACTCCCCAGGGTTCGCAGCCCGCCAAAAAAAACAAAAATGCGAGTATTTAGGAGACCAAGTTAGCAAAGCAGCGGTAGTTTAACCTCCTTATCCTCCTTTGTTGTAAAATAAGAAGAAACAATTAGAAAAGCAAGAGCAATTTTTACCACAAATTGCAGTTTAAGGTCAATTGAACATACATAAGGCTATTGAAATGTTAAGACCAGGCTACAAAACACCTTCAAAATTTTAGTTGTCTACCCTGTTAATCGAAATACTTGATGTATGTGTAAGGATGGTTCGTTTCTAATATGTGCAGCTTTGACAACGGAAGGTGAAAGTAGTGTTCTTCTAAAAAGTATTGATACTTCCGATCATCCCTACACGGCTGTGAATACCAGGCAGATATGGCCATTGGTTTAATAAAAAAGTGTAAAGATGAATATAATGCTACACTGCTACAGTTACCAATTTTGTTACACACAGAGCACTGGACTACCCCATTTTTACATGCGATGTTCTGCTCATATAATGAATATGACTTCCAAGTATTTAGAAGTAAGACATGTAAAAGATCATGTAGTGCAAATTATAAAATACTTTCCAAATACCCATTTATCAAATGCTTGGTACAAACAAAAAGGAGGCAAAAGCTAATATCAGTGAGTGACCAAAACTGTTGCAAATTTGTGAAGAACACAATTGATAACATTGACTTCATGCAAATTTGTGAAGAACACAACTGCTAACATTGACTTCATTGATTTTTTAAAAAGTATCGAATAATTCTATCAAATGAATCGCTGAAGCGTTTAAAACTTCTTAAACCCATTTATGTTTCACTAGATATGGTTCAGCAAAAATCTTTAAAACAAGATATAGTCAAGTTTTAACGCCTTTTCACTTTTTAGCATACCTACTGGATCCTATCAGAAATAAAAATAAATACCCTCTATCAAGCGAAGAAAAAAAAGCTGCTTTAGATATTGCTGATAAACATTTCCTTTTCGAACCATGTTTTCCAGCGAATTATTACAAAATGTGACCGCACTTCCGAGGTGGAGATCTCAAGAAGCCATTCCAGAAATCAATAATTGCAATAATACACATAATTGTTCTCATTATATGTGCCTGTGCTTTTTCTTCCTACTTGAAAAGAATGTTTTCTACATATGGATTTGTTCATTCTGATATTAGAAACCGACTTGGCAATGAAAAAGCCTCTAAATTAGTATTTCTCTTTAAAAAATTTAATAGTTAATTGTTCTGTTTGAAAGCATTCTTATTTTTGTATTTAATGTTATGTAATGTTACATTAGGCTTTTTGAACTTTTGCTTTAGTTAGTTTTAAATGATATATATGATTTATATATTAAAAATCGTTTGATTACAACCATGATTTGAATCAAATTATATAAATTACTTCAACCTGCTATAAATTAACAGTAATACATTTTAGAAAATTATATAGGGTGACTTTTTTAGGGGCAATGGCCACTTTCACCATCGCAAAAATTTGCTCTAGCTATAAAAGTACCAAACTGTGACCCAGTTAGGTACTTTTATGCTTTATTTTATAAATTGTATGTCGCTTACTTTTTTTTATACCTTTCACCGCTTTGAAATAATTAAAAAATGTGTTTGAAAATATGGACAGTTTTGGTGGTTTTAGCCAGTGGCGTAGCTAGGTTCAAAAGGCGGGGATGGCAAAAATTTCATTTTTATAAATATATTGAAAACAAAATTTTAATTTGGCAATGAAGGGGGAGAGATCAAGCAAGGGCAGGGGGACAATTGTCCCCCTAGAGTCCTGTACGCTACGTCACTGGTTTTGACATGCAATATTTAGCTAAAAAATTGCAAGAAATCAAAAATTTGTAGAATAAAGTAGAAACTCCGATAGATGTGCCAAACTAGGTCAGTGTCGCTACAGAAAATGTCTTGGGGAAGTCAGTAATAATTCTATAATTTTATAAAATGTATTACTATCATTCCATAGACATTAATTACGTTTTATCTGTGCGAAATTTGAACTAAATATTTTAGAAATGTATAAGACACTCAAGTTGACTAAAAGATATTTAAAATATTAATATCCTGTATTATGAAAACAAAGTTTCCGGACTCATGCTAATAGAATAGCCCCTCCAAATGGTGGAACGGTATTTAAGGATACCTTGTATGCTTTCCCTGTGTTTAGTCCAAAAAGTATTGAAATACAGATTAAATTAATTTTTCTTATTACATTATTTAAGTAAAGACCAGACTAGCCAGTTGGTCCAATAGACTAAGTTTTAAGGGCACTTGGTACAATTTCAAATATTTTTTCTCATTGTACTTCTATCAAAAGGATTTAAAAATGGCTCTGTAGTTAAAAGTAATATTATTACACCGTGTATGTAATTCATTGTCACGAAAAACATTAGTGATGACTGTAAGTAAATCCATACGTGACATATAAATATAGAGGGTAAGCATAAATTATGTACATGGACAGCGAATGCAGCGATCACTATCTTATTCAAGCAAAACAATAACACACTTGAAATTTATTACTACAAATAAATATAAACAACATAAAAACAATACAAAGAAAAATATTTAATTAAGTGCAACATAAAACTAAAGAAAGATGTGCAGCACAAACAACATGTAATAAAACAATTATATACAAAATATTGAAATTAGCCATTTTATTATTGAAGTTTATATTGCCCATAAATTGTAAATTTATGGTTTAATTACTATTTGAAGAATGTTATATTATTTTATATAATTAAAGTTCTGTATGATATTTGCCCAGTTCAAAAGGACCGATTAAAAATACCCAGTAAAATGTGCAAATGGCTAATTTCGTGAGTAAACTAACAGAAACAAAAAAAACTAAACTTACTGTGCCAAAAAGTTCAATAATGCAAGCGGAGTGGAAGGATCAGACCTAAGAGGTGGGCTAAGAATGTGACCGGCAGAGTGCTGGAAACAGGCGTGCTTGCACTGGCTGCCGTCTTTGCTAAGGCCGGCCACCAACGCTTCACCGAACACCTGAGTGCCATACTCGCGCGCCAACGCTAGCGCCTGCGCGGCTTGTTTACTCATAACATGCACTACGTATAGCGGACAATCTACCTATAAAAAAGTGTATTTGGTCTAAAAAATTAAACAGAAAACTGTTAATTTTTGTTCCAAAGTGGAGGTTCATGCATCGTTAGCAGATTTATTGCAGCTCGAAAATTGTTAGATACAAATTTATTGTAAATAAAAAACGCGACAAACCGAAAATTGCTAGCCTTCTTCAAGCACTACAGTTATGGACAAAGATACGAGGTTTATCAGCATGCATCATCTTCAGATAAACTGGTATAACATTGTAAGAAAATTTTCTGGCCTACCACATTTGGTCTTTCGTAACAAACAATGCACGAAGCCCCAGTTTGAAAAGTTGTATTGAGACGATTAAAAGAATTGCAAGTAGTTTTAGCCAGTAAAATTCATCCTGGTGTTTATAATAAGTCTGAGAAAGGTAATTAAGTTAAAATTGTTTAGAAAGATCAGTGGCTATGCCCTCCACCGTTACCTACATTGCAGAAATCGGGGCAATTTTGACGCAGTAGGAAAGTATTGATATTTGAATATTGTAGACAATGGAGCATTCTAAATATATTTCGCTTGTCGGACTTGTATTGTCTTTAATTTAGATTATTCACAACGTTTCGATCAGCAGTGTATTTCCGATCGTTATCAAATATAAACTAACAACTAAGTCTAAAACTACGAGCTTATACAGTAGTTTCGTGTGAAATGATGCGTGAAAGTTAGATGTCAAAGAGTGAAATATTCGCACACGAGAGTAACTTCTTTGTTATGTTCGATGATTATCGCTTCTTTAAATTTCCTTTTCTTCCAATGTTGTTCCATGTGAAGGAATTTAGATTCTGACTATTGGACTCTATGCTCGTTGTTTCAGCAATGTTCAGCGATACCGGTTCTTGATGTTTCCGTATGCTTTCGATGTTCTTTAATTCTTATATAAGGGGTTTCTTCATTTCTCCAATATATAATTGGCCACACTCACAAGGTACTTGACAGATGTCTGTCATTATATTGTCGGCTTTGGTTTTAATTAAAAGGTTTCTTAAAGTATTTCTCAACTTGGAAGCTGTTTTGATATTGTAGTTTCTTGCTATTGGCCTGATCTTTTCGGATGTTCCTTTTACATAATGGATTATTATGGGCGAGCCAGTTGGCCGTTTTGTAGTTTGAACTGAGTTAATTTTATTTTGATATTTCATAATAGTGTCGGTTATGAACCACTCCATATAAATATTGGCCACCACTGAAGAGGAATATGATAGGAAAACCGTCATCTTAAGCGTAGAACTTATCTTTAACCTAAAACTAAGCATTACGCTCACAACACCCCAACAGATCCATAACCCCAGATTAGTAATATTAAAAATGAGAAGGAAAAATAAATCGTGGTCATGTCCACCAAAAAAAGAAGGGTGTGAAGTTTGGTAACCGCGCTACACGTGTTTCAGTCTTATTAGACTTCATCAGCAGAGCAGTTTAACCAAGTTAAAAGATATACTAAAGTTGTTGAAAATCCTAGAAAATAAACAAACAAACGTGCATTCACTGATAGGAGCCAGCCACACATATGTAAGTTCGGCCAGAAAAACCCAAAATGTATGGTAAATTTCTGACGTCTTTAAGGATGTGACCTTAGCCACCTGCCGTGACATCCAAGCCCAAGGTGACAAATCAAAAGAGAAAGCTGATTGTGCGGATGAATTTTTAAAAAGAGAAGGTAAAATAAATCGTGGGCATGTCCGCCAAAAAAAGAAGGGTGTGAAGTTTGGTAACCGAGCTACACGTGTTCCAGTCTTATTAGACTTCATCAGCAGAGCAGTTTAACCAAGTTAAAAGATATAGGAAACTTGTTGAAAATCCTAGAGAACAAACAAACAAACAAACGTGGATTCACTGACAGGAACCAGCCACACATTTGTAAATTCGGCCAGAAAAAACCAAAATTTAGGGTAAACTTCTGACGTCTCTACGGAGGTGACCTTAGCCACTTGCTGTGATATCCAAGGCCAAGATGTTAAATCAAAAGAGAAAGGTGATTGTGCGGATGAATTCTTAAAAAGAGAAGGAAAAATAAATCGTGGACATGTCAGCCAAAAAAAAGAAGGATGTGAAGTTTAGCCACCGCGCTACACGTGTTTCAGTCTTATTAGACTTCATCAGCAGAGCAGTTCAACCAAGTTAAAAGATATAGGAAAGTTGTTGAAAATCCTAGAAAACAAACAAATAAACTTGGATTCACTGACAGGAGCCAGCCACACATTTATAAATTCGGCCAGGAAAAAAAATTTAGGCTATATTTCTGACGTCTCTACGTCACCTGCCCTGACATCCAAGCCCAAGGTGATAAGTCAAAAGAGAAGATGACTGTGCGGATGAAGTTAAAAAGGGGGGCATGTCCGCCTAAAAGAAAGAAGTGTGTGAAGTTTGGTACCGCGCTACACGTGTTTCAGTTTTATTAGACTTCATCAGCAGAGCAGTTTAACCAAGTTAAAGGATATAGGAAATTTGTTGAAAATTCTAGAAAACAAACAAACAAACGTGGATTCACTGAACTGCCTGGATGTCACGGCAGGTGGCTAAGGTCACCTCCGTAGAGACGTCAGAAATGGACCCTAAATATTGGGTTTTTTTCTGGCCGAATTTATAAATGTGTGGCTGACTCCTGTCAGTGAATCCAGGTTTGTTTGTTTATTTTCTAGGATTTTCAACAACTTTCCTATATCCTTTAACTTGGTTAAACTGCTCTGCTGATGAAGTTTAGTAAGACTGAAACACGTGTAGCGCGGTTACCAAACTTCAAACCCTTCTTTTTTTTTGGCGGACAGGCCCACTATTTATTTTTCTTTCTCTTTTAAGAATTCATCCGCACAATCATCTTTCTCTTTTGATTTATCACCTTGGATTTGGATGTCACGGCAGGTGGCTAAGGTCACCTCCGTAGAGTGAGTGAGTTGTATGGATTAGGGACGCATCGACTGCTGGGTCTTTTAGCGTCCTTTAGTGTTAGGTTTTCTTCAGTTTTGTAATTTTATTTTATTTTGGTTAAGTGGTTTAAATATATCTGTACAAGTTTGTGTCTTTTAAGAATGTTATTAATTCAGTAATGTGAGAATAGCTAAGAATAGTTTTGATATCTCTTTTATATTTTATGATGAATGGGTGATTATCATATTTTTTACATCTTTCAAATATGTGGGATATTGTAAGCGCTTCTTTGCAGGGTTCGCATAGTGGTGCTTGTTGACCATTAAGAATATATTCGTGTGTCATTTTGGAATGACCTATCCGCAATCTTGTGATTATAATTGATTCACGTCTATTGATGTTTGGTGGGTATTGATTAGTAAAGAATATGTCTTTGACCGTTTGTAATTTGTTTGGGTTATCTAAAAGGTCCCATTCTAGTTGTATCATTTTTCTAATTAATGATATGTTGTAAGTTTTCAGATCTTTTATGTAGTATATGGTGTTCAAAATGGTACTGGATGGAGTTTGGTTGGATGCTAAGTGATCTGCTCTTGTATTCCCTGGGATTCCTACATGGCTAGGAATCCACAGAAAGGTAATTGTTAGTTTTTTAATGTGTGCTCTTTCTATAAGTATTTTTATTTCTTGGGCTATGGGATGTTGAGGTGAGTACTGATTTAGGCAGTGTATGGCATTGAGTGAATCAGTAATTATGATCTGTTAGTATTGTTGTGGTTTTATGTAGGGAGTAAGATTTTTCATTATATTTGCAGTAGTATGCGGCGCCTACTGTGTTATCTTTCTTTGATCCATCTGTGTATATTTGTTTGAATTCTTTGTAGTTTTTTTGTATTATTTGATAAAAGCGGGATGTAATTATAGTATGATTAATCTCATTTTTGTTTAGTGAGGTGAGTTCTGTATTGTAATTGATGGGGGTTGAGTTCCATGGGGGAAATAGGAAGTGGCTTGTAGTAAAAATGGGTGGAAGGCTAAGGTCTAGTTGATTTTTAAGGGTTTTGAATTGATAATGAGCGAATGGAGGATATCTGGTATGAATTGGAGATCTTATTGGTGTAGGATTGAAAAATTCATGATTGTGAGGTAAATAAGGTTTAAAGTAGAGAGAGTGTGCGTAATTTAGTAAAAGTTCTGTTCTCCTGAAATGTAGTGATGCGGTTTCGGTTTCACAATAAAGGCTATTGCATGGGCTAGTGTGAAATGCTCCCGTGGAGAGTTTAAGGCCTTTGTTTAATATTGGGTCTAGTTTTCTTAGACATGATTTGGGTGCAGATGAGTAGATAATAGAGCCATAGTCAAGTTTCGATTGTATTAATGATTTATATATTCTTAGGAGAGAAGGTCTGTCTGAGCCCCAATCACTGTTTGACAGCATACTCATGATTGATAAATCCTTACTGCATTTTATTTTTAAGAGATCTATGTATTGTTTCCAGTTTAGTAATTGATCAAAAATTAGTCCAAGGAAGCAATGATTTGATGTAAATGTGTAGGTTAGTAATTGTGTTGCAATTCCTTTTCCTGCAGAAGTGAATGGTGCATGATTTTCCTGGAGAGAAATTTAGACCGTTATTTTGTGCCCAATTATTAAGTTTATTTAAAGACGTTTGAATATAGATGTTACTGTTGTTAGATAGCAATATGTCGTCTGCAAAGAGTCTAAGTTTTATATTAGGATGTATATTTGATTTAATATTATTGATTGCTATAAGGAATAATGTGGGGCTTATTGAGGACCCTTGGGGTATACCTGTTGTTTGAGGAAGTGTTTTTGAATAGGAGTGATGTACTTTGACCCTGTATTGACGTTGGCATAGAAATTCTGTTATGAAATTTCGGAGTTCTCCTTTAATGTTCCATGCGTCTAATGTCTTTATTACTGTACACCTTTTGACGGAGTCAAATGCTTTAGACATATCTAGGAAGACGGCTGTGGTGTGAGAGTTCATGTTGAATGACTTGGTTATGTCCATACCAAAGCCCACTAAGTGGTCGATAGTTGACCTCTTTTGTCTGAATCCAATTTGTTCATCTAGTAGTAAATTGTGTTTTTCTAAGAACCAAGTGAGTCTGTGGTTGACCATTCTTTCGAGTAATTTACTAAGGTGACTGGTGAGAGATATTGGACGGTAATTCTTTGCTTCGATTCTGGATGAATTGGGTTTGTGAATAGGGATAAGTATTGAGTCTCCATTGAGATGGAAAATATCCCCTAGACCATATAAGGTTGTATAATTTCAGAAGATTCAGATGACCGCTCTGTGGGAGATTTGTTATCATGGGTACATATATTTTATCTGGTCCTGGGGAAGTGTTTTTGCATTTTGCCAATGCAAAGTATAGCTCATTTCTTGTGAAAGGAAGATTATAGGATAAGTTTGATGATGATTTAAATTGTAGATGGTTTGATAGTGTGTATCTAGAATATTGGCTATTTCTTGAGGGTTAGAGTGCCACTGATTACCATCCAATATTCCCATTATTGTTCGGGGTGGGAGTCCTTTTAATTTATTGATTTTATTCAATATTTCGTGGCTAGTTGTGTGTTGATTGATAGAACTAGTATATTGATTCCATGAAGATTTCTTAGCGAGTCTAATTATCTTTTTGGATTTAGCTCTAGCCTTTTTAAAAGCTATTAAGTTTGGGGTGGTTGGATAATGTTTAAATTTGTTAAGAGCTGTTATCCTTTCTTTAATAGCTATGTGACATTGTTCATTCCACCAGGGGACTGTATTTTTCCTGTGATATGGGTTTGTTTTAGGTATTGAAATTTCCGCAGCTTGTAATATAGAATTGGTGATTAAGTGTGTAGATTCTTCTATATTAGTAGGGTTTAGAGTAGGGGGTTCGTATACTGATTTGTATAGATCCCAGTTGGCTTTATTAAGCAAAAATGTAGGAGGAAGTTTTGTTGTTGGTGTATGTGTTGATATTTCTATTGATATGGGTATATGGTCGCTGCCATAAGTGTCATCTAGGGTGGATTGATGGATGTATGGTAGGAGACTTGGGTTGCAGATAGAAAGATCTATTGTTGATGTTGTGGGAGAGGAAGGAGATATGAATGTAGGGGACCCATCGTTAAGTATGTGTAGATTATGCTGTGTTAGTAATTTTGAGATTAAATTGCCTCTTTGATCAGTGTGATGTGATCCCCATATTGTGTTGTGAGCGTTAAAGTCGCCGATTATGAGCAGTGATGATGGAAGTTGATTTATGAGGTTAGTTAAGTCGGCGTATGATACTGTAGTGTTAGGAGGTAAATATTGCAAATTGTTAATTTAATTGAGAGGTATGTCGTAACTGCACACGTTTCTAAATTTGTGTTTAGATGGATTTCATCGAATGTAATACCGTTTTTGATAAGTATGGCAACTCCTCCTGATGCTTTATGGGTGTTATTTCTATCTTTTCTGATACAGGTGTATCCTTTGTAATTAAATTTGTCGGTTGTTTTAAAATTGGTTTCTTGTATTGCTAGTATTTTGGGTCTGAGTCGTTTAGTGAGGAGATTTGTATCTTCTATGTGGTGTGATAGGCCATTACAATTCCAGTGAATTATATGGCGTCTAGCCATTTTTCTTCTTAGGAACAATTTTATTTTTCGATGATTTTGTAGTTTTTGAAATGGAGTCTATACTTGATATTGAAGTTGTAATGGATTCCGATGAAGATCGGCGTATGATTAAGGTGTCTTCGTTTGGTATTTTGGAAGGTATTTTATTTTTATCAAGTATAGGTTTTTTTAATTTCGTTTCGGTTGGGGGAGATGTTTTGAGTGATATTGGCGTGTTTGATTGGAGGAATTTGAGGGTGGTTGGGAAGAGGGAGGGGGGGAAATGGATGGAAGGGATTGGGTGTTGGATGTTTCATTGATTGTAGGATTGAGGTGGGAGGGTGTAGAAATTAGAGATTGTTTAGG
Source organism: Kuschelorhynchus macadamiae (assembly GCA_030620095.1). Taxonomy (NCBI): domain Eukaryota; kingdom Metazoa; phylum Arthropoda; class Insecta; order Coleoptera; family Curculionidae; genus Kuschelorhynchus; species Kuschelorhynchus macadamiae. The sequence goes on from JAUTXW010000383.1 coordinate 1,777,051, forward strand.
AGGTGAGGATTGAGGTTGGGAGTGCGGAGGCGGAGGATTTGAGACAGTCTTTGAGTAGGGGGTGATAAGTGGTGGTGGACGAGAGTCTACTATTCTTCTTGCTTCATAGTACGGGATTTTTTCTATTGTTTTAACTTTTTGTATTTCAAATTCATATTTATATTTAGGGCATCCTTTGTATCGTGGCGAATGATCACCGTTACAGTTGACGCATTTTGGTGGAGGGTTACAAGGAGATTTTTCATGGTATTCTTTACCGCAGGAGGGGCAGATCTTGGGGTTTCTACAGTTTGTTTCTGAATGTCCATATCGTTGACAATTAAAGCATGTTAAGGGTTTCGGTATATGTGGTTTAACTCTACATCTATACCAACCTACATAGAGAAATTCTGGTAGTGTACAAGATCTGAAGTTAATTAATAATGAGCTAGTGTTCTTTAATTCTCCGTTAATCCGTTTTTTAATTCGTTTAATGCTTTCTACTCCTTGGTCTTTTATATTTTCGAGTATTTCTTCATCCGTACAGTTTAATAGGTTCCAGCATGAAATTCTTCCTTTTATATAATTTAGTCTTGGGTGTGGTGTAATGTCTACAGAGATGTTAGCGATACTATTTATGTTATTTATTTTTTCTACTTGCGATGTTTTGTGAATTTCTATAAGTAAATTTCCATCTTTTCATTTTTTAATATTTTTGGGATTATCAATGCTATTTATTATAGATTTATGTATTAGGAAGGGTGAGATGTTAGTAAATGATCCTTCTTTAGGTTTGGCTATGTAAAATTTATCGAAAGTTGTGTTAGAGTTAGATGAGAAGGGATAAGGTATTTCTGTCTTCTGGGTCGTTTGGATGAGGTGAGAGGTAGGTTAGGGAATTGAGATGAGTTATATTGGTAGTTTGTGTTTAGGGAGAGGGATTTTGCACCAGTCGTATTTACCGGCATATCGACCACGGTGTCCATCGGATATGCTGCGCAGTAGTTTGATGACGGTCGGGTCGGGCCCGCGCGATCGCCCGCATCACCGACCGGTACTGAGTTTCCGTGACTCTGCACCGTAGTGTTTTTTCCATTAGTGGACTTATTCATTGTTGCTAATGGGAATGCCTTTTATACCTACGGCCAGGTATGTGTTTATTGTGGGTGCGATGTTGCTGTTGTGTGGGGTGTGTGTTTGTGTGGGTGGGTGGGTGGTTGTGTATGTGTATGTGTATAGGTGATGGTGTTAGTATAGGTGATGTTTTGGCGTGTGAGACTAGGGTGCCTCGGGAGTGTCGTACACCGTAGCTTTGGATTGTACTATTGCACAATGCAAAGCCCCCTGAGGGGTCACCTCCGTAGAGACGGCAGAAATTTGCCCTAAATTTTGGGTTTTTCTGGCTGAATTTACAAATGTGTCGCTGGCTCCTGTCAGTGACGCTGGCTCCTGTCAGTGAATCCACGTTTGTTTGTTTGTTTCCTAGGATTTTCAATAACTTTGCTATATCTTTTAACTTGGTTAAACTGCTCTGCTGATGAAGTGTAATAAGACTGAAACACGTGTAGCGCGCTTACCAAACTTCATACCCTTCTTTTTTTTAGTGCCCGCGATTTATTTTTCCTTCTCTTTTTAAGAATTCATCCGCACAATCATCTTTCTCTTTTGATTAAAAATGAACCAAAATCATTACACAAAAAAGTTGATAATATACACATTTCAAACCAGAAATCAGCTAGTTTACTCGCTTATAATTATCCCATATGTAAAAAAGCCAAGCCTGATAATACAAATGGCAGACATAACTGAAAACACAAGGAGAAACAATATCAAGATCGGGTATCGTTGAACATTGCTGGAACAACGACCTTAGCATCCAATGGTCAAAAGTTGAAATTCTTCAAAGCAATAGCACTGTAAGAAAAGGAAATTTAAGAAAGAAGCATACATCGAACACAACCAAGAAGTCTTTACTAAACCTAGCATCGATATTTTAGATGTTTGGAGACCCTTACTCTCGCGAAGGAACACTTCGCGCTTTGGCGCCATTTTTCATGCATCATTGCACACGAGTCTAATATGTAAGTTCGTAGTTTTAGGCTTAGCTCTTAGTTTACACTTCATAACGATCAGAGATATATCTCTAGTCGAAGCGTTCTGAATAATCTAAACTAAAGACAATGCAAGTTCGACAAGTGAATTCAGAACTCTAGGAATGATAAAGTTTGCTAAAAATTTAAGGTAATACACTCCCTACAAGGGACATTTCAAAACACAAGAAAATATTAATTGCTGCTCCAAGGAATATTTGCAGATTATTCACAGGTTTTGCTTCATATATACAGAAGCAGTTGACCAGAAATCATGGCTCTTAAGACTGAGATATATAAAAATGTTCTTTAGTCTGGCTAGAAAAGGCTAGGAGGAGGTGTATGAAGAATTTATAAATCTTAAAATAGAAAGGCCACTTATAGAAAGCTCAATGAATTGTCGTTCGAATAGATAGTAAACATATATTTTAAATATTCCATGTACTCTGGCTTCTATCGTTATATACGGAACGAAACGAAAGAAAAGGATACGTTTGATTCTTAGTGTCAAAGAATACATCATCTGGTTTTACATAAACCTCTAATATCTATTTAGTATTCTAGTAAATCATCCTATACAAGGTGTCCCGGGTGTCCGGAAATTTCATTCCAATATTTAGAGGGAATTGTTACAAAAATTCCTTTGCGCATGGGTCCGGAAACGTTTCGTTTTTATGATTTAGGATGTTAATATTTTAAATATCTTATAGTTTTCTTGATCGTGCCTCGTAGATGTTTAGATATTTTAAATTCGAAATTGAAAGACGGTAAACTGTAATTCATGTATAGAAAGCGACTATAATACATGAGTTATACAGGGTTTAACATTTTTTCGGGTTTCGAAATTTTTAATCTAAATTACTGCATCGAGACTCACCTCATTTAAAACTCTATCAGATTTCCTGCTTTATTTTATAAATTGTATGTTTTGTGGACTTTTTAGGTATTCTGTACCGTTTTAAAGTAATTTATGAAAATCTGTTTGAATAAAAAAAAATATAAAAAATTAAAACCTACTTAAAAAAAGTACTAAAATGTAAAAAAACTAGACACTGTATCATTTTCTAAAATGTATTATGGTCAATTTACAGACATTAATTGTAGTTTGTTATGTGCCAAATTTCATTATTATATCTCTAGAAAGATAGGAGGTACATCAACGAAAACTAACAAAATATTTAAAATTGTATCACCCTTTATCTGAAAAACGAAGCGTTTCCGAACGAAGAACTTTTTTGAATATTTCTATATGTAGAATGTCTTCAATTTTGGAACGGAATTCCTAGACACCTTGTATATATACACGTTATTCAAGATCAAGAACTAATTTCCCTGGGGATCAGTTCACAAAACGCGACAAATAGACTATTTTAGTGTAGCTAAGAGTAAGTTATTTATAACAATGAAAAAAAAGTTGCATGCTGTTCTAATATGATTCTAAATGCTATAATAGACACATGCTAATTTTTAATGGGTTCTTTATTATACACACTTATAAGTTCTACAACTTTAAAAAAAATTGTATAATCTGTTTTACCTCTCGTTTGGTAAAATTGATTTGATCATGACGTCATCTGTGTAAAAATTATGACGTCGCGCGTACACTTATTTTTAAATGCAATACCCCATATATTATCAATTTTTTGAGATCAGTGAAACATTTCAAACATATATTATGTAATGGGTCCTATTCAACCGTTTTTGAGAAAATAGGGTATTAAAATGTGTGGGCCACTTAGAGCCCTCTATCGTCAAAACCATTGAACTTAGAAGGAAATGAACTCCACTTTCCTGTCTTTGCTTTTTAATAAATTCGACATACCGTTCAAAGCAGAAGTGGGCAACAGTGTCGAATTTTGACATTTCCAGCTAAAATCTGAAGAGACTGTCATCTAGTAGATTTCAAAAAGGAAGTCTGAGTTATTTTGTTTTTGTTTAACCGTTTGGCCGATAGAGGGCTCTAAATAGCCCAAAATGACATTTTTAAGAAGAGTTGGTTTAAGTATAGGACATGTTACTTAATCTGGGTTTATAAAAAAAATTATATACGGGGAGCTGCATTTCAAAAATAAGTGTCTGACGTCATAACTCTTACAAGGATTACGTTATGAAGAAAACGGTTTTAACAAAACATTCAGAGTCGAAAAAATCAATTTGACGAGGAAAATAGTTTTTTTTTTCAAATTTATTAAATTTATTCCAGTAAATGTTCCGCTCTGTATATAATCAGTTAGCCACGCTCGAAGTGGACATTTAACAATTTTAGATACATTCAATGGCTACTAATTATTTTAATGTGAATTTGTAAGAGAGAAAATGGTCCTTGTACAGGTGTGCAAAAAGGTCAATATATGAACCGACCTACGGTTTTTCTACAATAATTTGAATTTCTGTGACATTTATTTTTAAATATCTTATAGTGACATACCTAAATGTATTTCGAATTTTGTTGGTATCTCTATTAGCAATGGAGATATACAGGATTTTCTCAGTTCTTGACAATAACGGATTAATTGTTGTGTTCTTCCGCAAGTTTATTAACAACCTATATCTACTCTAAAGCATTTGTTGTTACTCAAAATTTTAGAATATTTATACAGGTAGTGCAGAAAAATACAAGAATTATTCGTTGAAATTGTTACACTTTTACAGTAACAAACTAGTGATATATGTACAAGTGTAGTTATTATGATTTTGCTATAGCGATATATTTATATTTTTCTTATTCGCCGAGATGTCAGGAACATACTTAATTTTGGGTTATCTAAATTTTATGACTTAATATATTATTTTTTATTATTCCTAATTTTTCATTATCATTCATAGTAATTACTTAATTTTGTAAACAAATGACAACTTGGTGCATTATATACATGTTTTTTACAGATGCTGAGGGTCTGGTTGTTTGAAGTTTTTTTATACTTAAATAGGTACCTTATAAAAGCACCATATTTTTACATATTTGCATATAACAATATACAGTTAATTAACACTTATGATTTTAACATTATCTTACCTTAATATATTTTATTAAAAAAAATCTATTCTAAACAATATAGTTGGGCTTGAGCTGTTTTGTTATAACCAAACCAGGTATTTCCACGTATATTCATTGTAGCCGGGTAAAGTGAAAAAAAGTAAAATGGGCAATATTTTAAATAGAACTAAATTTGTTTAATACGTTATTACCTTTTAAAATTACACTCAATTCATTTAATGACTTGCCTTTTGATAACATATAATTTAAAATGCCTCCTATACGAATATTGTTTATTTTCGTTTTACAAATTGGGTTAAATTTAAGTGACAACTGAAGCAGTTTGACGTTTTACTGCGGCGAGTGCAACGAGTCAGGTTTTACCATTATCTTACTTTTGCTTGTTTCATTTATGTCTAAAGGCCAAACTAATCCTCCCGACTACAGTCGAAGTGTTTTCTATTAAATACCCAAATTTTAAAAGATGTAATTATAAGGGCGAGGCTTACGAACATTTTTAAGAAGAATTTCAAAAATATTTAACTTATAAACTATTCAACAGGATTCAAAATAAATATTTAAAAAATGGATATTAAGATTATGGAAATATTCGTTTTCTACATTTACTGTATTCTGAGTTGCCTATCTTTTTAAAGATTTTTTATTTTTTTCAATTAATAAGGGGGAAAGAGACAAAATATAAGAACATTAAGAACAAGTTTTGCTAGTTTTGTTAAATTCCTACCATTTTTTAAATACCTTTTTTTTGGTAAACCTTTTGCTGTAAACCGTTTTGGAATCAGCTCAGTCTATTAAGTTGTGACTGTGGCCGTGAAAAGTCACTTAGACGGCTGATCCTGTTTAAAAGATTAAATTTTGTCTTAAGCAGTGATCAAATAAAGGCCAGGTAATTAACAATTTTAATTTATTTATTTTGGCAAAGTTTATTCTTTTAATTCTTTTAATTCTGCAATTTTAATCACCTTTTACAATTTTGGCTACAATGGATTTTTCTCTTTTTTTTACGGCTCAACGGCCATTTTGGTTCACAACTTTGAATTTGAGTTCACATTGATTCACATTTTGAAATATACTTTTATCTATATTTCACCTCAAGGTTTAAGTCTAAACTTTGAATGTGAATCTACAACTTTCATTTTATTTTTTTTTGTCAAGACATTTTGATAAAATAATCAATGCATTTTGCATCCACATAGTTTGTGGATCCGGCTTTAAAGTTTTTTCTTTGAAACGCCAAAAAACTGGAGCAGTAATCAACTTGCCGAACGGTGATACAAACAAGAGCCGCTCTTTTTTCACCTGAAGAGGTTTTTGATGTCAGCCTGTAGTATGCAGCCCAACAACCAGACCCAAGGCTAAAGGCATCAAATCCCGCTTACCTGCTACCTGGTAAGAAATACAAGTAAAATTTATATGTCTATATCTAGTACCTTTTATTTTAAATTTTCATATTTCTAATCTGAATTTACAATTTAAGTAACCGATTCTTTTAAATATTTGATATAAAGACATTCATTTTCCAGTTTTTTTTTTTAAATAAAAAGAAACTAATTTATAATTTGTTTTAATCTTTGTTTTGGTTTTACGAACACTGACACGAGTAATGGATGTAAGAAGGAAGAAAGATAGATTCTTTTCTTAACGTGTCTTGGCGCCCTCATTATATTTTTTTTACCTTCCTCCTTCCTACACTCTTGAAAGGGATTGAAAACTGTGAACTTCCCAAGCTAAAACCACCATACAAGCTAGCCTGCGGGTCGTAAGTGCAAACTCTTTTAAATTGCATTTATGTAATGTAAATCTTTACAGCGTGGCTTATTAGAACGGAGTTTACGTTATAAAATTTGCAAGTGGCCGTGAACTAAATAGTTAATGCGCAAAAGATTATAACATAGTCTATACAGAGAACGTTTCACGGGACAATCATATAAAAAATAATTAAATATAGAGCATATCAAAAAGTTCAAATATATTATTATACAAATCAAAAACAATTTAAAGCCAGCACATCATTTTTAGACTCTTCATAATATTGATTTTCAAAATGTTTCTATATGACATAGGGAAAAATTATTTTAAGAGAAGCATTAGTAAAATGAATTTTTTTTTTCATTAAATAATACGGTTAACCATAGAACTGACACCCAAGGTTTAAATATCCAATATACCAATTTGAGCAATTCTTTTAAAACAAATATCTAAAAAAATATCCATTTAAGACGTTCGTAGTAGCAATATTTATTTATTTTAAATGGCTATTCCGTTAATATATTTTTATTTATTTATTTATTTTTAACGAACCTAAATAGTGAAAAATATTATAATTGTGTATGCGAACTGATAAGTTCCCGGTAATTCTTTCCCATCTTAATATAGGTCAACACTCAATGTAGTATATAATATTCCTTCGGTACTAAAACCCATCCTTCCAAAAACCCTAGGATCTAGGACCATGAAACTATGACCTCTCATTGCATCCCCGACCTGCCTGCGTTTCTAACCAAACATAGAAGCTTTTTTTTGTTTGCTTTTTACCTTGATTATGCACAATGCCCAAGTTATAGAGCCAAACTGTCTTGAATAAAAACATTCACCTGCAGACATTTTTGGCAACGGTTTATTTTGTTGGAAATCAAAACAAATTTTAAGAGTATTCTCTATATTTCAAGTATTTTCAAAATGCTTTTGCTTTCATCTTATCAAGCCTATAGCTTGTGAGAAGTTTTTTTTTTTTCTAACACCTTGGTTTTTCTTATTTTTACCAGAAACTCGTTACATATAAAACATGTATCTGAATGGGTATTTCCGAAACCAAGGTTAAAATTTTGATAGAAATGCTTCTTGTACTTAGAACATTCTTTGGCTCAAATTTGTTGCATTACAAAAGGCATTGTACATTTTCTGTACATTTAACTCTGGAGGTAGTTAGCTTCTCCTGCATTTTTAACGCAAATAGTGACTCTTTCTGCATTTGTAGTTACAAATGTGTATCTTTATTACTTTAATTAATACCTTTATCAATTTGCTTTGAACACGACCCTCCCCCTTCCTAAACAACAATTTTCCTGCGAGTATTTTTTTTTGAAACACCAGAAAGCCTATCTTTACTTGCACCTAAAATATGAGTCAAGTTTCACAATAACCAATAAATAAAAAGCATTTTTTCGATTATCAGTTATCTTTTGAAATGTAGCAGCACAAACTGGAGCATTCCCTCTAGTCCGCCGCTGATTAGTGTCATCTTTAGATTTTCACTTAGGTACAACTACTTAAATACATTTTAGCAATATTTTATTCTGCTCTATTTTTTCGTATTATTTGCATATATCATTTCTCTGAAATCTAAACAGTATTTAATTATCCCTGGTCGACAACGAATTTTCTGATAGGTACCATCGTCACCAAATGTAACTGGGACAGCATCATATTAGTTCTTGAACTGTTATATGATTTTTCCTGTCAAATATTTATCAAATTATGAATTTTAGATTAAAGACAATAAGACAATGAGTTTATGCAGTATTGAATTGAATACCTGGCAAAACGTAAGTCTGGCAGCAGCAGTTGTTCTTATTTCTTATTTAATTTTTATTTTCTGTATAAACCACCTCCGAATTCTCAATTTAATTTAATTTTTATTTTATTTTACCTGCTGTATAAACCCACCTTTAGTATCACTCATGAAAAGTAATCCAATCATACATTTTTATGGTTTTCTACTAACAGAATTTTTAAAATTAAAATTGAAATAAAACTCATGATTACCAATATTTTTGCCGTAAAATTAAGAAATATATTTCACAAATATACCTAATCATAAACTTTTATAAAAAATTAGACCTAGTTCTTTTTAATTTTGAACTAATAATCATAACTTAAAACTTAAATAAATAACTTAATATTTTGTCATGGAACCATTATCTTCGACAACGTTGCGCAATCTTTGAGGCATGTTTAAGATCAAGTCTCTTGTATATTCAGGAGTTATTTTGTTCCAAGGTCGAACGATTGATTGCTGAAGATCATCTTGATTACAAGGCTTCCTTATAAATTTGTTTGGTCATTTGCCCCCCGACATTTTCAATTGGATTCAAATCAGGGTTTGTTGAAATCCAGGGCAAAGTTTCGATATTATGATTTCGCAATATATTTTGCACTACTGTATCTCTATGTCTAGGGCAATTATCATGTTGAAATACAAAGTTGTCTCCAAAAACTGGCCTCACAGAAGGTAACATAATGTTTTCTAGTATATTGCAGTAAACATCTGCATTAAGCCTTTCTTCAATCACTACACACACTCCTGGACCCCTGATACTTGTCCAACCCCAAACGTTTACAGAAAAACGACCACTCTGGTTTATTTTCCGTGTATATCTCTCATCATACTTCATCCAAACAGGTCTATACACGCGCAGTGTTCCATTGTGGCATGATAGAAAAGTTTTCTCGTCAGAAAATACCACATTCTCCCAATTATCTTGATTTTCATATTCCCTTGCAAATTCCAACTTGCTTGCTTATTAAATTCTGTAAGGAATATTTTATTAGAAGCAGCACGATTCCTTAGGTAACCTAACCGTATCCTTCTTCTTGCAGTATTTGCAGAACCTGGGAAATTGATTTCTTCTTTAGCCTTTACTGCTGTTTGACAAGGATTGTTTCTAAGGAACTGCACCAATTCATGGCCTTGATTCGGTGTTCAAACTTTTGGACGTCCCGCCTTTGGTCTCTCAATGATACCACCATATTCTGCAATTTTTTGCTTGGCTAACAAAAAGGTGTTTTTGCTTACATGCACTTCTGCTACAAGTTCTCTATTTTTTTTTGATCCCGAAGTCGAGTAAAAATTATTGGCTTTTGTTCCGCCGTTAGCTTCGGCATGATGTATAAAATGTGGACAAATTAGGTATTTGCTTATTACTTACATATTACTTTCAAATCAAAAGCAAAAGACAGTGACAAAATAAAAAAAAACTGTTTTGACATTCCAATCCTAGGGTAACTGCCATTCTTGGTTAACTTGCCATTCTAGGTTAACTTGGAATAATAGTTCAGGAGAGTAAAATGGGTAATTTTTGTCCCAGTTACTTTTGGTGACTTGGTAAGTACCATTACTAAACATTTCATGCTTTGTCAGTTCTCCCGCCGCCGCCCGTACAAACAACGCCTTCTTGCTTAACCTCCCTTTTCTATAGCGCGTAATTTATGATTCACCTTCAGGGCCGTTTTTAGGGGTGTGCACGGTGTGCACGGTGTGCACGGTGTGCCGGCACAAAGGCGGCCAAATTATTGGGGCGGCCACAGGCCGCCCGCCAAAAACACAAAATTAGCCATTTGATTACAAAAATATACCTATATTTTTGTTTTCAAAATAAAGAAAAATTAAATTACATTTTGTTAGGCTTTTAAGATAAAACATTCATAAGAAATTTATTACCGGTCATTTCTTTTTTTGCTGTGCATGAGTTGCCGAAATTACAATAGAACTATTTATAGCAGCGTTCCTTGGAAAAGCAATAAAAATGATAGATAAGGGCGGCCGCCTTTCAATGCAAAAATGTTTGTTTATACTTCATAATTGGTATGTGTACAGTATATAGTTTTATATAGCTCTATATACTGTAGAATGGGACAGTTTTTAAATGTTTTGTTTTTCTTTTTAGTATTCGATTAACTAGCGAGAGTTTAACAGTGATATAAAGTGTTTGTTGTTTAGTTATTTTTTTCTACATTTTGCAAAAGTGAAATTTCAAAAGAAACAAATTTTCGTAATTTAAAAAGGTAAGTTCTTCGGATAGATATTACTTTACTTAATATTACCATCCAAATCCGCATCTTACGTTTTGGATTTAATATTAAACATGTGAAAAAAAATTTTTTTTAGCTTGAGATCAAAAAGTGGTTTATTGTTAATTTTATGTCTAGATTAATTTTCTATATTTCAAGTTTTAAAAAATGTATAAAGTAGTTTTACTAATTTACTTATCTAATAAAAATATAATAATTATATTTATTTTTTGGGTCATTTTAAAAACAAAATCTGATGCTAGATTACAATTTTACTTATTATTTATAAAAAATTCCATTTGGTGCGAACTTAATTGGGGATACTATAAAATTATATCTTCGCAGATTCAGAACTATTACATAAACTAAATTTTCTAACTTTAATTACCTTTCAATTTTATTTCCAGATGTCCGATAGAAAAACAAAACGTTTATCTGGAGCTCAATATAAAAAAAGAAAATTAGAAAAGGAAGAAAACAAAAAAAAATTAAGTGGATCTTTGCAAAAATATTTAGTTCCATCAACATCGTCACAGGGTACAGATACAATTGAGGATGAAAATGTAAAGGATGCACATAAAGTAAGCGACCCTGAAGAAAAAAACACCCTGAATCAAATACAGAAATAGATAATGAAGAAAAGATGCTCTTAACCGATGATAATCCTAACTTAAACGAAGTTATCCCTGAAACTAATGATGATTTTGATGTCAGCGACCCATTCACCTGGCCGGATATTTTACAAAATCAAGTTATTGAGCAAATAGTACAAAACGATTTTCAGCATATAGAAAAAAAATTTCCTTCTGATGAATCGGGAAGGAAATTTTCTTCAACTCAATATTTTCGAATTTTGCCAAATGGTGAAAAAATTAAAAGAGCTTGGTTGGTATACTCTTGTAGAGCAAATAGCATTTTTTGTCTTTGTTGTAAAATATTTTGTAAGGAAGTGTTTAAGTTAAATAGCAAAATGGGGTATTCTGATTGGCGACATCTTTCACATATTTTATCCAAGCATGAATCTTCTGTACATCACTTGCAAGCTAATCAAAAATGGGTTGAGTTAAAAATGTCATTAAATAAAAAATTAACTATTGACAAAGAACGGCAAAATTATTTTGAACATGAAAGGGAACGCTGGCGCTCTATCTTAAAAAGAGTTATTGCAATTATTCAATTTTTAGCTGGACAATCATTGGCATTTCGTGGAAAAAGTTCCGTCTTATACGAACAAAATAATGGCAATTTTTTAAAAGCTGTTGAAATGGTGGCAAAATTTGACCCAGTGTTATCCGATCATCTAAAAAAAATTACAAAGACCCAAGAATCAAAAAGTAAAATAACTCACTATTTGGGAATTCATTTTCAAAACGAAATAATTACTTTGCTAGCAAAAAATATTTGCCATCATTTTACGACACTCTTAAAAAAATCGAAATCTTTTTCCATAATTTTAGATTCTACTCCAGATGCAAGTCATACAGAGCAAATTACATTTGTAGTCAGATATGTAGACTGTAACGAAGAAAATGTTGTCATAAAAGAGTGTTTTTTGGGTTTTTTTCCTATTTTATATACAACTGGGGAAGGGATTTTTAACCTATTGGTTAATGATATTTTGCCTAAGTTTGAATTAGATATTAGGGATATAAGAGGTCAGGGCTATGATAATGGAGCCAATATGTCCGGAAAACATATCGGACTTCAACAAAGGGTAAAAAATGTTAATTCCAGGGCTATATTTGTTCCTTGCACCGCTCACACACTAAATCTAGTAATAAACGATTCCGCTAAAATCTCCCACGAAACAATAAATTTTTTTAACATCGTGCAGGAACTGTATGTATTCTTTTCTTCTTCTCCTTTTCGTTGGGATGTTTTAAAAAAAAATGTTAGTAATTTAAATCTTACATCGGTAAGTGACACCCGATGGGAAAGCAGAGTTAAAGCGCTTAGACCACTTCGGAATCAACTAGGAAATATTTGTAAAGCTTTGGTTGAGCTTTCAGAAGATGTTACAAGAGACTCAAAAACAAAACTAAGTGCCAATTCATTATTAGAAAAAATAAAAGCATTTACTTTTATCTGTAGCTTAGTCATATGGTACGAGTTATTAGTTAAAATTGACGTAGTCAGTAAATTATTGCAAAAAATTAATATTGATCTGACTCAGTGTGTCACATCATTAAAACATGTACTTAACTTTATTAACGAAATGCGATCGGACCAAAGTTTTAACACTTACATAGAAATTTCATCCAATTTAGCAAATGAAATTGATGTGGAACCAGATTTTCCAGAAGTTCGTATAAGGCGGAAAAAATCCCAATTTAGTTATGAAAGTACAGACAATGTATTAACTAACGAACGAGAGAAATTTAAAATAAATTTTTATTATACTGTTATTGACCGAGCTAGAATATCAGTAGAAGAAAGGTTTAATTCTCTTTCGTATTGCAGTAATATTTTTAACTTTTTAACACGGTTTCATGATGTGACATCGGATGATTTAAAACAAAAATGCGTTGAACTTGAAATCGCATTAACCGAAGACGAATCGAGGGATATAAGTGGCGTAGAACTATTTGAAGAAATTGTTACATTTAAATCTCTAACAGATCAAATCAAACCTATTGAGATTCTAAAATTTATTTATAGTAATAATTTGGTCTCATCTTTTCCTAATTTATGTATAAGCTTGAGAATTTTTTTAACAATACCAATAACGGTTGCATCTGGTGAACGGTCATTCTCAAAATTAAAAATAATAAAAAACTATTTAAGATCTTCTATGTCACAGGAAAGGCTTACAAATTTAGGTATAATTGCCATTGAAAATGAAATTTGTGAAAATTTAGACCATAATAAAATAATAGACGAGTTCGCAAGTACAAAAGCCAGAAAAATATTTTTGAAATGAAGAGGTTGTTTTTTTATTGGGACTTGCTTAGTTTTATACTTAGATACAATATAAAAGATACCAATTTTTGTTTGTTTGGCTTTTATATTATTTGATATTTAAATAATTAATAGTTTAAACATTTGTATTTTGTTTTATGTTGTTTATTGTTTCGTTTAATAGATTATTACCTTATGTTATGATACAATGTTACTTGTTAATGTATACGTAGGAACTTAAATATATTTTTTTGTTCAATAAATATTGTTTTTTTTTTTTGTTATAAAAGGGCGGCCGTTTTATTTCTGCACAAAGGCGGCCGAGGGGCTAGGAACGGCCCTGTTCACCTTTACCACGACTGTCTTTAGGAATACGAAATTTTCTTCCTTTTTTCGTGAGGGGCACATTTTGAATATATTCTTCATTAATGTCATCCATATTTTAATAAAAAAAAAATAATAATAACATGAAAATACGTGGCGATGAGAAGCACTGGTCTGTATTTTATTCCAAACTACACTAACGGAAAAAAAATATGAGGCCTCATTTATTAAATAAATTCAGGCTCATTATATACTTAGCAGTATATCAGTTTTCAAGTAGCCCGTGTAGTTATCGAGTTTTGAAAAACCACGAAGAATTGGCTATGCTGTAGCTCTTTAATTTATCGAGTTTAAAAAAACGGCCCTCAAATGTTATTTACAAAATAGCGCATATACAAAAAACCGTCATTGTCAAGTTTTAAGAAAACCCTGTCTGTCTCTTTGGTAATAAAGATAATAACAAAATTAAAAACTTGTGAGATATCACTATAAGATATTTAAAAATAATTGTTACAGAAATTCAAATCGTTGTAGTAAAAACGTAGGTCGGTTCAAATATTCACCTTTTTGTACGCCTTTTAAAAACACTCTGTATTCGGATCATTTTACATTATAAAGTAATTACAAGACAGAGATACCACCTAACACATGCCAAAAAACTTTTTTTCCTTCCTTCATAAAATAAAAAATTATGCGCCATTGAATTTAGCTCCATTTATTGAATGTTCACTTCGAGCGTTGCTTATTGTATTTGTATGGCTTTACAAACAACATTTTTCATGCACCTATACATAAAAGTTAACATAAAAAGTATGTGTACCTGTTTAGCGATAACACACGCTCTGTTTACAGCTTCGGCTTCAACTTCTTCCGGTCTAGAGAGCTCATGGCCTTCTGGTCCCACAATTCCTTTGGATAACAATTTTTCCACGTTTTTGACAATAATTGAGCCGTTTTCAGCGTGTACCTGAGCAACAGCACCTAGTTTTTGACACTGCTCAAAAGCGCAGTAAAGTTCAGCGTCGTTCAGCATAAAACTGTAGGCCATGAACATTTTAAAAGAGTTTACACCTAAAAAGAAATCAGTAATAATCATCTATACAAATTTCAAGTATTTAATGATGGCGAATTTTGTAATAATTGTCATTACCGTGATCTTTACAAAGTATTTCCATTTCTCTTTTGACCTGTTCAGACCAATGAGGTAGACACATGTGGAGAGCATAGTCACAGCACACTTTATCATCAGCCTTTTGACGGTAGTTGTAAAAACAGTCTAAGATTGATTCTCCTGGTTTGGGGAAGGCAAAGTCAACTGAAAAAAAAATAGTTGCTTGTAGCTTTAACTATGAATATTTTCTCCAACCTATAATCTGGTAATAATTATATTAGTCTACTCTTGTTAGTGGGAAAATCGAATTTCATATTCTTTCTTAGTATAGCTACAATGTTTTTTGTCTATGCGCCGTCCATGAAGACAGCCTACAGTTAGGGGATTTGAATAATTTCTCGACTATTATACAATACAAAGTTGCATTTTTCCAAATAGAACACTGTGTATTATATAGCCGGAGAGCCCTTGACAAAAAACTACAAGAGTTTTGTAATTGCTCATATTTTGATATGCTGGAGTGTTAAAAGTGTACAGGGTGGCTGTTTAATTATGGGACTATACCTTATCTCGGAACATGTAAAGTAAAAGATAGCAAAAAAAGTTTAATACAAAAGTTGTTTGAGGTAATCTGGAGTTTTATTTCATGTATGTTTCATATTTACAGGGTGTCTAGTTTTTCGTGGACTGGTACCAACTTTCTTATTTCAAATGGGACGCCCTATATATTGTGCCATTTTTTGGATTCCTTACAAAATTCTAGATATAATTGTTCTATACCAAAACCTAACCGTTTTTGACATATCTTATGTTTTATTATGTCAAAAATGACGTTTACAGGCCTCAACTTAAATATAGATTTCTCCTGCTTATAATCGTTTTTTGAATAATCAGGACTTATTTTCTGGTATAATAAGCTTTACTTCAGCAGACTATGTCCATATTTTCGTAATTGACAAATACGGGGTGGTCAAAAACTAGCGTTTAAAAATTAACTGAGGAAATAGTTAATTTTTTCAAATGGAAACTCCATATTTTTATAAGTTTATCTCATTGAGCATTAAAAATGAAGAATGATGAAATGAAAAGAATGTCTATTTCAAAAATTTTTAGTTTTTGAAATATTGGCAATTTAACATTTTTCTATTGAAAAAATTCAATACTTACAACTTTTAAAGTTTGCTATTAGTTGACCATGACGGCCAGGCAGAAATAAAACACAATCGAGCACTACAGAAATAAAACGGCATTGATAGGATGACAAACTTCATTAAAAAATTATCTTATAGTGATCTAAAAAGAGAAGAGAAACGTTTATACCTAATAATGAGAAAAACTTTTGTTTTAATTAATTATAAATAATAAACGTTTCTATCTAATTCTTACTTACAAAATTACTTAACAAATACAATATGCAACCAAAAAATTAGGAACTATTGCGAATAGTTTTGAATATGGCCACCAATACGCAATACATGTCCCAAAGACTGTTTCTAAATGTAAAACTGCCTTCATTACGTGAATTCACACCTTCTTGTATTCTCTATCACAATTAATTTACAGTCTCTGGCTTCTCCTGGAAGACAATACTTTTTAAGGTACCCGATAAAAAGTATTCCATGGGAGTCATGTCTGGACTTCTGGGTCGCCAGGTAAGATTGCCGTTTTCTCCAATCCACTATTAGTATCGATTGGACAGGTAGCTAGATATCTCTTGGCTCCTATGGTAAGGAATGCCATCTTGCTGCCATATTAAATATCACAAATCTGCTTGGAGCACTCCGTTTTCAATTACCTGCTGGATGTCATTTCTTAGGAGGTCATTATATCTTCCAACATTTAAATTTTTCTCGTAAAATACTGGGCCTAAAATTCTTGATCGCCAAATTGTGCACCAAACCTTAACCTCAACTATTTTCTTTTCGTTTCTGTTGCTTCAGTAATGTAATTTTTTTCTTTTAAATACATTGCTTGCAGTCGTAAAATAAATATGGATTCATCCGCCCAAATAATATTACGGAAAATATTTTCCGAGAAATGTTTATCCAGTATAGTATTGCAAAACTTTTAATATTTTTTTATAGTCTTGCTCTTCCAATTTTTTTACGGTGGTAAGGCTAATTTATCTTCAAACACGTTTGCATACTAGTTCTTTTCAAATTCAAATCCAGAGTTGCCTGTCGGATGGAAGTTTTGGCGACTCTTCAAAATGTGACAATATATCTAACTGATTTTCATGATTTAAGACATGGCGTTTCCTTGTTTTTTCTGAATCAAACTGTGATTTCTTCGAAAACACTCATAGACTCGAGCAAAAGCCTTCTTTTCCAGATAGCGTCTTAGTGGATATTTGGTAACATAACTTCTTAACGCTAATACTGGACTTTTATTGCTAGATAAATAGCACTCCAGCATATCGGCTCTTTCTTCTGGGTTATACATTAAAAAACTTTAGAACGTAGGTATATTTATAAAACTAAAGAACAATAACAGTAACAACAACAATAATATCAATAAAGAGTAACAATTGTGTGGAATAAAACCGATAGATCGATTTTAAAGCGAAAATACTGACAGTTCTCGATAGTGTTTTATTTGACACTGGTCGTTATTGCTAACTAATAACAAAAAAAGTTATAGTATAGGATTTTTCAATAGAAAAATATTAATTTGCTAATATTTCGAAAACTAAATATTTTTGAATTCTTTAACAAAGTCGCCCTCATTTTTAATGCTTATTGAAATAAAGTTATAAAATTAGGGAGTTTCCATTTTAAAAAATGACTTTAAACGATTTTCTCATTTAAGTTTTAAACGCTAATTTTTGACCACCCTGTATTCCTGATTATTTAAAAAACTATTTTAAGCAGGAGAAATCTACATTTAAGTTGAGGCCTGCAAACGTCATTTTTGACATAAAACATAAGATATGTCAACGGTTAGGTTTAGTATAGAATAATAAACATAAATTTATCTAGAATTTTGCCCGCAATCCAAAAATAACACAATATACAGGGTATACCATTTGAAATAAGAAAGTAGGTACCGGTCCACGAAAAACTAGACACCCTGTAGATATGAAACATACATAAAATAAAACTTCAGATTACCTCAAACAACTTTTGTATATAACTTTTTTTTGCTATCTCCTACAGGTTACGAGGTAAGGGATCGTCCCAAAATAAAACGGCCACCCTGTACATAAGTCAGCACCCGCTAGCACGATCAGGTAGTGGTATACACGGCGGAAGGGCGCTTTGAAGTTTGTCGTAATGGCTAAAAACTATTGGGTTTGATTCCTAATCAAGCATTGATGTCATCGAACAGATGAAGAACCTAAAGCATGACCTGTTACGTCACTTTGTAGAAGCATTTACATCTGTATTTCGAGCGATTGCTGACTCCGTGTGTTCTATTAAACTGAGGTCTGACTGTTTTTTTCTTTAATTATATATATTAATTATATTAAACACTTACACGTCATTATCACGACAAATTATGCGACGTGCTGACTCGCTGCATTCCACAACTATGTGGTATGACCACTTTCTCACATTTTTTATACTATGCATAGTTGTGGAACGCGGCGAATCAGCACGTTGCATAAGTTGCCGCGATAATGATGTCGTTACAACAGATGAAAATTTATTTGCTATTTTATTATTATATTTAATTAAAGAAAAAGTAACAGTCAAGTTTAATGGAACAGCAGACGCTCGAAGTGTAGATAGAAAGCGCACGCGGCTGCTCTGAACGCTTTTGGGACTACCTGTCCATGGGTGGCGGTTCTCTCGATATCTCTAACGTAAGGCATTTTTCGTCCATGTGGACATTATTTAGGTCTGCACAAGCGCTAACTAATAACGTGTCATCTGACAATATCACCTGTCAATATCAAAAATCATCTGTCAACGGTCATTTGTCAAAATTGTCATTTTTGGGCAGTAACTAACGCAAGATGATGTAAGCATTTTAAAATAAGTCTGGGGTCGATTAGCCGCACCGTTTCTGAGATAGTTTTTTGCCATTAAGGCTTTAACGAAGTGACGTAGCAGGTCATGCTTTAGGTGAGCGATAGATCTTAACCTCTTTTATCGATCTGTCAAAAAATATTTGGACAGGATGTAAGATAGCGCCGTAGGAAGTGAAAAACTAAAATTCGGAAACATCAATGCTTGATTAGGAAACAAACCCAACAGTTTTTAGCCTTTAGGACAAACTTCAAAACGCCCGCCACCAGGTGTCCCACTACTTGAAGTTGAGATTGGATGCTGACTCATGTACTAGTCACGAGCTCTCTTGCTAATTATAAGTATTCCTAGTGTGATGCCTTTATCTAAAATAATCCGAGGAATTAAAAAAACCTGCCATAAGAGGCGAGAGACGGAAAACGTCCTATTACTTCGTGGAGTCGATGAAAATATATTGCCTCTTATGGTGGATCTCTGGTGTCATTATTGATAAAAGTGTCAAACTAGCTATATTTATAACCGACAAGAAGAAGCACATTCTATGGACATATAATACACAGGGTGGTTCATTTAAAAAATACAACTGTTTTACCGCGACTTTATGACCCATCCTGTATAATTAGTTTTTCTTTACTCCAGTAAATTTGTAAAAACCCTGACGGTTTTGCATTTAACATTACTTGCCAGTACTGTTACTTTTGAAAATAATCGATCGTTTCTATACATACCGGCGACCCTGTATATTAATTATGACGTTCTGGCCCTTATTTGTCAACAGAATGAGATGCCTAACAGAACACCAAATAAATGCTTTTTTTGATACACTTCCTACATTTCTAAACAATTTTTTGTCAAGGTATACAGGGTGTCCCACGGTATTTTGACGCATTTTAACACTTTATTACTTGAAAACAGATTGATGCAGAGAAATGCCGTTTTCGCCAAGCATGTTTATTTTGTTAAAAGTAATATGCTGTAATGTTGAATTAAAAATGTATCCTTCAGTATTAATAAAATATATAGTTTGCTATTAGAAGACGGTTATATAACGACGTTTCTAGCTTGAAAACGTATATAGATATTGAAATGCGGTTTGGGCAGAAAAACAGCTTATTTTTTAAAGTTTTTTTTAACAGACTTGAGAATTAAATATTATACACGGAATGAAAAAAAATATAATCCACCATTTTCGGAGGTAGGAAAACTTCTTTATTTTAAATAAAATCACTTGGATACTTTGGATACATCAGCAGATACCTTGGTTCATCCGCTTTCCAGATATATCTACGTTTGTGTCTCTATTTTGAGGAGTTTAGGAATTATGGGTCTTCAAACATAATATTACACTTATCGTATCGTAGGTATATAATAAAATTACATTCAATAAATAAAAACAAGTTATTCTCGCAATAAATTAAAAAAAAATATATTCATACAGGAGTTTATATAAACAGACTCAACACTCGACGTGCTCAAAATGATGTCCATCGATTTCAACGCATTCTCCTAATCTCCTTACCAAATTATCATACTCATCCGCCAGCAATTGGCGAGGAATATTCTCGATCACCTCTCGAATACTGGTTTTTTTTGAGGTTGTGGTTAAGCGTTATCTATGGTGTAACCCCATAAAAATGTATCAGGTACGATCAAGTCAGGTGACCCGGGGGTTTATTGATCCTCTCCTACCTATCCACCGATCACCAAATTTATCACGCAAAGATTGGCGAGTTATCAGAGCGGAATGTGGAGGTGTGCCATCCTGCTGTAAGTATACATTGTTACCCTTAGTATTCCTGATTGATTTGCGGATAAAATAACTGTTCCAGCATATCCATGTAGTGACCATGAGATTGGCAAAAAAAGGACCGTATATGCTTGTTCTAGATAATCCATACTAAACCGTAATTTTTAGAGAATTCCTTACATATTCTTCAAATACACGAGAATTTTCTAAACCCCATATTCAACAGCTATGTCGATTAACCTTACCATTAAGATGAAATATGCCTTCACTGGACTCGAATTGCCTAAAAAATTATTTCCTCGTGCAATAAGATTAAGAATTTCACTGCAAAAATGCACTCTTTTGGGATAATTTTTAACTTCCTGCAAAATTTGTATTTTGTAGGCCTTGTGTCTCAAAATTGAAGTTATTATTCTGTGATCAGCAGCCTTTAGGTATGATAGAACTGATTCAGCATTTCTTTTAGATGTGGACGGATTTTCTTGAATGCATTCCTGAATTAAAATTGTCTTATTCAAAATTTCATTTACGTTCACACTTCTTTTTCCAATTAGAGATCAGGAATTCCACATTAATGTATACCACGATTTTATAGAATTTCTGCTTGATGGTTGTTTATCGTACATCCTTCTATATTTTCGTTGAGTTTCAATAATCGATTCTGTTTTGGTATACATCAACATAGCTTTTCCTTTTTCACATAACAAGAACATTTTTATTTTTAATTGAAATAACACTTTCCAAAGGCTTGTCAAATTTTGATATTTCGGGTGGTCAGAAAGTAAGGTAGACAAAGATAGAAAAAGTGCAGAGAATAAGTTTAGTGTTATGTTTGAAGATCCATAATTCCCAAACTCCTCAATATAGCGACACAAACGAAGGTATTATGGAAAGCGGAAGTACTATTGTATCTGCTGATGTCAAAGTATCCAGAGGTTTTTATTTAAAATAAAGAAATTTTTCTGTCTCTAAAAATAGTGGATTATATTTTTTCCTTCCCTGTATAATGTACAATGCTCAAGTCTGTTAAAAAAAAACTAAATAAGCAGTTTTTCTGCCCAAGCCGCATTTCAATATCTATAATCATTTTCAAGCTAGAAACGTCATAGAGCCGTCTTGATTTTAAAAATAGATATAGCAAACAATATAAGGTAAGGTAATGTGTAAGGTATGTGTAATGTGTAAGGTATGTGACTGCTAATTAACATACGTTTCATTAAAGAAAATATTTCCTATTCCTTAAACTTGGCATATAACGTTTTTGATACCCCCTGTTCAGCATCATAATTTCAACATTACTGCATAAAACTTTTAATAAAATAAAGACGACTAGAGGAAACCGCATCTTCCTGCTTCACTCTGTTTTCAAGTAACAAAGTGTTAAAATGCATCAAAATATTGATTTAGTTAGAAGCACTGATCGGATTGATTTCATATAGTCTTGATTTTTAAAGATAGATATAACAAACTATATATTTTTTAAAGATGAGGGGTGAAGCTTTGTGACTGCTAGTTAATATAACGGGTTTTCCATTTAGAATAACAACGTTGTCCTAAACCTGAATTGTTGAATAATGGGCATTTTGCTAAACAACTTCTAAATGGACTTAAAAAGCGAAAAATATAAAAGACCATAAAATAACAGAACATAAGAACACAAGAACACGATAACAGTATAGGGAATGTTCAAAATGGTCAGAGAATACCATCTATACCAATTATAATTCACAGGAAGAAATTATTGCAAGAAACAATATAATATAACAGAAATAAAATAAGGAAGAAACAAACAATTAAAGAAAGGGATCTGAACATATTACTTTATTTTCAAGACCATCCAAAAAAATCCATCAGAGACTGTGTCAGAGATATAAGCTATGGACCACGAATCAGGCGAGTTAGTTATGGAGCAGCTCAGATAACTTTAAAGCAAACCCGGATACCACGATTTTAAAATTAGACCAATTCAACAATTAAATTATGAACACAAAGGAGACACGAATTTCTTCAAATTGTAAGTCTTAATCAACATCCAGATTATTTCAATAAAATTTTATGGACCGATGAGGTGGCATTTACCACTGCCGCTACTTATAATCGGAAAAACTGCCATATTTGGTCCGATGAAAATCCACAAGCTGTCGAGCCAATTGCTTTTCAAGGACGATCCTCAATACAAGTTTGGTGCGGCATTTTGGGGCATAAGATGTTAGGTCCGGTTTTAATCCAGGCAGCTTAAATGGGTTAAGATATCTGGAACTTTTGAAAAATCAAATCGAGGACTTTCAAGGGCGGATCCAGAGGAGTTGCTTGGAGGAGGGGTATGTGAGATGACGCGCCGGGGGTTTGTACTTGGCATGTCAATTTTTATTAATAGTGTTTCTGTTTTTAGCTTCTCGCGCCTACTTTGGTTGGTTTAAATTAATCAACATATAAAAATAAAGATGTAAAATTTCTGAAAAAGTTGTCCACTCCATGTACCCCGTGGCATTAAATCTGTATATTTTTCGGCCTACTTAAACAATAAAATATTTCTTTAGTGTTAAAGCGCCTCAATCTATTTTGATACTAAATATATTCATTGAATAATGTAACAAAAATTTATCAGAAAACACACAAACTAGTAGCTCCATTCCAATTCCGGATAAATGATAAAAGAGAAGTCAAAAATCATGATAGATTCAGTAAATTTCATAAATACACGACACGAACATCTACAAAGATATTCACATATCAGTAAAAATCGAGGGTGTCTCTAATTCCCAAAATCTTAATAAAATTTCACATAAAGCCCCGTATATCCAGAAAAATAGATACTTTCATGTGGAATTTAAAAACCTTGTAAACTTTTTTTCGAGTAATCCACCCCACCTCTCGATAATTTTGTGATACAATCAGAAATGTTAATAAAACATTTTACAACACTAATTCAAATCGCCTAATACATTTATTTTTTTCAACATATTTTTTGCACATTACTGGCTTAATTAATGACTATTTATTTGATGCCCCGCGTTCCCAATACTAAAGTCAGGTGATCAAGTAAGTATGACGTATACGGCTTATTCTAGGCTGCGGGACCGGAACTTTACCAACTTAAACACAATTCAGATTAATACAATAGACCCCTGTTACTGATTTATAAATAGATTCTTGAAATGCGTGCCTCGTTTACCTTGTTAACTGGGAAAAAATATGAATTATTCTTAATCAATTTCACAATCACCAATCCACTAATCGACTAACCAATATAAGCTAAAGATTATACTAAACTAATAATAAAATATGTTACGAGATTCGCTTCTTATGTATGCAACAACATTATAGAGTCGAACGACAGAGTTGGCGTGGCTCGTGGATGACACAGGCATCAAGCAAGCCGACGCGAAATTACACATAGAGGTGGTAACGGCATATCGATATTTATTTTATCTCGATAAGTATAAAAAAATAACCACCGGCCGCTGAAAAGCCAAGTGAGGAATTTTATTGATAAGCATTTTTTCATGCCCTTGGGGGGGGGGGGGTAATCACCGCCATCACCCTCCTTGGATCCGCCCTTGAGGACTTTATCGATGAACTACCACTTCAAACTTGGCAGAATAAAATTTGGCAACATGACGGGGGCATAATATTGTCGCAGTAAGAGACCTTCTTCAAAATAGTTATTAAGTGTGGATGGGGAGATAAGGAACAATCAGCTGGCCCGCGAACAGCCGGAATCTAACACCCATGGATACCTTATTTTGGGGCTATTTGAAAGATACAGTTTATAAAGAAAGAAATAATAATATTGAAGAGATTCAGAGAAAATTCGTTGAAGAAGTAAGAAATTTAAACGAAAATAAGTACGAAGCAATTATAAATGCACTGGAACGCCAAAAAAGAATTTATGATAAATGTGACGAGGTTAATGGGGGATATACAGAGCATTTCATTTAGGCTAGAAATTATAGGTTTTACTTATTTTCTTGTTTATGGTTGATTGTAAGTTTGAATTAGTGCCATGTTATTTTCAAATTTAGTTAGCAGAATGTAAAACAAAAATGGGTCAAGCAGTAAATCAAAACTCAAACATCAATGTCATGACATTCGAGAAATAAACATTTATCTCGAGGTAGCAGCAGGCATCTAAATAGATAAGCAATTATATCCTAAAAATCGTGGTATTTCGTAATTCTAAAACCTTTCGTTTATCATTTAAATCGTAAATTTTTGAGACATGGTATATTATACAAAAGATATGGAGAATTTAATATAAAATTCAAAAACAATAAAAAATGTGGTATATTATATTTAAAAAAGCTAAGTAGATACTTGCCTTGCTTTTTTTGAGACACCCTGTATAGATTAAAATATAAGCAAGATATTTCATAAATATATATTAAAAATAACCGAGATATTTTCGTTTAAAGAGTTATCTGGATAACCCTGTATTTGTGTTATCTTTTAAGTCGGATATCTAGGGGTTTTTCTTGTAGTACTTGTAAAGCACCCATGTAACTCAGGGCCGCTTTCCGGTCACGAAAACTTCTAACACTCCAAAAGCACTGTTGTGAACTGAACAAAACATATATGTGATGTTCTTATTCTATTTAATCAATTAAAAAATTTAAAAGTTAAGTAAAAATCATGAAGAATAAACATGACATTCTGGTGCCTGAGAGGGCAGGGGAAGGGAAATCAGAGTGGCCCAGGTGCTTGACGCTTTGATTCACCAGAAAGCTTTAATTCACATGCCTGCATTAGGACTTATAATTACCTTAATTAACCAATTTTTGCTTCTATCGCCTAAATTTTTGTTGCAAACCAATATCAAGTTTTTAGGTATGATAGAAATGATTCAGTTTTTCTTATGGATGTGGATGGATTTACTTGAATGCATACCTGAATTAAAATCTTCTTATTCAAAATTTCATTTTCATTCAAACTTCATCTCTTTCTAATTAGAGATCCAGAATTCCACACTATACATTAATACCACGATTCTAAAGAATTTTTGTTTGATGATTCTTTATTCAACATCATTCTAAACCCTTTTTTTTATTGAAATAACAATTTTAAAAGGCTTTTGCTATTTTGTCAAATTTGATATTTCGGCTGGGAAAAAACTAAGGTAGACAAAGATAGAAAAAGTGCAGGGAATAAGTGTAATGTTATGTTTGAAGACCCATAACTCCTAAACTCCTCAAGATAGAGACACAAAGGTAGGTATTTCTGGACAGTTGAAGTACGAAGGTATCTGCT
This sequence comes from Kuschelorhynchus macadamiae, assembly GCA_030620095.1. Lineage (NCBI taxonomy): Eukaryota > Metazoa > Arthropoda > Insecta > Coleoptera > Curculionidae > Kuschelorhynchus > Kuschelorhynchus macadamiae. The sequence goes on from JAUTXW010000383.1 coordinate 1,803,206, forward strand.
GATATCAAAGTATCCAGAGGTTTTTATTTAAAATAAAGAAATTTTCCTGTCTCTGAAAATAGTGGATTATATTTGTTTCCTTCCCTGTATAATATTGAATGCTCAAGTGTATTAAAAAAAAAACTTTGAAAAATAAGTGGTTTTTCTGCCAAACCGCAATTCAATATCTGTAACTGTTTTCAAGCTAGAAACGATATATAGCCGACTTGATTTTAAAAACTAAATATAGCAAACAATATAGTTTTTAAAAACTAAATAATAAAGTTATGTGCCTGCTAATTAACAGGTTTCATTTAAAAAATAAAGTTTTCCTATACCTGAATCTTGGTATATAACATTTTTGGTACACCCTGTTCAGCATCATAATTTCAACATCACTACATAAAACTTCTAACAAAATAATGACGACTGGAGAAAACCGCATCTCCTTGCATCACTCAGTTTTCAAAGTGTTAAAATGCTGCAAAATGCATCACAATATTGATTTAGTTAGAAGCACTTATCGGTTTGATTTCGTATAGCCGTCTTGATTTTAAAAAATAGATATGACAAACTATATATTATTTTAGAGGTGAGGGGTAAAGCTATGTGACTGCTAGTTAACATACTGGGTGTTCCATTCAAAATAACAAGATTGCCCTAAACCTGAATATTGGCGTAGTACATTTTCGGTACAACCTCTACCTACAGCATCATAATTTGCATAAAACTTTTAACAAAATAAAGACGGTTGATGAAAACCGCAGCTATCTGCATCAATCCGTTTTCAAGTAATGAAGTGTTAAAATGCGTCAAAATACGGTAGAACACTCTGTGCTAAGACTATTGTAGCTTTACTACGACGTCATTGGACATTTTTACAACAAACTCAAATTTCTCATTCTGCTGATTTGAAGGTCGTACTTATAATGAATTAATTTTATAATTTTACCATTTTTTTCCATGTTCGCGTGCAATATGACCTTCAAATTAGCTATCCATTAATGAACATTTTGCCAAATAACTTACTTATAAATGGTGTTAAATAGAGAAAACTATAAAAGACCAAAAAGCAACAGAACAGGATATAGAATTTGACTTTGTTGTAAAAATGACCATTGACGTTGTAGTAAAAACTTCGGAATGGTTAGAATTTTGGACATGAATTAATTTCCACCCCCGTATACTACATAACTCACAAAATTAAACATTTTAATGTACAGGTTGACTTGGGTGACACCTATGTGGAACCCGAGCTTGTGAGACTTGCAGGATCTGAAAGGGCCCTTTCCTTTCTAACAAGGAGTGGGCTTTTAGCCTGACACGCCTACTTGGGGGGATACCACAACGGGCCCCAGTGAGTCTAAGTGCTGCTCTTGTAGGGCTCCCATTCTATGTCTATGGGTCTATGGTTTATGTACAGGGTGAGCCAGATAACTCTTTAAATGGAAAGATTTCTGATATTTTTAAAATTAGAAAAAATGTTCCAAAGAAAAGTTGTTTAATTCGATCTGCTTTTTCATACCCTTATATCTTAATCTATACAGGGTATCTCAAAAAAGCAAGGCAAGTATCAATTTTGTTTTTTTAAATATAATATACCACATTTTTTAATATTTTTGAATTTTATATTAAATTCTCGATATCTTTGTATAATATACCATGTATCAAAAATTAACGATTTTCGATATATTAAAGGTTTTAGAATTGCGAAATACTACGTTTTTCGGATATAATTGCTTACCTATTTAGATACCAGTTGCTACCTGAAGATAAGGGTTTGTTTTTCAAATATCATAAAACTGTTCTTTGGAATATGATTTACTGCTTGACTCATGTTTATTTTGTGCTAATACTTAAAAAATGAGCGATTCGATTACTGAAAGGTTCAAAATGGTCGAGTTTTATTTTCTCGTAATAATAATGCCACAAGAATAGGACAACAGTATAGGGAAAATGTTCAGCATGGTCAGAGAATACCATTTGTACCAACTATAATTCACATGAAGAAGTTATTGCAAGAAACAATGTATAACAGAAATAAAAAGGACAAAACAAACAATGGAAGAAAAGAATCTTAATATATAACTTTATTTTGATGAAAATCTATCAGAAACTGTGTCAGAGATATAAGGTATGGACCACGAGACAATCTAGTTAGTCATGGAGCTGTTCAGGGAACTTTAAAGCAAAGCGGATACCCAATTTTAAAATTAGGCCAGTTCGACAATTAAATTATGAACAAAAAATTTCTTGAAATTATAAGAGTAAGTCTTAATCAAGATCCAGATTATTTGAATAAAATTTTATGGAGGCGATATTTACCACTGGCGCTATTTATAATCTGAAAAACTGCTATACTTGGTTCGATCAAAATCCACAAGCTGTCGAGACAATTGCTTTTCAAGGACGATCCTCAATACAAGTTTGGAGCAGCATTTTGGGGCATAAGATGTTAGGTGCGGTTTTTATCCAGGCAACTTAAATGGGTGAAGATATCTGGAACTTTTGAAAAATCAAATTGAGCGCTTTATCGATGAGCTACCCCTTCAAACTCGGCAAACCTCGTTTTAAATTGGAAATTTATAGGGGGATTTACCAGCAGTAACTAGTCCCCACTTGGGGATTCCCCAAGACTCAGTTTATTTAGAACAGAGCGATATTATATAGTGTTAACGTGATATTCAAAAGGGCGTTGTCTATCAAGTTTTCTCGTTCGAGCAGTGTTTCGTTGTGCACTTTCTACAAAAAAAATGTCTAGTAGGTGCTGTAAAAATAAACTTGATGACTTTTATTACATTTGTGGACAGTTCATAGTGAAAAAGTTTAAAAGAAACATTACCGATTTTATAAAAAATGCATATTTTGTTTACTTTAAAATGAAACTTGGGGATCAAGGTAAACTTTGGGCACTTACAAGATTTGCGAGGAAGACGTGAGACTTTGCTTTAAAGGAACAAAAAAGCCTTACGGTTTGGAATACCAATGGTCTGGACAGAACCTAGAAATAACATCGAGGACTGCTATTTTTATCTTTGTGATATTAAGAGTGATACCTGCACTTATTCCACCTAAAATATTGCAGTCTAATGTCGAATCCGAATCTTCAACATATAGAGAGTCTGATATTTTTGAAGCATCTACCTCAAGAACCAGTGAACCGCAACTATTTTCTCAATTAGAACTGAATGACTTAGTCAGAGATTTAGGACTCCCAAATCATGTTTCTGAGAGAAAAAAATTACTTGCCCCAGGAACTACATTTTATTGGTATAGAAATCGTGAGGTTGAATTTATCTTCGCCGCAGCTGGTTCACTTGTATAATGACAACACGTATCTAAGTTACCTACAAACCTACCGAGTGGAGACTTTTAATGGTCAAAGTGAAGCCTTAAAGCTGCTCTACTACACAATGGCAATTTATATGCATCTGTTCCTGTTGGTCATTCAACACAATTAAAAGAAAATTACGAAAATCTTGAAGAACTGTTTTTTAAGAATAAACTATAAGCAACCCAACTGAATTCTATTTGGCGACCTTAAGATTTTATCATTGCTATTGGGTTAACAATCCGGATATACCAAATACCCATGTTTCTTATGTGAGTGGGACAGTAGAGCACTGTTACAGCACAGTTACCACTAGACTAAAAAAAACTGGCCACCAAGAAAAAATTTTAACACCTGGCTCCAAAAATTTAATTCAGCAAAGCCTAGTTGACCCCAATTACCCTTTCTTAATATTAAATTGGGACAGATGAAACAAGTTGTCAAAGCTCTAGATAAAAATGGTGGTTGTTTTAAGTACTTGTGTGAAACATTTCTGGGTCTTTCTGAAGCTTAACTAAAAGAAGGCATTTTTGTTAGGCCACAAATAAGAAAGTTGATAAAAAGTAATTGAATTGAGAGGATTGTGCAGGAGACGAACAAGAAGCATGGGTAGCTTTAAAAATTTTAAAGTATTGTTGAGAACATGCAAGATTTAGGAAGTTAGGCTGTAATATGATCATAAAAATTCGCTTTCTACATGCTTATCGTGATTATTTTCCGGATAACCACGGTGATGTCAGTGAATGATGGCCGACTACTGTTAGATGCTTAAAAGGGGCCGTCCTACAGCAGAATAAAAACCAAAAACAACGAAAAGAAGCTTTTCCGGAAAAAGAGAAAGATTTTCCAAGAAAATAAAGGATTCAATTGAAATTCAAATTCAAATGTTCTGTTTAGAAACCTTACGTGATAGAAAAAAACTGAAACAGATTTGCAGAATCACTTAAATACCCAATATCAGTTGAAAAACGCAATTCACATTTTATAAAGTATTTAAACGCAGGCTTGTGTTATTAGCAAAGGGATCCTGCGTAACTGTAGAACACTTAAAATGCGGTACTGGAAAATGGCTCTGTACACCCATTTTTTATTTCGAAGTATAGCCTAAACACAGTTTCAATCGGGCGGTGTAAATGAAGCCAATATTCGAGATAACAGCAAGGAATATTAGACAAACAAATAATACTACATTAATTATACAACAACAAATTTATACTTACTAATCATAGTGGTACCACCAGCAACTGCCGCTTTAGTACCCTGATAAAAATCGTCAACGGATTTGGCACCCATAAATTCGAATTCAAAGTGAGTATGGGGGTCAATACCTCCAGGCAAAATATACTTCCCTCTAGCGTCGATTGTTCTTGTGCCCCCTGGAATTATCAAGTTCCTTCCGATTTGTTTAATGATTCCATCTTCAATGTAGACCTCGTCCTCTGTTATCCCATCTTCGTTCACTATTTTGCCATGTTTAATTACTAATCTATTCTGAGAGCTCTGGAAATAAATAAAAAACGTTGACAGCCAAATATTTTTTTATACAAGATTATCGAAAATTAGGGATGGGCGATATCTAGCTGTTTATCTATTTGAGACAAAATGATTGAAGAGCAAAAGAAAAGTCCTCACTTTCATATGGCGCTTAATCTGCTTGTTAATATGCAATCCATTTATCCGTACCTATCGATATTTTTGGCTACCTATCGATGTCTTTAGCTATCTATCGATATTATTATAGGCAACTGGCCTATCGGTATTATTGCTCACCTAGCGATACTTATTGATATATCAATATATTTTTATTTACATATTGTTATTCGATATATCGCTGCCCTATCGATAACTATTGATATATCGATAATATGCCCATCCCCAGTCCCACGTAAGATGACATACTACCTTACCTCAGAAGTTGATAACGTACAAAAAAAAGTTAAATACAAAAATTTCTTGGTTTAACTTGAATTTTAAAGTTATAATATTTTCATGTATACACTCTGCTCATATTGCTCTGACCAGGTAACAACTATGAGTCCAAATTCAAAAATATTCAGGATATATATTTAGAGTGTTCTGCCTCTTTAAATGTTATAGGCCAAAGCAAAACAATTGAGAAATTATGTCTATGCAGGTAGCCCACCACTTACGTCGGTAGCGCTCTCTAGCTACTAAATGGTAATATCTATTCAAGTAGAAGTTGGAGGATATATGTCGAACTGATAAGCCATATTTTTTAGGAGTAAATGACACTTGAAAATAATCAATGTAATCAACTAAACAATAAAGAATACGTTTGATTTGACAGTATTAGAATTTCCCGTCACCCAATATAATACAGGGTATACAAAAAACAATGGTATACTTTGCCCAAATTCAATCATTAATGCCTTCGTTATTCTAAATGAGATCTGCGGTATATTTTCACTCCAGGAAAAAGTGTGTTGAATTCCGTATCAAACTGTATTAGGGTTTTCGATACCTTAATGCAATCGTTTTTTAGTAATTGGCGTTTTTCTTAGTAAGTGTAGTAGTACCGTCTTTTAAATTATTATTAATAACCACGCACACCCTGTATGTAAAGACTTCGTATTATGTAAAATTTAATTATCTATTAAACTATATTTGCCTTGGCTATCCCTACCTTTGTAGATTTTGTAGATTGGCAGCAAACAGGGTTTTTAAGTATTTTGGATATTTAAAATTTAAATTTCGAGGTAGCGTTGGTATCTCTGTTTGGAATTATTTGAAATTTGCAAGCTATTTATACAGTATGTGCTTATTAATAATGATAAACGAGTAATTGTTACACGATACTATTCCACTTACTAAGAAAAACGTAAATTACTAAAAAAGTGGTGAACTTAGATACAGAAAACGAGACAGACTGACAGGGAATTTAATATACTTTCTACTGGCGTGAAGACATACGGGGAGCTTGATTTAAAATAACGAAGTTAATGACGAATGAACTTTTGAAAATATTGCCACTAATTTTTGTACGCAGCCTATATCGCTGAATAATCACTCGGTGTCATTCACTCCGAAAAAAATCGGTATTTTCAAATATACAGGGTTTTTTTATATGATGGCTAAAATTGAAGAATATATTTTTTTGCCTCATTTTATTACTTCATAGAAACATGTGTCTGCAAATCCTTCGTTTTTGAGATACAGGGTGTTATAATGTTGTTTTTTTTTTTAGTGTTTCTCATGAACCTCGTACATTTCTAGAGATAAATCATTCACACTTGTCACGCAGTATTCTGTGCACAATGTCTACAAAATGGCTATATTGCCTAATACTATATAAATATATAAACGGAGTTATCTATGTGACAATAACTTTGTATACATTTTTTATCGTTTATGTAACATTTTTATGTAGCATTTGTCAATGCGAAAGTTACCGTTCTCAGCTGGGCATGCGCAAATAGGAATGTATGACAATTTATCTATTCCTTTCTCATATTTATCAATCATTTAGATTAAAACGTATGTGCATTTTTCACCTCTACAACATTTATTTAAGTTCATTAATTCATATCTAACATAAATATAAACACACATTCATTTATTTGCCGTATTAATAATATTATTTTCCTTATTTATTTTTATTATTTAATTTACATAGACTGTAAAGAAATAAATTTGGAATTTTTAAATACTTTATTAAGCCGAAATTTTTACTGCGACGTCACTGGACATTTTTACAAATTTAAATTCCTTATTCTGTTTTGTAATTTTTTGACCCAAATGTTCGCTAAAATGATTTATATTTCTTGCTAAGGCACATCAGTTCCGCTATCAAGGGAAGGGTTCACTCCTAGGACTTATTTACGTATAACTCTTTGGACTTGTATGATAAGCCTGCCCAGAAGAAGGATTTACAACTCTCACATAACCTAGGAATCTCCGTCTCACAGCAAATGGTCCGTTACTTAGGACAATTCCCCAGTGATGTTTCCCCGATGGTCGGTGGACTGCTCCTCGCAACATTACGAAAAACTACATTTCCGTTTCGCCATCATGGTGCTTTCCCGGCTCGACGTTCCAAGCGACCATTGTAAGGTTATAACGCATTAACATTAAAATTTTAGTAATTTTTCCATGTCCCATACGCGACTACCATGCATATATAGAATATGAATATACATTTTGCTAAATAAGTTCTATACCGTGGAAAGTTACAGAACAGAAACTGAAATTTGATTTGATAGTCTAAATGGCCAATTACACTTTTCTTATCAAAATTAATTAAATAATTGTAATTCAAAATACGTCTTACTCAAGTGTAATTATTTTTAGCTTAATTAAATAATACAAACATTTAATTAAGCTAAAAATAATTAAACTAAGCAGTTCGATAAAAATATCAAAATTTAAAAATTCCACCGGCATATTTAGTATTGGAGCAGTATAAACAATTTGTTTTAAACTGCCCCCAATGAAACATGTCGGCCACAGTTAAGTCAGTACTCCTTGGGGGCCACAAAACTGAGTTTCTTCCAATCCATCTTGTACCAAATTTGCGGTTAAATCCTTCTTTTACTTCACGAGCGCAATGTGCTGAACAACCCAACAAATGTTGAAAATACATTTTTTGGCGAAATTTAATTGCAAATTTTCAAGTTCATTGCTAAAAAATGTATCTAGCATTTCTAAGTACGATATTCAATTGCAGGTGTGGAAATATGGGTCTATAATGCCATGGACAGATATCGCTCAATACCGTTACCACCGAAAAAAAGGACCTCGGTGGTAACGGCACCACACGTATACTTTTGTATAATAGTATCTTCGCGTCATTATTCTAAATTCAGGGTTTTCTCGAGACCTGTAGCTGATGTGCTGAGATGCTACAGTTCCATTAGTAGAAAATGTGCATTCTTCAAAGAAAATAATAAAATTATAAAAATCAATATTTTCCCTTAAAATGCTGTCTCCTACCCACAAAATATTTTCTTTTAAAATCGTCTGAATATGATTTTTTTCACAACTGCTATCTGTGTAGCACGATTTCTAAGGGCCATCACTGGAGTTTTGCTAACAGATTGAAGAACTAAAACTGTGGTCGCATCGTTATGGTCATATTGCTCCTTTTTCTTTTTAAGGTACAAAACGGAACCAGCCCTTTGGAACTCTTTTATTACGTTGCAGATTGCCATCCGAGTGATTGGTACTCTTGAAATTTGTCGTTCTATATAGATTTCCCGGTTCATAATTTTTGTTGTCCATTGTTCGGGAACCCTGTGCATTAACAGTTTTCTTTATGGTGCGATTTGTATAGCCATTTTTCTTTAAAGCTCTAGATATTATATTAAGTTCGTTTTGTCTCGTCTGTTCTTCAGTCAATCGCACGGATCTGGATATTAAGGTATTGGCCACAGCTTGAATTTGTGCTGGATCATAATATGATCTTGTATTTAAATACCTGTCTGTATGTGTTGGTTTTCTATACACGGTATATTCGAAATGTCCGTTATACAATTTTGTGACCAGAACATCTAAAAATGGAACATTCTTGTTTTCCTGTTGTTCTAGAGAAAAATGTACTCTGGGGTGGATTGAATTTACGTGAGTCAGAAAATTTTCGAGCTCTGTATGAGCATGTTGCCATACAATAAATATGTCATCCACATAATGAATCCATAATTTGGGCTTGAAATTTGCTTTCTCAAGAGCTTCTTTCTGGAAGTATATCATAACTATATTCGCGACTACTAGTGAAAGCGCGAACCCCACTGGAGCACCTCTATTTGTTTATACATTTGCCCGTTGAATGAAAAATACGTATTTTTAAGACAATGCTCCGAGAGTTGTACTATAAGTGCCTAGAAATCCTTGTTCATAGCAATCCTGTCCAATGCTTCCTCGATGGGAATACTGGCATAAAACGATTTGTCATATAGGCTTGCTATGATATCGTCTTTTTCAAGAACGATGTTTCGTATAATTCGAATGAAATGCTCCGAGTTTTTTAGAAATGAATCAGCTTTTTCGACAGCTGGGTGCATAATTTCAGCAAGATATTTTTTCCAGTTTTTGCAGCGGCGAATTAACAGCACCAACAATAGGTCTGATGGGCGTCCCCGGTTTGTGTATTTTTGGTAAACCAAAGAGTTTAGAACATCTGCACGACTTTTTCCGTGGTATGTTTGTTTGTTGAATTTCGGCGTTTGTTGGTGAATTTTTTTATTTTCAGTTGTTTTTTCTAGGTACGTTGTCGGGTCCCTTGGAACAGGCCTATAACAATTGTCTTGTAGGATATCCTGCATTTTTTGTATGTAGTCTTGGGTATTCATAATCACAGTTGTGTTTCCTTTATCTGCTGGAAGGATTGTGATGTCTTTATTTTTTCTAAGGTTTGTTAGGGCCCTTTGTTCAATTACATTTAAGTTTTGTTCTGGTGGTTTGCTAGAGCTTAAAAATTTTGCCACTTCTTGTCGAATCTCCTTTGCTTTTTTGTTTTTTCAGAGAAGTCGAGGACAGCTTCCACTCCAACTATTATTTCTTCTTTAGGGATTTCCTTAGGAGATATCGCAAAATTAAAACCCTTGCTCAGTACGGATTTACTCACGTAAATTCAAAACCAGAATACAATTTATTTAGGTCGATGAAGAAACTGATGAAAATTTAAAACTTTAACACACTGCTTCTCAAAAAAGAAGGCTTTGCAGTCATATGTTTATATAAACTTTTAGTCCTAGAATATCCGATCTGAATTCATATACCCTCTAAGTTCTATTTAAAAATATATGAACATTTAGCAGCAAAAGACCGAATGTAGTGGGCTACCCTGTATGTATAGTGTTGACTAGTTTGGTACATAAAAGCAAATGAAAAACAATAATTTCTCACTGCGTTTGTTTGCCGTATAGTACGCCAATGACTGTAAACAGCGCAGGTGAGCTAGTATTACATGCATTATTATCTACATGAGCCAGCTGACTGGGAAATCCTTTTAAATTTATCTATTGTAACGGTTGTTAAAACGCCAGGGTTCACGGCTTAAAGATACCAAACCTTTTTTAATTAAAAAATACAGTGGCTACTACGAATATATAGCAGCCTTTGCTTTTCAGTAAATTTGTACACAAATTATCGTGAATTACTTTGAACGTAGTAGGTATACAGGGCTAGAGAAGCTGAATCTAGCATTTTATGATAGAATGAATCGGTTCAGCCTGTTGTAGCTAATGAAAATTATTTATTTTTTGAATTTCTAATCTTAGAAAAGCTATAAATAAAATAGAAGCATATTTAAAATACAGTATATCTGTAGATATGTCATTTGTATCTAGTGTTCACTGGCCAACAGCAGTCCGAGACCAAAATAGCTGAATTTTATTAATTTTATTAGGCTAATTATCAATATGTCAGGTAAAAGTCTCAGTTGGCTTGGTTTTTATAGATAAATAATAATTATAAGAGGTACCTTCCTAAAATTTCGGGAATTCCATCATAAAATAAGATATACATGCGGATGTGTTATATTAGGTATAGTTTATATGAGGGTGAAACAAGTATAAATTAATTCGTAAATTCTCCTATTTAAACCATCGGCGCCGGTTGATTAATAGCTATTATTTTTTCAGAAATTAGTGAGTTCTGGAGCAATGCCGTGAGTTTGTGTAATTTTTGTTATATATGTGGTGAAGTCAATTTTGAGAAGCAAAAATATACTGTAAACCTCTTAGTAAGGAAAGCCTACTATTTGTATTTCGGCTGCGAAATTAGAGAACAGGATAAAAGTTGGGCTCCTCATATCTGTTGCAACAATTGTGCGAACAATCTTCAGAGCTGGCTAAGTGGAAAAGGGTTGGCTGCTCCTATGATTTGGCGAGAACCTAAAGACCATGTTAGACATTATTTTCTAGTTTGACACCTCTTATTAAAAAAGGCATTACCAAACAATCCGCCATGCACCCGGTGCCTCATAGTGACGAGTTGTTTATTCCTAATCTATCTCAAGAATACAAGCTTAATTTTGACGATAAAGAGATAGATTCAAATGGTAGTGTACAAGACCCAATTTATGTCTCATTTATCTAGAAATGAGCCACACAAAATTAACCACATTGAATTAAGTGACCTCATAAGGGATTTGGACTTATCCAAGAAAAAAGCAGAGCTATTGGTGTCTCGACTGCAACATTAGAATTTATTCCAAGATAAAGTAAAAGTTTCTCTCTACCGATATCGTCAGAAAAGTTAACATCCTTTAATTTACAAAACAACTTTGTAGTCTGTAGAGACATTGAGGGATTAACGATTGCTCTAAATATAGATATGATCCAAAAGATTGAACACTTTTTATCATTTCATCAAAAGTCAGTCTTAAATCTCTGTTACTTCATAATAGAAATAAATTGGGTGGGATTTTTGTTGCAGCGAGGCGGCGGCGGGCCTTCTTTTCGACGGGTCCTAGGCCCGGGCCTCACGGGCCTAATGAGTAATGTAGCCCTGCACAAAGCAAATAGGAAATAACTTAACATAAACTATTAGTTCAGTAATTATGTTGCATCTTCGCTGATTTTGTTCGAATGATCTTTACCGACGTAAAGCGCTCCGCTGCTACAGAAATGAACCTGCTAGTGAAGGCCAAGTAATAATAAAATGCAGTTTGCCTGTATGGTGTGCTATAAAGTCTATACATACGGCGACACGGCTTTTGTAGCCTATCCATAAAAGTCGCGTAGTTTTGTAAATGTAATTTCCTTCTATTGGTAGTTCTAATACGATAGTTTTATATAGACGATAGACTTTAACCGGGCCGCCAGGCCCCCCAAGACTCGGACCCTGGTACAACCGCGCCACTCGCACCATTGTAGTTACGCCACTAAATTCTGCTGATTCCTCTGTGAATGAGACAGTGGAGCAAGATCAGAGCATTACAAAAAAATAATAAGGCCACCGGGAAAGCTTTTTGAGCCAGGAACAAAAATGTAACTAGCAAGTCATTAGTTTCCCCAGAGAAGAAGCTACTACCGCCAATTATATATTTCTCTATGGTGGTATAACCAAGTTGAAAGATATAAAAAACTTGAAGGAAAATCATAGAAACCAAACGTGGATTCACTGACAGGAGCCAGCCACACATTTGTAAATTCGGTCAGAAAAGCCCAAACGATATGGTAAACATATGTCCTACAAAGGTAACCTTAGCCACCTGCCGTGACATCCAATCCCAAGGGAATCAATTAGTTCAGCCCACACAATCACCTTGATTGGTGGGTGCACAATCACCTTGATTGGTGGGTGAATTGATTGAAGGTGAGTTCTTAAAAAGAAAAAGGAAATGAATCATCGCAAAAAAAAGCAATTATGTTAATCACTAGCTACGTGTTTTCTGTCTTATTAGACTTCCGTCTTATGAGTCTCACTCAGCGGTATAACCAAGTTGAATGATGAAACATCGAGAAAAATCATAGAAAACAAACGTGGATTCACTGACAGGAACCTGTGACACATATGGAAATTTGGTCAGAAAAACCCCAAAGTTCAGTTCATCCCTAAATCACACTTGACTCTGAAGTAAAAGTTTTTTACACCAATTTTTTTTTTAATTTTAGGCCGGCCAGTTTTTCACTCATACTGGATTCACACAAACATTTTACCAGCTGGTTTCAATATCACACTTGATTGTTGTACAAAATTTGGAGTCAATTATTTTAATAAGTCCCTGTTTTGTTCAGCTATATTGGATTTCCACAAAATTGTTACCAGTTCATCCCCATGTGTCCCTTGATTTTTGTACCAAATTTGAAGTCAAATGGATAAGTAATTTTTTAACTATGCCACGAACAAACAAACAGATAGACAGGCTGACGGAACTGAGAATGCAGGTTTTCTTGCATCTAGAGTCCTTGAAATGATCTGAAAAAATATCTGATGGTAATTTTTTCAGGATTACAATTAGAGAATACTTCCCTCTTACGAGGGGGATCCACTAGAATAAAGAGAATTAAATTCATTATTTAATTGCTGTCAAGGATGGAAAGCAAAAAAATGTATTCATTATAATTTGAGAATCAAATACAGGCTTTATGAAAACTGTTAGAAATAAACTTTAAATAAAAAAAGTTGTAGGATTTTTACACTATTATCTTTTGCGCTTATGAAAGTTTAGAAAGAGAGAGACTAGCGTTCTTTAGAGACACTCAGATTCACATGCCATACTTTATTGATATTAATCATAGATTGAATTGTTGTTCGTGACACATAATTCTCATTAAGTTAATGAATACATATTTGAGTTTTGCACTCTTTTTTAAAATAATCTACCCGGTATAATTGGCGTTTGTTTAATTTGTTTGGCAGTTATAACCTTTTAAGGCCACAAAAAGATCGCATGGCGGTAACAAGTTTTACCAGTAATAACAATAACTGTACACTTTTCGTAATTCTAATGGTAAATTTTAAACTTCATTCTCTTTTCATAGCAATCTTGACATTATATAAAGCGTGTACTACAAATAATAATAGAAATTATACACTTGACAAACTTTTAGACAATTTCTTGTTAATAAAATTTATGTATCGGTATTTTGCTTGAACTTGGAATTCTTAACGGAACTGCACTCATATAAGACAGAACTCAAAAATAAGAAATGACTTATTTGTTTTTGAAATAAAATTTGCCTTATTATTAAATCATATACCTAAATATGAAAAATTTATTTTAAGATGGCAGTCCTATCCATTTTAATAAGATCCTTAAATTTGTTCGTTTTTATTATAACCATTTTGATCTTATTTGGCAACAACTCGAGAATAAATATGAAGATACGGATATGTAATTTTCGGCAAGTATGCTCAGCAATTTTTTTCAGATATTTTTAAAAATTGTTATCGTAAACTTATGTGATCGTGGTGAAAACATATTTTTAGCTACCTGGGGCATTTTGCCAAAAATGAACTTCTTTCTGATTAAGTCGACAAACATTATTTTTAATTCAAGTTCTAAGAGATTCAGGCGGAAGTTGATAGTCCAATAATATACTAAAGTATTTTTCAAAATCAACAAAAATCAACGTATAACAAAAATGTTATATGCATTTTATTTTCTCATATATTTCTTTATTTTATTTGATTATCTGAAAACATTTTCATAGTAGTAACTTTCGAAAAACTCAGACTAAATACAGTATGTTTAAGATATATGACTCGAAAATTCCTTCTTTTGGACTGCGCTAGTTACAAATTATTTACATTCACTTTCAGCCCTAACAGAGTGATTTCACTGTTATTAATTAAATTCATAATACATACCATAAAAAAATTGTTTTAAGACGGAAAACCGAATTTCACTTAATCCATTAAGGAGAATTTTAAATTCTTTGAATGAATGAGTGCATTACGTTATTTAATTTAGGCTCGTAAAAAAAATCAAAATAAAAAGTCTAGGTACGAAATAAAAATAAGACGTTGATAATGGCCCCAGTGTTTTTTTTGCCCAAAAATTTCTGAAAAATAAAAAAGTTGTAGCATATTTTCAAAAATGCAATTTTTTTTGTCAAAATATCTCCAGAACTTGAATCGCTAGAAGCGGTTTTCAGGCGTCATAAGGCTTGTAACAAAATTGTCTTAAATATGGAATGGGTACGGAATCCGGTATTTCCCCGGTATATGAATATTTCAAAAATTTAAGCCCCAATGTTAGTACGAACTGGTAACTACTCAGTACTCAGCTAAATTGACCAGCTTCTTTAACTTAATAACTTCCTTGTATATAGATCAGTATTTCGTCGTAGAACAACGGTAAGATCTGACTCACAGAAAATGATGCATTTACGTGAAACTGTTAATCAACCGCCTTATACGCCTGAGGTCAAACTTGGGAACGAATTAAATTCATGCCTTTAGCTGACAATGTCGTCAGATAGTGTTAAACATTATGGATTATAAATTAAAAATTAACAACTTGAGCGAAACAATATTAAAAAACATAAATAAAAAGACAAAAGAAACAATATTACTCACAAACAGTGGGTAAACTAATCTCTCTCACTAACATAATACAGGAACCAAGTGTTTGGATGTAACTATAAAAGTGCCTAATAATTTTTTTGAAATGGATATAAGTACCCAATTCTTGCTTATCTATTTGTCTTTTGTTAGCATCAAACACTTATTATTAAAAAAAAAGTTAGTTGCTTGTGTTCGTTTACGTATTGTAATCGTGAAAAAATCACCCTCCCAGATTTTTGCAGATCTTTGCGTTTTAGGGTCCCTAGGTTCCGAAAAACATGTTCTCCTATTTCCGTCGGTCCGTCTGTACGCAGCATAGCTCAAAAACTGCCTATCCGATTGACTTCAAATTTTGGTAAAAAATCGAGAGTTATATGGGGAAGGAGTGGTTAAATTTGGGTAAAAATTCAATATAGCGGAAAAAGTGGCATCCTCACAAAATGAAAAAAAATATTAATAAGAAACTACTTATCGAATGGATCTCAAATTTTGCACAAAAATCAAGCATGAAACAGGGATCAATTGGTAAAGTTATAGTGTGAGTCTTGTGCGATCAAACAAAATGGCAACCTAATAAAATATTTAAATATTCGGTAAAATTCCATTTCCTGAAGTAAAACCTTCCTTTTAAGGCGGAAAATAATAAGTGTTATAATTTGTTGTTCATAGACCATGTAAACAAATTTATAAATAATAATAATAATAGAACAGAGCAGATACCTAGGCTTCCATCAAAGCACCAAAATTAACCACACTCATATCAAATCAGAGCTCAAGAAGGAATTTAAAACCAGACTCACAAAACTACTAAAAACAAAATTGAACTTCAGAAATGGAACTAACGAAAGCTATTAACGCCTTCGCCATATCTATTCTTACGCATTCGTTTGGTATCATTAAATGGTCATACATAGACATAGAAAACATTCACATTCTCATACGCTCTGAATTCACTAAACACAGGCAGTTACATCCCAACGCATTCAAGGAAAGACTCACCATCGAGAATAAAGAAGGAGGAAGAGGAATTATAGATATACAATCGCTAAATAAAAAACAAATAGACGAACCCAGAAAATTCTTCTTCTTGAAAACGAAGACTACAAACTCTACTGGGACATTGACATACACACAGATAAAACAATCTCCGCAAACAGACCCAATATTACCTTTCAATCCAAAAAAGAAAAGATCATTTATTTAATTGGCATGGCTGCCCCAACGACCAAAACATCCAAGCGAAATACAGTGAGAAGATTGCGAAATACACCGACTTGGAAATGGAAATAAAAAGTCTGAGGAGAGAGAGAGTCATTATATTTTCCTCCTAATTAGGACTTAATACACACATTCACAGGAACATTCAGAAATCGGTAATTTTGAAAACATGTAGCATCGTTAGATCATTTCTTCATACACAGTAGTTGTTTTTTTCCTTTTTTTTTTGGTTTTTTTGGTACTGACTTGGTATAATCCCGTCAGTATAAAATACAACCACAGGAATACTGTGAGACAAAAAAAAGATAATAATAATTTAAAAAGATATAAAGTAAATAAATTCACCTTTACCCACAACTTCCCACGTACATAATTCCTCTACACAAAGATAGCACATTTTATGAATTGATTTAGGCGTTTGATAATAAATTGTAAATAAATAAATAAGTTACAGGACATATATAAAGTTATTACCAAATAATTATATACATACATAAACTGTGTTATCTGTACATAGTGGAATGTTGTTGGGAAGTTGAAAGTAAAGGCGTATTCACCGACTTTTTTACATAGAGTTGTAAATTGTATTTCAGAAAAATGTTTTATATCCAAACTTGCTTACTTAACAAGGGTTTCTGTAAAAATATGAGGTTCTTTTCAATGCTCTCTAAAATGCCCAAATTAATGATAAATACCTGGGTATTTCCCATCAGCAATCTCTCATAATAAGGAAGACCTCATACAGAGTCCCTACTTCCGGACATACTGTATATGTTCGAGTATTGCTGTTTATTTCTTCCTGTCTGTCCTAGATATAGCAGACAGCTGGACATATTTTTCTCAGATACGCTAGTTTATTTTTAGCTTTACTACATTAGTTAAATCATACATAACCGATGGCTTAAATAATGGGAGCTTTCGAATAGTGCATCTATTTTTATTCTAAATAAACAATCTGTATATTTTATTCATTTTGATCTTGTAGGGGTGAACTTTATATTTCAGAAATAGGCAGTAAGTTTAGTCTTAAGTTTTACTCATGTCATCAGTTTTTACTAATAGAAATAAGTGCTTATATCTATAAAAAATAAATATTCATTTCATTTACCATACTGATTGAGACAAATTTTAAAAGCACTTTTAGTGCAATATATCTTTTGACCTACTAAAAATTTAAAGGTTATAATGGTTTATTTGCGCAGGCTTAGTCATTAAAATCATTATACGTAAATAGCACAAATAATCAAATTTGGCATGGCCTAACATCATTTTTTTTCAGTAATAAAAACAGTTCCGCTTATCAGATAACTGACAAGTTCCACGGCAATCTTGACTGATTTTAAGGCGATTATTAGCAATAATAAAAGAGTAATTTTCCTTTCATGGTAAACTTGAGTGACCTCAGAAACATTTATTATTCTATACATTTCGAAAATGAAATTAATAAAAATCGGTAAATTTCCTTTACCCGGAAATTCCCTCTTTATAAATCTTTCCTTTTATTAGGAATAGTGAAGTGTGACCAAATTTAGTTCATATTGGATTTCTACCAATATTTTACCAGTTTCTACCTATCCCACACTTGATTTTTGGTAATAATTTAAATTAAATTGAATAAGCAGTTTTTACGTAGACACATACCGCCATTTTGTTCCGTCATGTAGAATTCGTACCAGATTATACTTAAATCACACTTAATGCTTGCACAAAATTTGAAATTAATCAACTAAGGAATTTTTGAGGCTGATTTTTTAAATATTTTATTAGGCCTCTATTTTGTTTTGCTATCTTGGATTCATACCAAAATAATACTAGTTCACTCCTATCTAATACTTGATTTTTGTGCAAAATTTGTGGTAAATTAGGTAATTAGTTTTTTATTAAGTAATTTTTTTTATTAACATTTCACTAGGCCGCTATCTTGTTCCGCCATACCAGATTTTTTCTAAAATATTATCAGGTAAGCCCCATGTGACCCTTAATGTTTGACTAAAATAAAGTCGCAGTTTTTACCACATACCACGAACATGTTATTTGGACGCCATTTTCTTCCGCCATCTTGAATTCGTATCATAATTGATTATTGCACCAAATTTGAAATCGATCTATTAAGAAGTTTTTTCAGGGTGAATTTTTAAATATTTTATTAAGTCGCCATTATGCTTCGCCGTCTTGGATTCGTACCAAAATTTTACCAGATTTTCTCATAATACTTGATTTTTGTGCAAAATTTAAGGTAAATTGGATTATTTTTTAGGTCATCCCCATATAACCCTTAATTTTTGACCAAAATTCAAAGTCAATCGGATTATTAGTTAGCCGCGAACAGACAGACCGACGGAATTGAGAAATCATGTTTGTCGGCATCTAGGGACCCTGAAAAGTAATGGTCTGAAAAAATCTGGGTCACAATTACAATACTTCCCTTTACGAGGGAAGTAAAAATAATTGAACTTATAATAAAAGAGCTACGACATAAAACGGGTATTTTTTATTAGAACATCTAACTTTTCTTTAAAGGGATATATATATATCGAAATAAATTTAAATCCTGGATTCTGCTACTGCACACAACACGAACAAAAATTTCATTAGTCTAGCGAACGAGACGGATGATTATCCAAATACAAAATATGGTGTTTGATAACAGAATATCGGAAAGTCCACAGTTTTTCAGTTAACAAAAAGATACACTTTTTTGAAACAGAAAAATTAGAGATGAAAAACTACTGACTTTCCGATAATCTTCTCAGATAACACGCTTTAAAACCACACAAATTAAAAAATATAATTTTAACATGTGCATAAAAATAATATTAAACGTATAGTAATTACTACTAGTTTTTGACTTTGACAGTGTAATTCTGGATTTCAAAATTATACCTGAGTATTACCTTATAAGTCCTACAGTTTTATATCATCTGCTGATGATGCTAACTTGGTTAGCGAAACGCGCGTCCAGAACGTAACAAGTTTTGGTGTAGTGTGGTTAGAACTCTTGTATTTTGATCTGAATTACCTTATAAGAAAACATATTTTAACGTTTTAAAGAAAATTATATTAAAATAAACAAAAATGTCTCAACAATGTACTCTAACCTAATGAAGAAAAATGCCAGGATTCCAAGTATCAAATAAAAAATAGAATATTCCATTGAAAAACTATCGTGTTTTGTTTTAGATTCAGTTCTTATTACTGCTTTAGTAAAAGGTTAGTACTGGAATCGTAAAAAAATCACCCTCCGAGATGTTTTCAGATCTTCAAGTTTCAGCGTCTCTAGATGCCGTAAAACACGTGTTCTCGATTACGTCGGTCTGTCTGTCTGTCGGTCTGCCTGTTCGCGGCATAGCTAAAAAACTACTTACCCGATTCACTTCAAATTTTGGTCAAAAATTAGGAGTCATATGGGGATGACCTGGTAACATTTTGGTAAAAATTTAAAATGGGAAAACAAAATAGCGGCCCAGTGAAATTTTAAAAAAATTATTATTAAAAAAAGCACCGCATGTCCAATTAAAAATGGTCTTCGGCCATAACTTGGTAACCGTTGATCACACAATTATGGGGAAAAATATTTAGAGGTAAATCGGCCAAGAAAAATCGCTGAAAATTATTTTCAAGTTCTAAAAATTGCCGCTAGGGCGCGTAAGAGCAACTCAAAAATGGAAATGCCGATTTTCTCTAGAATTTTCCTAGTTAAGATTTGTCGAAAATATAAGCATTGTATTCTTTAGGTAATTATGCAATTTTTTGCTATTTTTTTTTTTAATTTCAATAATAAAGTGTTGGGGAAGACCAAACATTTTTTCTTTCAAACGTTTATATCTTTTGGATGAACCAGTTACATTGAACTTGGTGCCAGAAAAAGCGATTTTTTTCGTCTTCATGTAGAGCTATTATCTGTACGGTAATGATTCCATTAGTAGTCACTAGATGGCGTTTCTTCGTAATTCTTCAAATAATACGAATTTTCTCAAAAAAATCAAATGGTATGATATAACCTTTTTGTCACATTTTAATTTAAGACTATAAAAAGTATCCAAGTGAAATAAAAAAATGCAGGTCAGTATTTACATTAAAAAAGTTGATGATGGTCGCCCGAATCCGAAACGTCGGATTGGAAAACTAACCTCACCAATTTGTAGAGTGGGGACAATGATAAAGTGAAAATTATCTTCATCTGTCATTTCAACTAAGCCTAAAATGATTGTTGAAATTACTTCCTCATTGCCACTTTTTCCTCTCTACAAATGGGGGAGGTTAGTTTTTTAATCCGACGTTTCGGATTCGGGCGACCATCATCAAATTTTTTAATTTAAATACAAACCTGGATTTTTTATTTCACTATTCGATAACTTTTATAACCTTAAATTAAAGTCATCATCCCATTTGAGTTTTTTGAGAAAATAAGCATTATTTGAAGAATTACGAAAAAACGCCATTTAGTGACCACTATAAGCTTTACGTGAAGAGCAAAAAAAACGCTTTTTTCTGATACAAAGGTCAATGTAATCGGTTCATAAAACAGATATAACCGTTTGAAAGAAAAAAAATTGACCTTTCCCTACTACTTTCTTATTGAAAACAGAACAAAAATTAAAAATAGAAAAAAGTTGCATAATGACCTGAAGAATACAATTCTTATCTTATATTATATATGCATGACCTTTTTTGTTAGTCATCAGTTATTTATGAGCATTGTTGCCCCCTTCCCTGGAAACGGTTCTACGGGTGTCTATGGAGATAAACTGGTAAAATTGACTTTAAATTTTGCAGAAAAATTAAATGTGATGTAGGGATAAACTGGTACGAATTCAACATGACATAACAAAATCGCGGTGTGTATCAATGTAAAAACTACCTATTGAATTTATTTTAAATCATGCCCAAAAATCAAGTGTGGCATAGGTAGAAACTGGTAAAATATCGGTAGGAATTCAATATGATGGAACAAAATGACGACCAATAAAAATGTTTAAAAAGCCAGTATATAACTGTTCCTAAATAACTATGTGCTGAACTAACTTGGGTCACACTTCACTTTTCCTAATAAAAAGAAATATTCATAACGCGGGAAGTTCCGGGTAAAGGAAAATTACAGTATTTTTTACGAACTTTTTCAAGCATACTGTATATGTATATATATTAGGATTCTTAAAACATGAAATAAAGAACAATCTAGCGTAATGGTCTGGAAGTCAGTAGCCAAACAAACATTGGAGGACGGATAAAAATTGACTGATACGACAATGAGGAATAGATGAAAACGTTAATATGCAATATCTGGCAACTCGACGTAATGTTTCCCCCATGTGTGAAGTCAAAAACAAGATAATCATTGATGTATTATTAATTAACATGAATTATTAATGAAATTAAAAATGTGCCATTCTTAAAATAATTACTAAATATGATGCATTTATTAAGTTTCTATGACTTGACCATTTTGATAAAAGTTTAAAAATATTTGCTTAATTTTAACATCATTTTAATGGAATAGAACTAATAATAGACTTATTGGCAGCTGTTTTTGATATACGCAGGGATCTACTATTTTAACGTATTAAGTCGGGGTTACAGCGACAAAACATCTATACAAGCTGTTGTGTCGTTTTCGTTTTATTGCTGCAATTTACTATCACTACTAATCCAAAAAATTTAAACAAAACACTTGCGTTGCGCAGCTGTGACGTCGCCACGTTTTAGATGATATTTCATATTTGCGATCATTTTTTACTTCCCTCGTGAACGGGAAGTATTGTAATCGTGAAAAATCACCCTCCGAGATTTTATCAGACCTCTACGTTTTATTTTGTTTGCGGCATAGCTAAAAAACTACTTACCCGACTGACTCCAAATTTTGGTCAAACAAGAATTATATGGGGCTGATCTGGTCACATTTTGGTAAAAATCCAATATGGCAAAATAAAATGGCAGACTAGTAAAGTATTACTTTTCTTACTAAAAAACTACTTACCGAATTTATATCAAAATTTGCACAATAATCAAGTATTATGTAGAAGTCAACTGTTAAACTTGGTACGAATCCAAGATGGCGGAACAAAATGGCGGCTTATTAAAATATTAAAAAATTTATCCTGAAAAACTACTTAATGGAATGATTTCAAACTGCGTGCTATAACTAATTGTGATATATGTAGAGAGTAACTAGTAGTATTGTGGTACTAATTCAAGATGGCGGAAAAAAATGGCAGCTAAATAAAATGTTGGTAATCTTGAAAAAAATCGCCCTCTCAGGTTTTACATATCTTCACGTTTTAGCATCGCTAGAGGCCAGAAAATCTGTTGTCTGTTTGTCGATCTGTCAGTGCGCGGCATAGCTTAAAAACTACTTATCCGATTGACTACAAATTTTAGCCAAAACTTAAGGGTCATATGGGGATGACCTGGTAATATTTTGGTAAAATCCAATATGCTGGAACAAGATGGCGGCTTAGTGAAACGTTAAAAAAATATTACTGAAAAAACTAATTATCAAATTTACCACAAAAATCAAGTGTTGCATAGGAATGAACAGGTAACATTTTGGTATTAATCCAAGATAGCAAAACAAAATGGTGGCCTAATAAAGTATTTAAAAAATCAGTCTGAAAAAATTACTCATTAGATTATTTTTGTTGCAAGTATGATATAGAAATAAAGTGGTAAAGTTGTGGTGCGAATTCAAGATGGCAAAACCAAATAGCGGTCAATATATTTTTTTTAAATCAACGTAAAAAAATCTTGTTCAGCTGACTTTAAATTTTCCAGAAAAATTAAATGTGATATAGGGATAAACTGGTACGGATTCAGCATGACGTACCCAAGGCCGTATTCCGTTTCCAATCTTGGTTTCGGTTTCGGGTTCCGTATTCATCGGTTATCTGAAAAGTCGGTTATTTACGGAACTGAAAATAACTGTCAACAATGTCACCAGAACAACCGATGAATTTTGTTGGTTGTCGGGTAGCCATGTCTGTCAATTATTTGACGGGTGTTCCGTTTTTAAAGGGTATTTCAGAAACCGCTGTTAGACTTCTGTCAATTGGATTGGTTAACCAGGTTTGGAAACAGAATACGGCCAAAGTGGCACTGTATATCACACTATTTATTAAATTTATTTTAAATTATACCCAAAAAATCAAGTGTGGCATAGATAGAAACTGGTAAAATATTGAAGAAAAACATCCAATATGATGGACTAAAATGGAGCCCAATAAAAATGTTTGAAAAGACAGTATATATGTGTTACTAAATGACTATGTACTGAACTAAATTGGGACACACTTTACTATTCCTAATAAAAGAAAAGATTCATAACGAGGGTGGTTCCGGGTAAACGAAATTTACCGACTTTTTTAATTCATTCAACTAATAGTTTGTGAATTTGTAAATTAGGTGAAACATGAGCGTTTCGAAATAGGATTAGCCCCTGTTTTAATCTGGCAAAAATTATTCATAAAAATGAGTTTTTATTATTTTAAGGCGAAATCGCTCTAGCTAAAGCTCTTGCGATTTTTGCAAGTAATAAAAACTCATTTTTATACTCATAATATTTATAATAAAATCACGGTCTCTTGATATATTAGCTACGACAAAATTAAATTCAACCTTAAACATTGCTTCAATAACAGCTACTGCTGCTTTTCCGCCGTCTTTAAAACCCAGGCTCTATCCAGAAAGGAGCAATTCATCAAGTTGATTATTAAAACTGTAAGGCACGGCTGCTTGGGTACAGCTGTTTTGTACGAATTGTTGGTACAGCCCGTTACTAAAAAATATTTTTTGATTTATCTTAAACTGGGACAATAAAGTTATGGATCTGTAAAATAGTACTATATTTTAAGTGCCGAGTTCCATTATTTCATGCCTAATTCGAAAAATCGCTTATTATGAATTAATTAAATTACTTTTTTAATTTACTTGAAATAGTTTTTCACGAATTGATCACTGCCGTTTTGGCCGGCAGGGAGGAGATAAAGGGATACAGTTACCCCATGTTGCTTTGGAGGTTTAATGTTCAATAATAACAAAAACAATTGTAGTGGGTATTGTTCCATTTGGCTTTGCTTGACTGTTGTTTACCAATAAATCAAACGACCAAAAATATCATAAGTCTTTTTTTTCGGAACAAGTTCCTGTTTTATTTTTCATTTAGTTCTCTGTTCATACATATTATACGGCTTATTTTTTTATGTCGTAAGATTTGGACTGTGACAATTTTTTTTATAAATAGCCAAGTGATATAAAACGCAGTAATTACAAAAAAATACCGAAATAGTTTGATTTTTTTTTTGGTTATTGCTTGGTTTTCCTAGATATTTTTGCTGCCCACAAAAAAATTTAAAATTCTTTTAGTGCAGTTTTACTTCATTATGGCGCCCCTACGTTTTTATCTTTATGAAATCCCTCTATATGCCGCTATACAACGCTCCATTTCATTGCCCCATTAAAAGGCTTTTATTGCGGAACAGTGATATGAAAGAAATAACTATTTAAATGGCCAGTCCCCATATGTTCTCCCCTTCCCCATATTTCAATCAAGACAGCGGCTTAACTGGTATAGCTGTTCATTATTCAGCAACCATATCGCTCACGACTGCCACTTATAAATAAATACTAGGGAGACACAGACGAAATTCTTATTTCGACTGTAACTATAGTTTTAAAATTACATCTGAAAAGTATAAAATGAAAAGTGACTTCCATATAAAAAGACTTAATAGTGTGGATAGTTACCAATAACTTCTTTGCGGGTTTTGTATATATTTGTAGTAGCATCAGGTTATGTAACAACTTTTAAAGCTCAAAATAGATAAGACACAGAATCAATTTCTAATAATAACCCTATAAGAACTAATCCAGCACGTTAAAACTAAATTTTCAAAACTAATAAAATAGAAACAATAATCAAACCGACGAAACTCCTGATATCCTTCTTCAAACAGTATAATTTACCAACGCGTGAAAGTTCTGAACCTGACCTAAAAGCAAATTCAATAGAAACGATCCAAACAACCAATGAAGGGTAATGTGGTCGGTTTCAACCTCCCCACATGTTTGGCATTTTTTTTTACTACGGCAATTATTTTCTTGTATGTCCATATAGTATATATTTATAAAATTGTAAGACGTACGATACTACTGGAATTTCATAGTTGTATATGTCCAGGGAAGATTCTCCCCTTAAACGCTACTAAACATGTTCCTTTTTTACATAATTTGCTTCGTCTTTAGAGAAATAAGGTTTCCGTCTCATTTACTTTCTTTAACACGCCTTTAAATATACCTTTACACCTTATGATGGACTCCGGTAAGTACAGGGTGGTCCAATAATAGAGGATGTCGGCTGTAGCTCGGGAACTGTTAATGAGAGAACTTAAGAAAAAATATTTATGAGTAAATCGGCCAAGAGAAATTTATAGATTATTTTTAAGTTCAAAAGTTTGCCGGTAGGGGGCGTAACAGCGTGACACAAAAGTGTAAATGCCAATGTTCTCTTAAATTTGCCTAATTCAGGTATGTATAAAATTTAAACATTGTATTCTTTAACCAATTACGCACTTTTTTGCTTAAGACCATTTTTGTCTATTCTCAAAAATAAAGTGGTGGGGGAAGGTCAAACATTTTTACTTTCAAATGAAGATGTCTCTGTTTTGGAAAAACCGATTTTATTCAACTTGATGACGAAAAAACGTACTTTTTTTGCTCTACTCGTGGAGCCATAAACCGTATCGCAATGACTTTGTTAGTGGTCATTAGATGGCGTTCTTTAGAAATTCTCCAAATAATGATGATTTTCTCAAAAAAATCAAATGGTACGCTAAGACTTTTATATCACAATTTATTTGATAGTTATAGAAAAGCATTGAATAGTGAAATAAAAAATCCAGATCTGCATTTAAATTAGGAAAGTTGATGATGGTCTCTTAAATCCCAAACGTCGGATTGGAAAAATGACGTTGCCATTTTGTAGGTGAGAAAAAGTGACAATGACAAAGTGGAAATTATTTTCATCTCTCATTTCAATTAGGGAAACCCGAAAACTGGAAAAAAAAACAAGGCTCCAATGGAAACTTTAGTTATTATAAAATTTTAGAATTAATTGAAATGAGAGATGAAAATAATTTCCACTTTGTAGTTGTCACTTTTTCTCCTCTACATAACGGCAAAGTTAATTTTCCAATCCGACGTATAAATTGTAATATGTCATGGCGTACAATTTGATTTTTTGTACACTATATCGTATCGTATCTTTAGCAAATATTTGAAATAAAACGATACTTTCCTTTTTTTTTCTTATTTTTGAAACAAAATTGATTTCTTATGGTTTTTTTTATTTCCTTCGTAAAAGGGAAGTATTGTAATCCCAAACAGAGATATCTACATTTGAAAGTAAAAATGTTTGACCTTCCCCCACCATTTTATTTTTGAAAGAAGACAAAAATAGTCTCAAGTAAAAAAGTGCGTAATTAGTTGAAGAATATAATGCTCATATTTTCAACATACCTCAATTATGGAAATTTAAGAGAATATTGGCAATTACACTTTTGCGTTGCTGTTAGGCCCACTAACGGTCAACTTCCAGACTTGAAAATAATTTACAGCGATTTCTCTTGGTCGATTTACCTATAAATATTTTTTTCCTTAAGTTCTGTCATTTTCGGTTCCCGAGCTACAGCCGACGTCCTCTATTATTGGACCACCCTATATATTATGCAGGCTTTTTTAATGAATTCGCTATTTCCAACAAAATTAATAGCTGCTTTTGGGTTGTCGAACTCGACAATCGTTTTGTTTCTTTTTCCTCAAAAACCTTCATAGCTTTTATTTTACCATGGATTGTTAAAACTGTTAGAACAAAGGGAGTGTTAGTACATTTTTTTTATTTTATTCCTTCACGTAGCTGCGATTTGAGAAACGTCCGCACTTCACAGGAGCTGGATCGGAAAAAAAAACAATATTGAGCTTGTTCGGGCTGATGTTCAGGTAGAACCAAAAACTTCCCCAAGACGACGTGCAGCGCAAGAATGATCCAATGATTTGTTCGAAGCATATTGCGCACCACACAATTTTTTTAATAAACTTCACGTTCTTTTGAATAAAAGGAGGGTTTTCTGTTCCTCAAAAACGATCATTTTGCTTGTTAACACAATCAGAAATGTAAAAATTAGCTTATCAAATTTTCCCAAAAATTGGGTGCTGCTTCCACTAAGTTACAATTTAACAGTTTCTGGGAGTTCTTGAGGCGAATAACGCTCTATAGCAAAATTTATCTTTCTACATTGATATCAAATTTTATTTTCGACAGCTGTCAAAGAAATAGCAAAATTAACAAAAGATCGTACGAGCCGTTTCGAAGGACCTTTTTACTTTTCTAGTAAAAGGGAAGTATTGTAATCGTGAAAAAATCACCCTCCGAGATATTTTCAGATCTTCATGTATCTGGGTCCCTAGATGCCGAGAAACATGTTTTTTCATTTCCTTAAGTCTGTATGCCTATCTGCCTTTTCGCCGAATAGCTAAAAAAACACTTATCCAATTTACCTCAAATTTTGCACAAAAATCGAGTATGATATAAACTCGGAAAATTGTGAGGCGCTATTATGGTGAAACAAAATGGCGGCCTAGTGAAATGTTTAAAATATGAGTATCAGAAAATTACCTTATCCAATTAGGTTGAAATTTTGAACAAAATTCAAGTGTGAAACCGGCATGAAAGCACAAAATTTTATTAACCCTAATATAGCAAAACAAAATAATTAAATTTATAAGAACTCAATAGAATTCCATTTCCTAGAATAAAAACCTTCTTTTTGTAGAAGAGAATATTAAATGTTATAGTTTGATTTTTCTATTGATCATGTCTATAAATTTAAAATAATATATAAAATGAATAAAAACAAATTAAGTGATTTTATCAATAGGTAATGTAAGTTAAATCTGGATAAAAAATGTTGTAGAGATTAAAAATGTATATTTGTTTTGCCTTGATAGACACAGCATAAAAATGTATTAAAACGCCAGAAAATATATCGAAAATACATTTGAAGAGAAAATATTTAAAAATCGATACCCCGGACCATCCCTCGTAACGAATTCCACCCCTTTTTGACGGTTTTTTCTTTCAATTGCGTGAAGTTCCTAAACGGATTGAGACAGAAACAATTCCATAAAGTGAAAAATACTCAGAATTTTGTGCAGAATTCGAATATGCAAGAAAATATTGAAATTTGAAAAAAGGATACTTTTTGATGTACGACCATTTTGTCACTCTGTACAAATTACTAAATAACTCCGTGCGGAACAAAACTGTGCCATATTTCGCTTTCCTTAATAAAAGGAAGTATTCATGACTGGTAACGGCAATTTACCGATTTTTAGAG
Source organism: Kuschelorhynchus macadamiae (assembly GCA_030620095.1). Classification (NCBI taxonomy): domain Eukaryota; kingdom Metazoa; phylum Arthropoda; class Insecta; order Coleoptera; family Curculionidae; genus Kuschelorhynchus; species Kuschelorhynchus macadamiae. The sequence goes on from JAUTXW010000383.1 coordinate 1,832,093, forward strand.
AACTATAAAAATCAGTCAATAAAAAATGGTTCGATATTATCTAAACTTGTTTGCAAAAATAAAAACATATACAATAAAAAATTAACATTAATAACTTTCAAATATTAAAAATTTTAATTTTGAAAAGATCTTGTTGCTTTAGGGACCATCTTAACGCAAAAATTAAATAAAACGTGTAATATTAGCATATATAAACCTTCAATTTTGTAACTATTAAAAACGCCCGCGGCTAGGAAGATCTATATTTGTTTATTTTGAATCTCCAACACGTATTTTCTGACAATCTATGATGTCATGTTTATTTTTTAAAGAAATGCATATATGTGCTAATTAATTTTTCTCACGCTGACTTGTTTTGACTAAATTTAGAACATTAGAATAATCCAAACGAGAAGGAGAGAAAGAAAATGAAATTGTTTATCAGTTTCACAGTTATTAATGGTAAGGCTAAAGCCATTTATTTGTTGGTTTACTGGCGGAAGATAAGATTAAAACATATTAACCTAATTCGTTTGTACACTATATCGTATCGTATCTTTAGCAAATATTTGAAATAAAACGATACTTTCCTTTGTTTTCTTATTTTTGAAACAAAATTGATTTTTTATGGTTTTTTTTATTTCCTTCGTAAAAGGGAAGTATTGTAATCGTGAAAAAATAACCCTCCGGAATTTTTTTCTGATCTTCACGTTTCAGGGTTCCTAAATGCCGAAAAACATATTTTCTCGATTCCTTCTGTCTGTCTGTCTGATCGCGGCATAGATAAAAAACTACTTACCCGTTTGACTTCGAACTTTGGTCAAAAATTAAGGGTCATATGGGGACGACCTGGTAACATTTTGGTAAAAATCCGATATGGCGAAACAAAATGGCGGCCTAGTGAAATGTTAAAAAAATTATTATTAAAAATCTGCTTATCCAATTTATTTTAAATTTTGCACAAACATCAAATAATATTGGAATCAACTTATCATATTTTGGTACGAATCCAAGATGGCATAACAAAATGGCGGACTAATAAAATATTTAAAAATTCAGCCTGAAAAAACTATTTAATGGATTGATCTCAAATTGTATGCCATAACTAATTATGCTATAGGGATCAACTAGTAACTGTTACTAATTCAACATGGCGGCACAAAATGGCGGCCAAATAAAATGTTTGTACTCGTGAAAAAAATCATTCTCTCAGGTTTTACATATCTTCACGTTTTAGGGTCACTAGCGGTATAGCTTAAAAACTACTTACCAGATTGAATTCAAATTTTAGTCAAAAATTAGGGGTCATATGAGGATGGACTGGTAATATTTTGTTAAAAATCCAATATTGCGGAACAATGTTAAAAGCATTATTATATTATACAATGTATTATTACTAAAAAACTAATTATCCAATTTACCTCAAATTTTTCACAAAAATCAAATGTTACATAGGAATGAACTGGTAACATTTTGATATGAAACTAAGATAGCAAAACAAAATAGCGATATATATAAAAATCAGCCTGAAAATACTACTTATTAAATTAATTTTAATCTTTCTGCAAGAATTAAGTGTAATATAGAGATAAACTGGTAAAGTGGTTGTGGTACGAATTTAAAATGGCGAAGCAAAACGGCGCGGGCGGCCACAAAATTTTTTAAAAAATCAGCGTAAAAAAATATATAATATAAAAAAATGTTGTTCAATTGACTTTAAATTTTGGAGAAAAATTAAATGTGGAAATGGGATAAACTGGTACGACACAAACAAATGGCGCCCAATAAAAAAGTTTAAAAAACAGTATATGTAACACATATATACTGTGACTATGTACTGAACTAATTTGGGTCACGCTTCACTATTCCTAATAAATGGAACAAAAATCATAACGGGTAAAAGAAATTTACCGATTTTTTTATTTGTACGTAGAATCAAACGACACGTATTCCCAAAAACATGCAGTGGAACACATCTTTATGAATAATTTATAATTTTTATAATTCTGTTGGTGCAAACATAAAGAAGAGAAATATTTTCGAGTCTTTTTTCTTAAACACTTTTTGCCTTTTCTCTAAAAATAAAGTGGTGGGGATATTCAAATATTTTTATAAATAAAGATCTGTAACTTCAAAACGGCTGAACGGATTTCAGCAAGATTAGTGTCGTTGAAAGGAGCTTTTCTTGGGCAACAAAAACTACCTTACTTGTGGTGATTGTAATTTTGTATTTCGCCACTAGAGAGTATTTTTCGACATTACGACAGAAATTGCAAAACTTCTTGAAAAAATTAAATCTATGGTAAGTATTACTTTTTTTTTCATGAAAAAATAGCAAAATGATGCCCAAACAAGCTAGTGAAAACCGCACCTTGATAACTTATTCCTCACCTAAAATATCGGTGAAAGAAAATTTAGTGAGAAAATTCTATGGATTTTGAAAAGATTTTTAATTTTTTCTCGAAAATTTTATTCGAAAAATGCTAAAAAGTAAGTATTGCTAAAAGTAACATTTAATAAAAGAAGGTAGAATTCTTGCTTAGGCGCATATTAACTATACAGGAACGAGTAGGTATATAATAAGTAGTAAGCCATGGAAGATAAAACAAAAACCCAATAACAATATTAGGAAAAACCTCAAATTTTATTTAGATGCAGTATAATTTATGTTAGCTGCACAAGTTAGGCTTTTAAAATACTTTTTACAAATGATGAAGCTGTTGATGTGATTGCTGTTTATTTCGAATGTCTTCAAAATACGGAAATAGCACAAAGAGTGTACGCTGTTCGATATCCAATTGCCAAAATTTTTCCCCGCTTAGTGCAACATTTACATAGCACTGGTAGTTTTCGGCTTATGTTCCTAAGACATAAAAATGAAAAAACAGAGGAAAATATATTGATTTTAATCCCCATGTTTGTACCAGAGCATTGTCTCTCGGAATATCACGTACTACTGTTCAAAATATTTTGAGGAATTATGAACACTAGAAAATATATTCATTTGAATGTATTTTTTATTGTTAGACTGCACCCATATCATTTAGTTTTTACATCAGGCCTTGAATGAACAAGATTTTGACCGTAGGTTGGATTATTGTTATTGGATGTTAGGCATAATACATGAAAATAGACTATTTTTATCTCAAATTCTTAAGACGGATGAAGCAACTTTTAACAGTGACGGTAAAGTCAATATGCATAATATGCATTATTGGTCTGCGGAAAATCCTCATTCGTTAAACGAAGTTCTACAAGGATTTTGGAGTCTTAACGTGTAGTGTGGCATCCTGATATTATTGGGCCATATTTCTTCAATCGACCACTAAATAGCAACGTGTTTCTAGATTTTTTTGGTCAACCAATTACCGATTTTGTTAGAAAATGTGCTACTGGAAATACGGCAAAATTTGCTTTTTCAACCGACGGTTGTCCAGCACATGAATGTGCGAGAACATCTAAACGCAGTATTTCAACAGCGGGTGATTGGAAGAGGAAGTCTATTTTCATGGCCATCCAGATCCTCAGACTTAACCTGCTTAGATTTCTATTTATGGGGGCGGTTAAAGGACGCATCGTCTTTCAAACTCCCCCTACAACTGCAAGACATGGAAAACAAGATTCAAAATGCAATTCTCAACCTATCAAGAGCCGAAATGAAAGCTGCAATTTTTCCATGCAGAGGCCACAATTTACATAAGGTTAAGTTAGGTTAGGAAACAAGATTCTATTTCAAGGCCATCCATCAACATTTGAACACCTCCACCACTTTAATTTTACAGATATGGCAAAAAGTGCTTAACAAAAAGACTTGAATTTATCTAACTTTAAAAAGCCTTTTTAATGGAGCGGAATTCCGAGAAACACCACTTTCTTAAATTCAAGATGGCGGTTACGCCCGTAGCGGCCATCTTAGAAACCTGACAATAATTTCCAGGTTTTCTTTTGGCCACTTTAGTTATAAAAAAATTTACCGCAAATATCTACAATGACTAGTTTCCCAGATACAGTTTCCTGCATGCTTATTTGGCCACACAGATGCTATAATTAAGCAAATTAATATTTATAGAAATTTTATAAAGGCAATAACTAACTAATTCGACAAACCTTGAAAAAATATGCAGAAGTTTTGCTATCAAATCGCATGGCAGGGATGTTTTTTTAATATTATTTGCATTGCTCTTTAAATGCCTCATTACTTCTACATCAGCATTCTCAATGCGTACCTTAAATCAAACGAGACAAGAAAGAGTGTTTGGTTGGAGTTATTAAGTCGAAGCTATTTTATGGAAAAACCGGTATGTTGTATTAATTCCGGCAGTACAAAAATGCTATTCCTTAAGTCTTATATATGATCCAAAGGAGGCTTCATTAAATATATATTATTTTCACAATACAATATAAGTATTTTTGTTTTTGCAGATTAGTTACACATATTAATGTTGTTAGTTATGTTAGTTATATACTAGTTTTGTTTTGTTGTTTTAAAGTTAAGTCCGCTTTTAATTTTCAATTTTTTTTTATTTACTTAAACAGAGTTTGAAAATTTGCTTGCCGCCAGTGTGTCCCGCACCCTTTGCAGCCCCGGGTCGAAACGTCCCTGAGAAGCAGCATCTAAGCATTTGTTACAACAGGCAAAATTTAACGCAATTTGATTACGCCGCCAGTAAATCTTAGCAGTAACACGTGACAAATGTCAAAATCGATTTTTAGGTTATTGGACCCGCAGAAGGCAATGCCCGTTAAACGTTTGATATTTTAAGGACGATTTTTTCCATATGTTACAACACCCAGACACTTACTGTATGTATTCATTAATCAACACTGATCAAAAAGAGTAATACAAAACTAACAGAATATATAATAAAATATACAATTATTTTAGTTTATAGTTATGCAAACAAGATGAAGAAAAGGACATTAATTAATAGAATCACACCACTCAACAAACCATTTTTATTATTTTTACTACATTTATTGAATCTCCCGAAGGGTGATTCGTTAAAACTTTTCCTTCTATAAATTATAATTATCGTACAGAGAGCTGATCAGAGCTCCCTACGTGATATGTTTGTTAAATGATATGAATATATTAATTCTGCTTTGAATTTTCCTGTTTTTTTTAATTTCTTAATTGGAGGTTGAAGATTTGGACCTCCCCCCTCCTACGAATTAAATATCTGGCTACGTGGCTGTATCCCACAAACAATAAAAAATTTGAACAGCGCACATCCCTTTAACAGTGTCACTAATATATTGCAATTAACCGGGATTATTGCGAATATCAGTTAACAACTAAGAAATAAGACGACCAGCCGGGATTGCATAAGTCAAAGCTAATCGTGATGGCACATTTTATCAATCAGTCGGGATTGATATGAATACCGGAAGCGGGAAGCTACTCACAGCGTTTATGTAAACTGGCGGCTACTGCCGCCCCTTTACTTGCGGCCCGGGAGCCTCATAGCCTTTGCATCCCCAGGTCAGAACGCCTCTGAGAAACAGCATCTAAGCATTTCTTACAGCAGACAAAATTTAATGAAATTTGATTACCCCGCCAGTAAATCTTCGCAATATCACGTGACAAATATCAAAATCGATTTTTAGGTTATTAGACCCGCAGAAGGCATTGCCCGTAAAAATGTTTGATATTTTAATGCCGATTTTTTCATCGTCCTTGAGAAGCAGCATCTAAGCATTTGTTACAACAGGCAAAATTTAATGCAATTTGATTATGCCGCCAGTAAATCTTAGCAATAACACGTGACAAATATCAAAATTGGTTTTTAGGTTATTGGACCTACAGAAGGCAATGCCCGTTCGGTATTTTAAGGGCGATTTTTTCCATATGTTACCGTTACGTTTATAGTTATGCAAAAGAGATGAAGAAAAAGACATTAATTAATAGAATCACACCACTCAACAAACCATTTTTATTATTTTTACTACGTTTAATAAATCTCCCCAAGGGTGATTGGTTAAAACTTTTCCTTCTATACATTTTTTATCGTAACACAGAGAGCTGATCAGTGACTCTACGTGACGTGTTTGTTAAATGATATGAATTAATTCTGCTTTCAATTTTCCTGTTTTTTTTTAATTGCTCAATTCGAGTTTGAAGATTTGGACCTCCCCCCACTACGAATTAAATATCTAGCTAAGTGCCTGTATACAAAATTTGAACAGCACACATCCCTTTAACAGTGTCGCTAATATATTGCATTTAACCGCAATTACTGCGAATACGGGTTGACAACTAAGAAATAAGGCGACCGCCGGGTTTTTTATAAGTCAAAGCTAATCGTGATGGCAAATTTTATCAATCAGTCAGGATTGATATGAATACCGGAAGCGAGAAGCTACTCACAGCGTTTATGTAACCGGGCGGTTACTGCCGCCCCTTTACTTGCCGCCCAGGAGCCCCTCAGCCCTTGCATCCCAGGGTCGGAACGCCCCTGAGAACCACCATCTAAGCATTTGTTACAGCAGACAAAATTTAATGCAATTTGATTATCCCGCCAGTAAATCTTCGCAATATCACGTGACAAATATGAAAATCGATTTTTGGGTTATTGGACCCGCAGAAGGCATTGCCCTTAAAAATGTTCGATATTTTAAGGGCGATTTTTTTCCATATGTTACGCATTCCAGACGATCACTCTACGTATTCATTAATAAACATTAATCAAAAAAATAATAATAAAAAACATAATGCGATTATTAATAATTTAGTTTATACTTATGCAAAATCGGTGAATAAAAAGATATTCATTTTTCACGCCATCATCAAGATCATTTTAAAAGGAGTGAATTATGTCAACTAGAAATAAAAACAAACCATTTTTATTATTTTTACTGTTTTTACTAAAATTACCAAAGGGTGAATCGTTAAAACTTTTCCTTCTACAAATTATAATTAGCCTAGCACAGAGAGCACTCATCAGTACTCTACGCGATATGATGTAAATTATATAAATTAATTAATTCAGAATTAATTGAACGGACCGAATGATATAATTTAAATTCATCAAAGAAGCACATAGCGGATATCCGCACGTCTTTAACAAATAAGAAACGGTGGCTTCTGTTATGGTGTACATAAAATAAATTTTGATTAAATTATTTAAATTATTTCATACTGATGCCTCCGTGTATAAAATTATTTTATTAATAATAATTTAATTTGAATTTCAAAGAAAATACTAGCAAAAAAAGAAACTTTTACGCTTTTACTGTCCAATTATCTTAAAATAATAATAATAAGCGCAATGTTTTCTATTTTTATTGTTGAATGACCGGTAATTAAGCCGATGATTAAAGTAGCTCGTGTAGGAGTTTTATTGCACTGTTTATTTTGCTTCGATCTAATTTTGTCTCTATTAATAAAAAGGTGTCAAAAATTTGGGAGCTTACTGGCACAAACTTACCCCTTGGTCGATATTTATTCATGTTAAATTTACACCCAAGTTATGTCTTTACTAAAATATACGATACATTATAAATTAGGTTAACTTATTTATTAACAAAATAATTTTGTAATCATTAGGGCGATGAAAAGTGAGGGTAAAAAAAGGAATATAAAACTATATAATTTACTTATGCAACTGTACCCTTTTAAAAAATAAAAAAAAAAAAATATATATATATATATATATATATATACAATATATATATGCATGTGAGAAAATTGCTTACCTGTAAATGGATGGGTACTTTCTTCACAGGAGTGCTCATATTTTTTTCTTTTTCTTGCTTTCTACCTTAAAAATCGAGCACCGCTAGTTTTATCGATATATAAAAAGTAACGAGGCAACACGCTCACTTTAGAACACAGACACCGCGCTGCTTTGCGCTTGAATCAAGGACCTTGCACCGGATGATCTATTCGCTAGTGCGCCACTGTACCGACAGCGCGACTGCGCGGTGGCGCACTCGATCAACCCTCCCTAAAGTATTGGCTGGAAACCCTTAACTCGGGAAGGAACGTGCCTTGCTTGGTGTAAAATGTAGATTTAGGGCTTTATTGTTTTTTTACAGGAGCGTAGCGGATTTTATTTGCTTGAGTAGTCGAGTAGTATTTAGGCGAATAGGTCAAGTCGACATGGTGGTCACTTCTTCAATGGTTTTTTTAACATTAGGCTCTTCGAGGACCCAAAAATCCTAAAATGTGTAATCCTTAATATACAGTATTATGTCAATATTTGTACAGCAAGTATTTTTATCACATTTCTCATCTTTGTTAAATACACTGGGGAGCCCTTGAAATGGATCAATATTTTTATGACTGTCGTAAAAGTTCTTTTAATTTTTTTGTTGTTTTCATTGTTGGCGTGTTTTTCCAAGAAACTAAGTAATATTAGGATTTCTCTGTTATCTCTGGTTATCTATCGACAGAGTGTTTCACGAAACCATGTCTTACCTTTAGCCCAGGTTGATCCTTAGCCTTTCATGGATGGTTAAATTTGATGTGTTTTCATTCAAGGTTTATTCTGTTCCCTAATGTCGTTCTTAAAAGAAGAAAACTAGGAAACTCAGGAGGTGTGACACTAAATATATGAAAAGACCCACAGGAACACTTGGTTTAAGTTACCTCGAGTGTTAAAAATATAATTTATGGTAATAATAAATTATTATATTTATTTATTATTTAATGTTTTGAATTTCTTGTCAAAATAATATTGTTAATTCAATTCTAGGATTTTTTTTCATTTGTGCTATATTTGCGATTTGCCTAACCAATATACGGATAGCTACGTGGTCAACTTAAAGGGCAACCCTTTGCTTGATCTTAGAACAAAAAGTTTATATAGACATTGGTGGTCCGCAAAGGTATCGTTTTGTCAATACGGTGTGTGAAAGTTTTTAAAAAAAGGTATAGATTCCTTTTTATATTTCCAATATGGAAACACCTATTTAATTATGATTTGGCACATTTTAAGTCAAGGTTATATTCTTCAAGTATTAACTTTTCGATACGATTGGGTCAATAATTACGACATTATTTGGGCGGATTCATGATTTAATGTTTTTTAGGCTATTGCGCCATATTACATTATACACGATTGTGTCAGCTGATTTTGGTGGATGACATCCATAATATTATGTAAAATGCAAAAATAAAACCTATTTATTACAAATACTTCAACTATGTTTAAAACAATGTGACACATTGTTCTTAAAACTTTACATCCCGAATGAACAAACCTTAAGGGTAAATGTTTATTTATATACAGGGTTGTTCAAAATTTGTATCTTCTGTCCCAAGTAGCACATATAATCATATATGGGCTAAATTGGCTAATATTCCTGGCCAATTAGCTGAAATTGCTAGCCAAAGTAACAGTTCTATTACAGTATAAAGACGGAAATATGGCTGAAGTGGAGAATAATAATTTGGCCATAATGGGGTAAACATGGCCAATTGGCAATTATACGACCCTCTCTTTTGATTTTATTTCTGGGTTTATTAGCTACTTTTTAACTTTAAAATCGAATTCGACTTGTTTTTAGCCGAAATTTGAGTGACATTTTTTTTCGAAATTTAGCTAAATAATTCCTTATTTTTCGCCTTTTCTTCATATATATGATAAATCATCAATTGTTTCAAATTATGTTGAAATAGTATTAACAGAGCCAATCAGTGTAAAAATTTATGAGCCAAGAGGAAATGCAAATATATCAAATCATGGTTTCGTAGAAATATATGACTATGACCTATTGTGTAAAATGTTTTAAGAAGTTTGACGGTTGGTAGGGACAAAAAACACTTGGGCAGGAACTTTTACTGTTAAAAGAATCTAAGATAGCCATGTAAAACACCCGCACCTTCTTGAAACTAAAAATTTCGATATTTTACTAAGTGAATTGATTAAAGAGTATGTAATGTAAGAAATATGCACGCAAATACGTTTTTATAGGTAGAAAGTATATGTTTTTTAAAGTGGTCAAGTAATGGCTGCTAGGAAATTAGTTTCGAATGTCAATAATGGCGGAAAGTTTTGGGCTATTTTTTAAGCAAATATTCCTTGAAATTGGTCACTTTGTAAGCAAATATTTATCAAATGGTAATAATTTTCAAATGTAACCAAAATGTAGCAATATCTACTAAAATTTTACCAATAAAAATGCCTACTTGGTTTGCTTTTAGTAGTCGCTAAAAAATGGCTAATTTAAGACCCAGGAGCCAGCATTAACAAAATTAAATAATAATTAATTTAAATATTCCACCACATATTTCATAACATGTGGTGGAATATTTAAACTTTTTATTAGACAATTTGTATGGTAAATAACTTATATTTCGTTTTTCTAAATAAATCTTCAGTTTGGTTTAAGTATAGTTTTATGGGTTATAAACGTAAATTTGAAAAAGTGGCGTTTTTTGGCAATTTTATAGCTAAAATAAGCGAAATAAAACAATTTTAGTTTAATTTTGAAACAAAAATATGATAATAAAGGCCATATTTTTTCCTGTCAATTTTTGTTGCCTTAAAATTTCATAATCTGGCATTCTTATATAGCTATTATTACTATAATTAAACTTAAATAATTGCTAAAATATTACCCCATAAAAGATATTTTTTGGCCAAGTAATTATGCTATAGCCTATGTACATTAAAAATTGCTGCTCAGTGGCGTAACTACAATATTGCGAGTGGTGCGGTTGCACCAGGTTCCCCTGGGGGCTCTGCGGCCCAGTTAAAGTCTACAAAAAAAACTATCGCATTATAAAAGCGAACTAAAAATTATCGATTTATAAAAGCGCACATTTAAGCAAGGAAATTACATTTACAAAACTAGGCGACTTTTATCGATAGGCGACATAAACCGTATCGCCGTGTCTATAAACTTTAACGCACACCAAACAGTCAAACAGCCTTTTATTTTTATTTGGCCTTCACCAGCAGGTTCATTTCTGTCGTAGCGGAGCGCTTTATGTCGGTAAAGATCAATCGATCAAAATTTCAACGGGGAATAGGAAGCGAAGATTGAAGATGCAAACTAATTACTGAACTGATAGTACATTTTAAGTTATTTGCTTTGGGCAGGGCAGCATTGCCCATTAGGCTCGGGCCTAGGGCCCGTCGAAAAAAGGGCCCGCCGCCGCCTCCCTGCAACAAAAATCGTTTATATAATTTTCCTTGTTTCATTTTATCAGTAAGTAGGTCATTTTTATATATTATTATAATAAAGGAGGGGATAAGTGTCTGCTATATGGAAGAGAGGACTTTTTTTTGGTCGTCTCTTTTTCCCGCGAACTTGGGGCCCATAAATATATTTGGGCGAAAATAATTAATCCGGCACTGGCTGCAATGCTTTTAGGGGATAGGGCCGATCGGAACCCGTAATGTCAAGCGGCCCTCGGGCCCCAAAAGTTGTAAATGTATTGGGTGCTAGACTGGAGCTGTTCTGAATGTTAAAACAAGATTTCAGTATTTTCTGCGATTTACGAAATCTCCTAATTTTTTTTATTTATATATACTTAGGGGGAGAGGCCCTGTTTTACTATTTGTAACCAGGGCCTCACGTTGTCTTGTTACGCCACTGTTGCTACTTTTAGAGGCCAAAAATCTAATTTGAAGCGAGCTTTCATGGCTAGAAAACAAACCAGGAATCATTTGCCAAAATTTGTCAAATCTCTGGTTTTTATGTATCTTTTATGGCTAACTGTTAGGCAAAAAAGCTCATCAGCTAATTTGTACTACTTGGGTTATGAGTAATTTTTCAGAAAAACGCAGGAACACGTGAAGTGGTTTAAATGGTTGTTCATCTTTTTTCTAATATTTTTAGCCCCCTCCCTGCAACCCCTTAATTTGCAGGCACCTCAACTTTTTTTTCAAATGTCAACCTAGGTCTATGAGATGGTCTTCTAAAACTGAATCCGATACTAGCAACAAATTAGGGCTGTGCTCATTTCGTTACAGTAAAACGAGTCCACATAAGTTTTTAATTAAAATTAACTATCAAAGTGAATGGAGTAATGCGGAACGACCTTGGATACCATAAGTTACACTGGCCGACAAACAAAAATTTTGTTATATCACAAATCAGAATAGCATAATCTAATAGAATGGACCTATCCAAATACGAAAATGACCAATAGAAAGTTGTAGCACGTAGGGTTTTCTTGTTAGAGTTGTAGAACCATATCGAATGTTACGATACTTAATATCTACAAAAAAAAATGATTTCAGAAAATTCTTAACTCTGTTTATTGACTGTGTCTACAGTTTTCGCTTATTAAACATACCATACATCTCAGAGAAAAGCAAACGAGAAAAATATTAACTTAAAACACTAATTAAACTTTATTTTTTCCGTTTATGAGGTGTCCTATCTTCTCTCTTCAAAAACCAACAGTAGTCACCCATCATGGCTGGATCCCATCGTCCTTGGTACCGAATTTCCATTGTTTTGATATCTTGGTGAACACTTTCACCCTGCTCGTCAATAACAGCTCCCAAACTGTTAGGAAAAAATGACAGATGGGAATGCAGGAAGTGAATTTTTAATGACATTTTGTCACCAAGTGTTTTACAGGCATCTAAGAGTTCATTAACTAATTGTTCATAATTTTCATCCATGTTGTTGCCTAAAAATCCCCTTACTACATTAACAAATGAATGCCATGCTCTGAGTTCCTGCCTGTTAAGTTTTTCTTAAAATTGACATCGTCCAGCAATTTTCTGATTTGTGGCCCAATAAAAATGACTTCTTTTAATTTGGCATCACTTAACTAGGGAAAGACTTGTCTTAGGTATTTAAAACCATCACCATCTTTATTCAAAGCCTTCACAAAGTTTTTCATCAGCTCAAGTTGAATGTGAAGAGGAGGCAAAAGGACATTTTTGGGATCAACAAGAGGTATAAATTTAACGTTTTGAGATCCCGGTTGAAATTCGCTTCTTTCTGGCTAAATTTTTGTTACATAATGCTGATTTATTGCACGACTGTCCCATAAACAAAGAAAACAGCAATATTTTGTAAATCCCCTCTGAAGTCCCACTAAAATCGCTAGAACTTTTAAGTCCCCACATATCTGCCATTTATACCTATTGTAGTTTATTTTATCCAAAATCGTACGCATATCGCTGAATGGGCAACTGGTATAGAGATTTTAAATTTCCATTATGCAATAACACAGCTTTTAAGCTATATATAGATGATTCTATGAATATGCGCCACTCACGGGGAGAATGTTCAATATCAAGTTTCTGCATTAAACTGTCTATATCATTACACGCGCACAACGAATTTTCTATACTGTAGAATTCAGAAAACATAGCATTTCTTTTTCTGAAATTCGTAATTTTTGTTTCTTTGTCCATTAGGTTCCATTCCTTAAGACGGGAACCCAGAAGTTCTGACTGTTGCTTGGATAACCCCAAATCACGTACTAAATCATTTAATTTACTTTGAACAATCAAATGTGGCTCGCCGGAACTGGGACCTGTGGTAAAAGTGGGATCGGTGCACTGTTCTTCTGAGCTGCCTGATGATGCGTTATCTCCATTATCTCCCAAATCAATAGCTTGCCAATTTAAAGGCGCACATTGCATTATTTGCATTATAAAGAACAGGTCGTATGGCAGATTGCAAATTTGGATATTCTATATTGTGCTTTCCCTTTTTGGAATAACCTTCAGTCTATGTTAGACAAAAATAACAATCGTCAGAATGACTGGTGGGTTCTCGCCATACCATTGGAACTGCAAAAGGCATAGTTTTTCTCTTTCCCTTTATCCACTGCACCAATGATACACTACAACTAACACAGTATACATGGGGAGCCCACCGTTTATCTTGATCCCAATTAACACACCAAAATATTTAAAGTAGGTTTTTTTTACATTTTCGGAAAATGGCCTGACTGATTTCACCAGAAATTCTCCACAAATATAACAAAATTTGTCAGGAGAAATTTTGCAACTTCGGCGCGTTTGACTCGACATTCTCGTCTTCACATACACTTACTTATCGATACACAGAGAACCACTCAGTTCGAAACTCAACAGAAGAGTGATGTTTAACGTTTATTTTATGTCTAATGTTGTAAACAACCCAGTCTAGGTAATTTTTCCGTTGTAAAATGGACTAATTTTAGCCGCCCCACAATAAAATTGTTTACCTGCCAATATAAAAGGTAATAGGGCTTTCCAAATATTTTTTTTATTATTGGGAGGGTATTTCCATTGTGAAAATAATGAGCTGGCCTGTGTTAGAAAAATCTTGTTGGCCAGTGTTATTAGACCACATCAACCTATCTAAATTCAGTTAATATTTCAGTTTGATCATTGAATTGTAAGCAAGTGTTCGTATTTTGGAACTCGAATATTTTTGAATTATGGTGCCCTCAGAAAAGCAGCGCATTGAAATTTTGATATTGTTGGGTTGTGGAGACAAAATATGGAGCCAAGATGGAGTTTGTATGTTGTTCAGTGAAATGTAGGAGGGATGTGAAGAGGATATTTCACAAATTTGAAAAACATGGGACCAAACGGGCCAACCACCCGCTTTAACTGAAGACAAAAAACTTGATATACTCCTATCAGTACAAGAAAGCCCACATTCTTCAACTAATAATTAGCGATAAATGACAATGTCAGTAGAGCTCCTGTACAGCGGTTATTAAAGAACCATTAAAGTATATGTTGTATAGGAACTTCTTGAAGATGACTACGATAGCAGAATACAATTCTGTGAAGAAATGATGTTAATAATATATTTTTTCAAAATATTACCTTCTTTGATGAGGCTAAATTTTATTTAAATGGAAAAATAAAGAGACATAATTATAGATTCTGGTCTAATCAAAATCTACAGTGGATACGTCAGGAACATATACAACATCCCCAAAAAGTCAATGTGTGGGATAGCATAATAAATAACAGAATTTTAGGACCATATTTCTTTGAAGAAAATCTTACTGCTGAGCGTTACTTAGAGTTCCTGTTATTCGTTTTAATACCTGCCTTAGCAGTAGTGTTCCCTAACGAGGGTGATCCTGCTATTCCCCATGAAAGCATGGGCGTGCGGTGAAATGTTAAGAAAGGGAAGCAATTTTTAGAAACTTGCCTGTTTGTAATGTAATTCGATTCTTCGATCATTATTTGCAAATTCGTCAATGACGTCATCATAAAAACGTCGATGCTCCGACATATTTTAGAGAAGTTTATTTTCAATGGACAACAGCGATGTATGCGAAAGTCTCTCCTGTCCCGTTGAATTTCTCACGAAATTTTTTATACGTTTTTAAGTGTTGAAAAATTGCATTCTACTGATGAACTTGTGTCAGGTATTGTCAATACTAATTCACACAATTTCGACACTTCGGTGTAGGCATCTTCCAGCTCCTTGTCTTTTAAAAATTGCATTAGTTCCTTAGCGTTATTTTTTGCGCTAATGTCATCAGTTTCTTAAATCATTTTTAGTTCAGATCGCAGTAACACTCGGTCGAAGAACTGGGCATAATGAAGAAGGAGAGATTTAAACGCATCTTCTGGAAAAGTTTTTCCTTTAAATGCATCAAAATTGTAGAGCTCGAGGAATTTAAAATCATTTTAACCGTTAAATCTATAGTTTATTTGTTGCTGAATTTGATCGATTATTTCATAAAAAAGGCGTCTGTATGATGCTTGAACATCTCCCACCTTATCGGTTCGAAGACGCTTGGCTTGTGGCTCTACATTTAACGTCATCGTTTTCTCCCAAAATAGGTCAAAGTCATCTCTTTTTTCGCTTAACATGGACTTAAAATCATCCACTTTTTTTAGACAAAAACCAGTATCATTTGTTTAGTTTGTAATATATTAAAAACATTGTCCGAGAATGGAAATATTTCTGAAAATATGTTCAACAAATAATTAAAATTAAAATCTCCTTTCAAACAGTCTAGTCCCACGTATCATTATTTTCTATTATATTCTCAAATGTCAATCAACACACGTCTTAACACATTATAGTTCCACCTAGTAGGAGCTACTTTGGGCAATCGTTTGTGGACAATGGAGTCCAAAGCTTGTGTACGTTTTGTCGACTTGGAAAAAAAAGCAGCCATGCCACTTAAAGTAACGAAAAATACTTTACACTCTTTAATGTGATTGATGGACTGGGATAAAACTAAATTTAATTTATGAGCAAAACAATAGACAAACACAGCACTTGGGAAAGTTTCTCGAACTTTAGCTTGCTAATTGTCCTGTCATCACTGCAGCTCCATCAAGCTTTGAGCAACTAATTTTTTCTCTCCATTAATTTCTTTAGTAACGTTATAAACTACGGTATATAATGCATCTGCTGTACGATTTTCGGACACAGTCTTAAAACCTAAAAATCGCTCTTGAATACTTCCGTCTGTTTTAACGTAGCGTATTACTATAGATAGTTGGCTAAAATTAGTGATATCAGTTGTTTCGTCCAGAACAATAGCAATGAACCGCGCCTCGCCTCCTCGCCAATCTCCTGCTTCTTTTTAGAATAATGGTTGCAACAGCGGAAATTAAATCATTCTGGATTCGACGTTCCGCGAAAAAGGCTAGACTGCTCTAAATGATTTTTTAAGCAATCATCATATTTAGCCATTAAACTAAGTAAATCTTGAAAATTTCCTCTATTTGAAGAAACCCTTGTTTCGTCATGACCTCTAAATCCCAATTCGTGCTGGCCGAAAAAACAAACAACATCGGTAAGTCTTCTTAATATTTGCCTATTTTTATCGACTAGTTCATTGTGTTGGCGGTGACTAATTTCCAACTGTTTATTAACGGCGTGTTCAATTCTGGTTTTGCCGAAGACTTTTTCTTTTATGATGACCTACAAATGCGCTTTTGACATAATGTGTCTTTTTACAGCTTTATGGAAATTGTTTAAATCGGAAAAACCAGGTTTATTCCAGAGACCTTTTTCATTTTTAAAAAGTAAACATGGCCAACAAAATAATTCACTTATATTTTCACACCCTGTTAGCCATTTAAACTGTTCGTATTGTTTTTCCGGATAAAAATGTCTAATACAGTTTTTCATTTTTGTGGTTAAATTTATCATAGGCGGTTTTGCCCTTTCTTTGGAAATTTGAAGATTATCAGCAAAGTTTAATGTTGAAAATCCCTTTATTATTAAGACACACACCACACATTCACACACACTCTTCTTATTAAATTCTCCAACATTTTCAACGTAATTACCGACAGCCGAAGTTGACGGTATTTGCTTATCCACGTCCGTATTATTGTCTTCCATATCGCACCATGCACGACGCGACGTACGTATCACACAACACACGGATAGCCGTTCAAACAAAGAACCTACTCCAACGATAGCTTCCGCCCCCACTTAAAGCACGCGACTGAAATGCAAAAATTGCAAACAGCCGGTGGAAAGTTCAATAACCTCTCGATTCACAGGAAATCAAGCATACAGGACTTGGCTGCAGAGAAGCTAGCGGCCCGCATAGGTTCTATTCCATTCTCTATTGTCGCTCGGTCGGAGTCAAGGTCGCATTTATTATGGGCTTGATAATTAAGATAATATTTTAGCATTTTTAATATAAACTAAATTAATAGTTTCCTACTTCAAAAATTACATTTTAGAGGATGTTTTGTAATTTTTTTTGGGAAGCACTGCTTCCCTTGCTTCCATGGACTGCACGCCCCTGCATGAAAGAATATGGTTTCCACAAGATGACGCACCACAGTATTTTGGTATAAATGTTCGACGGTACTGGACGAAATGTTGTCCACGAACCACCCTTACAAAATGAAAGGGGTGATTCTACATAAAAAAATTTTCATATTAACCTAGGTCCGGAATTGCTTCGTTACGGAGATACAGAGTGTTGAAATATAAATTTTATTTTATTTTTTATTAAATATCTGTTGCAAATAATAAAATTTTCTCACGAAATTGGGCATTCGGAGTATTTTTGGGTGAGGAATTATAATTTGGTATTAGATTTCATGTGACACTTAGAGGGCGCTAGGTACGCTACTATTATTTATGTAAATTTGCCCTAACTTTTTTGACGATGCACTTCTGGGCTTTTTTACGAATAAATTTATTCTTGTACCTTTTCTAAGCAAAAAGCTATACTTACTCAACAAACTAGAGGTAACCGTTCTCGAGCAATTTGCAAGTTTATGCGTCGATGCAAGGAAAACAGATTTTTTAATGATAATAAACTAAGGTGTATTTATTTTAAGACAATACAAAATTAAAGGTAAGTATGAATTATTCTAAAACATAATAAATGCTCCAAGTGAACATTAGGCATAATGTAATTCTTTTTTTAGAGAACATAGTAAACTTTTTTTGCTTAGCAAAGTGTAAGTATTTATTCATAAAAAAGGTATACCTACTCAACAATACTAGGTAACCGTTCTTAACAATAATAAACGCAAGTGTCATTTTTGACAAAATTGTTATTGTCGTATTAATAATTTGATTTAATTGAAAGTAAGATTTTAATTTACATTTTTTAGAAAAATGGTTTCGTTTAGTAATGAAGAATATGCAGATATGCATTTAATCTACGGGGAAGTTCAGTGTAACGCTCGAGCGGCACAACGTAGATATGTTGAAAAGTTTCCGAATAGAATCCATCCCACTCATACAACCTTTATGGCACTTCACCAGAGGTTGAGGGAAACCTGATCGGTGTCTCAAAATAAAAATGAAACGGGTAGTCATCTCGTTGTAGTTGAGGAATTCGAAGAAGCTGTTCTGATGGATCTAGAAGATAACCCAGAATTAAGTTGTCGAAGATTGTCAATGCATCCAGGAATTTGCAAATCATCTGTAAGTAATATTATACACAAGGAAAACTTCCCCGTTTGATTTTAGAAAGGTGCATGCTATGATGTAGGGTGATTTCCCTGCGCGATTGGATGAGAAATAAGAAAATTGAAGATCCAACTTTTTATTTTCGTATTTTATTCTCCGATGAATCTAGTTTCACGTGAGACGGAATTAATAATTTACACAATTCACATCATTATGCTTATGTTGGGGAAAATCCCTATGTTGTGAAAGAAACCAAACATCAACATACGTTCAGTATTAATGTGTGGATTGGTATTGTAAACAACAACCTAATTAGATCTGTTGAGTTGCCAGGTCGACTAACAGGAGAAAAGTATTTAAATTTTCTTCAGAATATTTTACCCAGATTACTAGAGGAAGTTCCTTTAAATATTCGGCAAGCCATCTGGATTAGACTTACGAAAATCAGTGGATTGGTAGAGGCGGACCAGTTCAATGGCCAGCTAAGTCGCCAGACTTAAATCCTTGTGATTGTGTGTACATGATGTAGTCCGTTCCAATACAAACGCGTAAGAAGCTCTGGTTGCGAATTCAAAATGCCTGCAATGAGTTCAGATAAATGCAGAATATAGACGTATCAGACTAAAAAATAAGAATTACATTATGCCTTCAATCTAACGGTCATCACGTGGAGCATTTATTATAGTTTAGAATAATTCATACTTACCTTCAATTTTGTATTGTCTTGAAATAAATAATCCTTAGTTTAATATTATTAAAATATTTGTTTTTCTTGCATCGACGCATAAACTTGCAAATTGCTCAAGAATGGTTACGTCTGGCGTTGTTGAGTATAGCTTTTTTGCTTAGGAAAGGTACAAGAATAATATTTATTCGTAAAAAAAAATCAAAAGTGAATAGCCAAAAAAGTTAGGGTAAATTTACATAAATAATAGTAGCGTACGTAGCGTCCTCTAAGTATCACATGAAATTTAATACAAAATTATGATTCCAAAAAATACCCCGAATGCTCAATTTCGTGAGAACATTTTATTATTTGCAACAGATATTTAATAAAAAAATAAAATAAAATTTACATTTCAACACCCTGTATCTCCGTAACGAAGCATTTCCGGACCTGGGTTAATATGAACATTTTTTAATTTTGTAGGGGTTGTTCGTGGACACCCTGTATATTGGATTTCCTTCTGTGGGGGTATTTGAAGGAAAGTGTTTAAAAATGGACCAAATAGCGTTGAGGAAATACAAGATATAATAAGGATGCAGATTACAAATTTACCAGCCGAAAGTATTCGAAGTGCGGTTGAAGTATTTACCACAGACTTGGGTCATGTCAAGTAGAAGGTGAATATGACTTTCAGCGTTTGTTACATTAGCCGAATCAGGTGAGTGCTACGGATCCCCTTCGAATATTAGTCTTAATTAAAAACGTATATGGACTCGTTTTACTGTAACGAAATGAGCAGACTCCTAATTTGTGGCTAGTATCGGATTCAGTTTTAGAAGACCTTTTCATACAGCCCACACTGAATTCAGTGTTCAGATCTCATTGAGTAAAGATCGCTGAAGATGCCTTGTGCAATCGAAGGCGAAACGTGGGATAGTAATTCCAATTTGACACGATCTAATCCCAAGAACCATGATTTCTTAATTGACCAGAGCCGTGAAAGCTTCCGTTTTAATATCAATAACAAATAAATTAGAAACTAAACTGACGTCATAAGAATATATTTAACAGACGTGAATGGATAATTATTGTTGAGTTCGATCGTTCAAAAAACATTTGGAATGAGTTTATTGATTTCTACAAAACCCCAGTGTATTCAATCCAATTTATAACCTTCAGTTCCTTTGTGTACATTTTTAAAATTATGATCAAAGGTTTGACCAGTTCCAATTAAGTGATTTACATAATTCGATTCGGATTTTGCTTTGATGAAGCATTTATACTATTCGTCAATTTTTTTAACAAAATATCTCAACCTATATGCTTTTTCAATAAATGCATATTAAGTTAAGTTTGATGGAGTACTTATAGCGTTCTTCTGTTCTTTTACCAAAATACCTAATTGACCTTTTTTTCAGGGTATACATCCGTTCACTATTATCGTTTTGAAAAGAACAGTTTTTCTGACGTTTCACCAACATTACATTTGGCATTTTCGCAGCTTTCATTCTCGAGTCAGAATAGAGACTGAAGTGCTAGTAACTACGAAGCTTCCTTTTATACCCCCACCCGGGCCCGAAGGTTATATCTGAGAGGCCGTTGGCCGTTATTTATAGTTTCCGGATGTTGCTGTTGTTGCGCTAATTCCGCTTGATTTTTTGTGATTTTAAATTTATCGATTATTGTCTTTTCAACTGTTGGTAGTTTTAATGATTCGGCCCATTTATTTAAATCACCTAGTTTTTCAAATTCTATGACTTCTCGAATTAATCTGGTCTTATAACACTCTATATTGGCAATCTCCCTACACCCATCGAAATTAATTGTGTGGCCGGTTTCCTAGTGGTGTAAGAAAAGGAACGAGGTTTGCTGATATTTACCTGTTAGTTTGCCCCACGTACAACTTGTCACAGTCCTAGAATACTGTACACTCCATGGTTTTCCAATTTGATTTTGTTTTTTGGGTTTCGAAGTAGTTTCTTTATGTTTGCTTGTGACATGTGTATTATTTGTATCAATAAACAAAAAACGCTTGTTTAAAATTTCCACTTAATTTATTTCACAAAAATAAAAAACAAAAAACATGACTGTTTCGCCAACATCTGCCTTCATCAGATGTTGGATCTTAAATGACAATGCAACACAAACAATATTATTTAAGTACCTAAACCTATTTTTAAAATTACCGTTATTACACATACAGGTGGAGTGTTCTCGAATTTTAGTTATTGCTTAATAAAGATTTTACAATGGGGAATTATTTAGGTCCAATTGATCATTTAATAATATGTTGTTATCTTTATGTTTGTTTATTTCTATACTTTCTAGTAAATTAAGTTTTTTACTTTTTTATTCTACATGTAAAATTTCAAATTTCTCATTAAAAGTATGGTTTTCCTGAACTAGATGTTTAGAATAATTGGAATTATCTTTATGATTTCTGTAACTTGATTTATGTTCATTAATTCTTTTTTCAAATGTTCTTCCTGTTTGCCCTATATAGAATTTTGAATAAGTTCCACAATTTAACTTGTAAACCCCCGATTTGTTCTCTTTTTCTTGGTTTTTGTCTTATTGTTTTTTATATATGTATCAAGGGTGTTGTTAGTCTTAAAAGCAACCGTCGCACCTTTATTTTCAAAAAGCTTAGTAACCTTTGGAGTTATTTTTCCTGTATAAGTGAAATTCTGAAATTTATTATTTTCTTTGAAGTTATTAAAATGATAAAATAGCTTTAATGCTTTTTTATATTGTTTATCTTTAACTATTTTATTTATGAGATTTTTATTATAACCATTATTAATTGCTATTTGTTTTATTCTATTTAATTCTTTAGTAAAACTTTCATTGCTTAGAGGTATGTTGATCAATCTATGGACAAAACTATTATATGCTGATATTTTATGTGCGAAAGGATGATTGGATGTATTTTGTATTGAAACGTCTGTATGAGATGGCTTATGAAAAATTTGAAAATCGTGTTTATTGTTTTTGATAGTAATTGTTAAGTCTAAGAAATTAGTTGCTTTATTATTTTCTAATTCTACAGTAAAATTAATATTTTTGTGTAGGTTATTTATATATTCTACAAAAGATTTTAATTGTCTTTCAGTACCTTAAAACATGCTTTTTTGTTTCGAGTTAAAACGGATTTCCATGAAGTAACGGCTAGTTCAGTTCAATATTTATTATTTGTATATTGCGTTTTCTAAGACTCTTCCGATTCTGTCTGTTGTGCCTTTTACATATGGCAACAAGCCTTCCCGGTTCATAATTTTTGGTGTTCGTTATTCGGGAACCTTGTGCATTAATAGCTTTCTCTATAGTGCGGTTTGTTTTCTTTAAAGCAATAGATATTATATTTAGTTCGTTTTGTCTCGTTTCTGTTTCAGTTGATCGCACGGATCTAGATATTAGGGTATTGGCCATAGCCAGTGGCGGCTATTCAGGTGAAGTAGGTGAAGTGCTACTTCACCAGGAAAAATAAACAAGCAAACATCTAACTATATTTATTATATCTCTTAAAATTTCAGTTTTTACATTCGTTTATCTACCTAATTGGTAAAAAATAAACTGTACATCTCGAATAAATATTTTACTTGACCGTTGGCGGCATGTCTTTTTAAAACTTTCAATCGAACTTTATTATAACAACTATAACAGTGGCGCAAACCGCTTTGACTTTGCTGGAGGTGCTATGTTTAGTTTACGATTTTCCTACTATGTTGTCATGACAACGCGTATCCGATGACGTCGAGCCCAGCGCCATACAATGTCGTTCAGTTTGCGGTGGTTGTTTACTTTTATTTTCGCGGATTTCGCTGCAACCGGTGAGTTCCATTGCAGTTAACTTCACTGTTTTGTGTTATATTTATTTATGATGTTGTTACAACTTCAAATTCGAAGTTAGTAAATGTGATTGTTCAAGACTGGAATAAATTAAAAGACGTCTTTGAATTTATTACAAACTGTGACAAATCTAATGAACAATCAATCCGCCTTGCGAAAGGATTTTTAGGTGAGATGAACGATTTTGAATTCACGTTTCTGGCATTAGTGTTTAATGACATTTTCTCAATCACGGACATACTATTTGACGTTCTTCAAAAAAAAGCGCTTGACAATTACTTTTGCATAGCCAATATAAAACGCTGTCGTGAGGCGCTCTGTAAAAAAAGAAATTAACATTGTTTTAATACCATGTTTGATAAAGCAAATTCTATTACAGAAATAAATCATTACAAACGTGAGCTTGCTAAGCTTTCACCTGAAGAAATTAGGGCTAAGTATAAAACACTTTTTTATGAAATATTGGACCATATTTTAATGGAAATGGCACTAAGATTTCAAGACTGTGAAAAACTTACATTTTCATGTTTGGCAGGTTCTGCTAAATTTTCCGAATATAGTTTAAATTTTTCGACTGGCCCGTTTGAAAATTTGTTACAGTTATATGGGGAAATATTTTCAAAAAGTCAACGAATTAAAAATGAGCTTGATCTTATTTTTGCCAACGAGAGTAATGGGAATATATCGCTGCAAGAGCAAGTGAAAAAAATTAATAAAATTAAATATATTTTTACCGAAGCATATAAATTGTTTTCCCTTATTTTGACAATACCGTCGACAAGTGCTTCAGTGGAAAGAAGTTTTACTTGCTTCAAATGTGTAAAAACTTATTTAAGAAATACAATATCTCAAGGAAGACTTACTTCTCTTGGCAATATTTCAATTCAAAAGAAATTTCTGGAGGAGATTAGGGCGATATTTTCTTGCTTCATTTGCACTTCACTTACTTTTTCACCCGCGAGCCGCCACTGGCCACAGCTTGAATTTGGGCTGGGTGATGACGTGATCTTACGTTTAAATATATGTACGGTGTATTGGAGATGTCTGTTATGCAATTTTGTCACCAGAACATTTAAAAATGGAAGTTTGTTGTTTTCTTCTAACTCTAGAGTAAATTGTATTCGGGGATGCACTGAATTTACCTGAATCAGAAAATTTTCGAACTCTGTGTGGCCATATTGTCATATAATAAATATGTCATCTACATAATGAATCCATAACTTGGGCTTCAAGCGTGCTTTCTTAAGAGCTTCTTTCTCGAAGTATATCATAAATAAATTGACGGCTACTGGCGAGAGCGAGGACCCCATTGGAGCACCATCTATTTGTTTATACATTTGCCCGTTAAATAAAAAATATCTCTTGTTAAGGCAATGCTCCGAGAGTTGTATTATATGTGCCTGGATATTGTCGTTCATAGCAATCCTGGCTAAGGCTTCGTCGATGGGAATACTGGGATACAGCGACTTGGCATCGAGACTTGCTATGATGTCGACTTTTTCAAGAATGATGTCTCGTATAATTCGAGTCAAATGGTCCGAATTTTTTACATATGAATCTGCTTTTTCGACAGCTGGTTGCATAATTTTAACAAGTTATTTTTATAGTTTTTATTGCGGCCTGCCTGCCCTGGTTTGTGTATTTTTGGTAAACCATAGAGTTTGACATCTGCTCGACTTTTCCCGTGGTATGATTTTTTGTTGTATTTCAGGGTTTATTGGCGAACTTTTTATTTTATTTTTAGTTGTTTTTTTCTGGGTAGTCGAGTCCCTTGGAACAGGCTTATAGGATATCATGCATTTTTTGTATGTACTCTTGGGTATTGTTTCGAATTAAGCCGTAGTTATAGATTTGTTAAGTTTTAGATGAATTTATTTATTATTTGTTATTTTAATGAAGTAGACTTACCTTAATTTTTATCCATGTAACAACGCGTCATGATAGTGTCAAAATCGTTCTCGAATGTTCTGTTAGGCTTAATTCTTTTCACCTTGTACTATTTAGATTATTCTAGAATTTTCTAGATCATTTTATCCTTTTCTAAAGGCTACTTAAGCGCGCCGCGAGGCCACATTTTGGTTCAGTTGTAATAAAATTGAGATTCCGAAGCGTACACAAGCTGACAGTTGCAAGTTTAAAGTTACCTTAGTTACGATTGTTAGGTATATCCAATGTTTACCTTTGCTACCTGTAAGCCGTGTTCTAAATAAAAGGAGTGCATTCAGAAAACGTGTTTGTGTACCGGCCAATCCAGAACAGCATTTATAACTAAGGTAACGTTTCCTTTATCTGCTGGAAGGATTGTGGTGTCTTTATGTTTTCGAAGATTTATTAGGGCTCCCTGTTCATTGGCATTTAGGTTTTGTTCCGGTGGTTTGCTTGATATTAAAATTCTGGCCCCCTCTTGCCGAATCTCCTCTGCTTTAGTTTCTTCAGAAAAGTTAAAAACAGCTTTCACTCCAGCTATTATTTCTTCTTTGGGGATTTCCTTAGCAGATATCGCAAAATTAAAACACTTACTTAGTACGTATTTTTCACTTTCTGAGAGATTGTAGTTTGATATATTGTGCACTATTTTATCGACGTCTACTGATGATACTTGTTATGACTTTTTTAGGAGATTGTCATACTTTTTCGAAAATTCATCAGTTTTAATATTCTTATTTGATTCTGTTCGCCAAAGAGCCAAATTTTCTATGCGATTCTAGAATAAAGGGTGAATGCTGTGGCTTAATTTAAGACGTAACTTTAAAAGGTCTTTTTCTGTATCGGCTAGTGGTTTTCTGGTTTGATAAATTTGTTTTCTTAGTATTAGCATTTCGGATTATAATATTAGTTTTCTTAGTTTTAGTATGACAAGACCACCGTCTAAAAGTATGAAATAAATCGCTGTCA
Source organism: Kuschelorhynchus macadamiae (assembly GCA_030620095.1). Classification (NCBI taxonomy): domain Eukaryota; kingdom Metazoa; phylum Arthropoda; class Insecta; order Coleoptera; family Curculionidae; genus Kuschelorhynchus; species Kuschelorhynchus macadamiae. The sequence goes on from JAUTXW010000383.1 coordinate 1,858,260, forward strand.
CGACACTTAACTTCACTCCGGTTGTCACTAACAATTCAGTCTCTATTCAAACACGAGAAAGAAAACTTCGAAAATGCCAAATATGATTTTGGCGAAACGTCAGCAAAACTGTTCTTTTCAAAACAATAGTAGTGTACTACTATACGGATGTACACCCGGAATGAAAACATATCGTATTTTTCCACCCGTGAAGGACTGAGAACCAACATTAAATCGCCCTTAATTATGATATTAAATTTACATTTAGTGAGGAAAATACCGTCAACAGGGTAAAGTGTTGTGCAAATAAGTTCGAATCCCTTTTCAGGCGCTAACTTTTTTAAGTTTCTATTTAACACAACTTGCGGATTAAGTTAGATTAGATATGGTTAGGTTTGTTATAAAAAAAGCACGCGTTGGCGCGCCAAAAAAATTCCCAGTCTATATTAAAACAAGCGGAACCACATCTACAACTTTTGGGCCCCTATCCCCTAAAAGCATCAATATAATAATATGTAAAAATGACTTACTTAACTGATAAAATGAAACAAGGAAAATTATATAAACGATTTTTGTTACAGGGGAGGCCCGGGCCTCACAGGTCTAATGGGTAATGCGGCCCTTAAAACAAGGATTTTTTAAATAAAACCTATACTATTAGGTGGATCTGTTCCGTTAGGGTTAGATTAGTCTAGGTTCGTCGATGAAACCATCATTAAAGCCATAAATCATCATTAAAGCTATAATTTGACTCGTATGATAATGCGGAATTAACTTGCGTTTACAACTGCACCAGAAACTGAAATATAGTGCGAGGAAGCATGCCAACCGAATTCCGAGGCTATAACATAGGAACATATAAACGAGGAAAAAATCACACCACAAATCATCGAAAATCAGATTTCAAATACGCGTGCACTCTAAAGTGGTGTGACTAGTAGAAGACGCGTCATATTTAAGCAGCCTTTCCAAATCGAAGCGAATCATGGTTTAAACCAAAATAAACGCCAATGCTAAAAACATACCTCTAGCATTACCCCTTTGCCCCCTAGACACAGTCTGTATATGCGTATAATTATTTGGTAATAACTTTATATAGATCCCATATGTTGTAATTTATTTCATTTTTTCAAAATGTTTAATTTATTTGTTATTATAATTATTATTTATTTATTTTTCGTAATATTGTTTACGCAGTCTATAACAAAATTATGTCCTTTATTATTTTCCTCCATAAAAAGGTTTCATTCCAGGAATTGGAATTTTAGTTAATATTTAAAAATTTTATTTTGCCATATAGAATTCGCATCGTCTATCTGTGTTTAACACATAGTTTTTATGCAAAATTTCCAAGTCAAGTTTCAAGTTCAAGTTTTTCGGCACTGAATTTTTAACATGTCATTAAGCCGCCATTTTATTCCGCTATATTGGATTTTTACCAAAATGTAATCACTTCATCTCCATATGACCCTTGATTTTTCACCAAAATTTGAAGTCAATTGGATAAGTAGTTTTGGAGTGTACAGACAAAACAAAGTAGAAGTTTTTAAAATTGTTTCGATGTTGTCAAATTTCAATTTAATAATTAGAATGATGTAAAGGAATTCTTTTCTTTTATAGCGGTAAGGAAATCATATGTATGTAACAAAATGCATCGATATATCAAATGCATTCATCATGCTATGATAACCTATAAACGATCCATCGTAACGAAAATATCGATGTTTTCGATGCATCGATGTATCTCGTACATCCCTACCCATAACCTAACAAAAGTAGGGATGGACGATCCGCTCGCCACTATCGATATTTCAGATCGATCCGGATCGGTACAGGAAAAAATCGTGTTAAAAGAAATCGATACTCTAAATATCGATACATTTCGATCCGGAGTAATATAATTTTCTAAATTTAATAAAAGTAAGTTAGAAATCTTGCCTAGGGCGACGATTACAATTATTATTTTTAAGAAATCCGAATTAAATCTTATTGATTTTGAAGGAAGCAACCAGAGAATTTATATACCAAAAGATATTCCTTTGTTATAAGATAAGAATACCAAAAGTTTCTTTTAATTGTTATTTATTTGCAATCTTTTTTTTACAAGCATGTTTATATCCAATTTGCTTTTTATGGATTTACACCATTTTTTAATAATAAGACAAATAATAACTTTTCCCCCGTCATAAGTTAAGTAGCTTGAATTTGCTATCGTTTTAAAGATCGGTAAAATTTGATATCCGTAATTTAAAATGATCAGAGTTAAAATTTATAAACACTAAAAAAGTTAGTAATCTTATCAGTACAAAATATGTGCATAGATTAAAGATGTGTCGGTCCGTACCGAACGTTCATCTAGAACGATATTTCCTGAGAACGTGCCGGAACGTTCTATATTTCAAAAAGAACGCGTTACTTCGGAACGACAATCATTTTTGGAATGGTCGTATGAAGAGAATATTGACATTTAATCATTAAAAATTAAATAAAAGTACACCAATGCAACAAATAATGTATTACAAAAACATTTTTTTTATTAGTACAAAAACATTTAAACTAAATATACAACATTCAACAAATATTTTTCAGAGCTAGATAGTTTTCAGCTAAATAAAATAAAATATTAGCAAAAAATATAAAAATAAGTAATGTGATAAGTTTGTGAAATAATATAAAAATAATTAATTTCTATCTAATATAACAATGATTTACCTAAATTATTATTGTATTGAATATATACGAGTGTTTTCACTTTGTTGATACTTAACCTGTTTCGACGATCTGAAACAATAATTCCAGATTTGGAAAATAGTCTGGTACCGAAAAATATCCGTAGTGCAATGCAATGACTTTTTCGTGATAAAAATGATTTAAGGTTCAACGTTTAAAATATTTACCAATAATAAGTTAATGTCATAAATCGAAATCAAATATTTTAAAAATAGTATATAAGTATTTTGGGTTTAATAACAAGAAAAAAATTAATCGTTGCATTCAAACTATTTAAAGGGAAAAAAGTGTTTAAGACTAAAATTTCTATCTTCAACATTTCAAAACTCAAAGTAAATAATTCGTACAATCGATTTCGTATGCTAAAAACAGATGTGCCGTGGAACACCGTTGCCATACAATAGTACAAAATTGAACTAATCTAATACATGTTTACCCTTTTTATAAAAAATTGCAATTGAATTGTTTCACATTCACAAAAAACAAATGAAACATTAAATTTTGAAATCAGCAGCAAACTCCCACATTTTTTTAGTTAATTTTTACGCTCCTCTTTCTGAAAATGAGAACCTTTTTTTTTCAACAAGCCAACGCTGCCGCAGAACGTCGTTCCGAAATAACATTCTTTTGGAACGGTCTTTTTCCGATATATCGAAGACAATATATTTTTAAAATAACGGTATAATAAATACTGATATTTTTGCCGCCGATATCAACATCCCTAATTGTCGCTGTCACCGCTGTATGTTAATCCCCTTCCGTCCTTTACTCCTATCAACTATAACTATACTTTCAAAATTCGGTACATCTGTAATTCTTATAGAAATATGTAATTTCCAAATTAATACTAAGATAATTTTGAATACCCAGGGATTTTATGTTTTTACGCTAGATGACTAATACTAATAAATGTGCCAAATATTACGGATAGATTGGTATCGATATATAGTCATAGGTATAATATATATCACATATCGTTTTAAAAATATCGATCCAAATATCAAATGCAAAAGTATCGATATCCTAGAATATCGAATCATATCGTGCATCCCTATTCCTTAAACTTAAATAAAATTAACAAAATTCAAAAGAGATAAGAATGATATACGATATATTTGTGTTTTGCTAAGATAATTTGTATTAGATGATCTGATCTTAGCTATTTCATGGTCACACATTTTTTCTGAAGGTTGTATATTATAATCAGTAGTTCAACATTAAAACATACAATTTTAGACTGCATACTTCATTTTCTGTTAAAGTAACCTCAAACCTAAAAGATTAGTAATTATTCAATCAAGATGACACGTTAATTTTCCAAGTTGATAATCGCTAGTATTTTTGCAGATCGTGCTTACTGTTGTTAGGTTTTGTGTAGCCCAGTCCAAAATGAGCAAGTTTAATTAATTTTTGTTGTAAATAGAAAAAATAAGGATAAGGATAAGCCATTCATTACAAGATCTACTAATGAGAATAATATTGACCCACTAGAAATATAGAAAATAAAGTCCCAAAATGAATTCCAAAGCCACATTAGCAATAGTTACAGTATTGGTCGGATGTATGTTAAATAATGTATTTCTTGAATATATAATCAAGTAAGTATATTTTTATTTTCGGTTAGTAATATTAAGTTTGTGTCATACTTAGATTTCAATTTCTTTCATAATTTCTCAGGGCAGCGTAGCTAGCAATCTAACTCAGTTAGCGTAAAATATTTTTTACATAAGGCAACTTTTCTTAGTCTAAATAATTTATAACAGGGAGGAAGTAGAAACAATACATACTTAATTCTTAATTTTAAAAACCAATGCAACTCAAAAAAGTAATAAAGATGTAACAAAACAAAATACACTAAAACCTAAAATGCTTCAGTAGCAAAAAATCACTTAAGTATGTGATCTTTGAAAATATTAAAATAACAAAATACTGATTCAATAAATTGGTTGCTTAACATTAACATTACAAAAATACAATCAATATACAAGAATTAATGCTTTTTTTATTATTATTTTATTTTTTTATAGATGTTATGAAGATGATTTTATAGTTTGGGCAAAAAAAATTCTCGCCCCCCTTCCCTCTCTATGTCTGTAAACTGTTTACCTATACTGCTCGAAGCATTTTCATGAGGTTTGCAAATTCTTAACCTTTTACTCATTTGAAATTATCCATAATATACTGCCAACCCTATCAATTCATCCATCCAACATCACTCACTAGTCAAAAAGTCTGAACTGACATAATTACCTTATTCTGTAGTGGAAAATAGAAAGTCAATCACTTTGGTCTGGGCTCGGATCCAGAAGTTTGTTTTACAATCTGTTAACTTAGTGCCCAGCATCTGTCTTTAGGGAGCCCTTTGTCCAAGTTTCAGCACTTTGTGTCATAGCTGGCAAGACCACTTGTGTGTAGGGATGGCAATTTTTAGAAAATCGATATCGATAGACATCTGGAGGTCTAACATCGATTGGTTGGATATATCGAAAGAAAAACCTCAATTTATCAGTATCGATATTATAATTACCCGACTAACCGAGTTATTCATCATTTATTTATAAGATATTTTAAAAAACTACAATCAGCATTAAAGAACAAAAGCAGCATGTAGTTCATATAAATTTTATTACAAAATTTATATTTATTTAAAATTGTGATTAAAATAAAATCTTAACTCTGCAATAAATAGAAAAAACGTAACAAAAATTTAACTAAAAATAAAAGTAGGGTGTAGTTCATATAAAAATATATATTTATTTGACATTATGATTATAACAAAAATAAACTAAACAAAAACTCAACTCTGTAATAAATAGTAAAAACTAACAAAATTTTAACTAAAAACGAAAATTGAGCCCAATAATAGTCAGGCAAAGAACCCAAAAATATTAGTTTAGAGAGTGATTCAAAGCTTGAGTGGTGGTGGCAGAAGCTTTAGAAAACAGCCTTTCTGAAGGAACCGATATTCCAAGTGGGGAAAGGTATTTCCTAGTATAGGATACAAGTTTGGGTATATATGTTTCCACACCTCCCAAACTTGTGGTTTGCGCTTAACTCTAGGATTCCCTAAATATATAGAAAATTCTTTCTCCATATATATAGTTTTAGTTTTTTCTTTTTATCTTCCACGAGTTTTTTATGGTGGCCCCCTATATAAGATACATTATTTTAATATATTTGTTGCTTTTAATAGCATTTCTAAGTAGTTAATGGGTATTGTGTATTAAAATGTGCATAGCAAAATTTTTGAAAGGGTTATGAAAATTTATTTTCACTCACCGGAAAAACTTTTTATTCTTGAAAATGATGCTGTTATTGTAGTTTGATCTAAATCTTTGCTAGAGTTTGTGGATGGAGCGCGTGGAGGTTCAGTTATCTAAAAATATTAAATTTTTAACATAATTTTTAAGCAGGACCAGAATCCCAACAGAATGGTGAATGAGAAACTGCTGGCGTTAAACATGGTTTCTTTCAATTTTATAAATTTAGTACATTTATTATTTTTAAGAATCTCCACAATAAAATAACAAAATCGTTGGTTGCAGTAAACATACATAATAAATAATTATCTGTAGAGAGTAATATAATAATTTACCTCAGATGATGTAGAAGCTACCGACTGTGATTCAGCAGAAGTAACAGATAAGGTTCCTATGCTTTCTATGTCGTCTTTGCCTTCCTTGCACTCCTCCTCTACCAGTTCTGGTTCTGCTGACGGACAAGAACTTTTTGTAGATGTAGATGCGGATTTCAAAGCCAAGTTGTTATTTAAATATGTCTGGATATCTTTTTTCTAAAAAAAATACGTATTTGAAGTATAAAAAATCTTGATAAGACAAACAATATAATTGTTAAAAAGTTAAAAATATAATAATAATAATAATAATAAATAATTTATCAATAATAACCAGGCACGTAGCCAGGGGGAAATTTTTAAAGATTTTATTTATGGATAATCATTAGCAGATGAATAGATTTTTGATTTACAAGACAAATAAAGCGAAGTTTGAGTTTCCCATATAACAAAACAATATGACACTCGGTAGAATATAAGACCATATGTATACAAAATTTTTAAGCACCTTTTTATAAAAATAATATTGATATATAAAACCGTAAAAACGTTAAGCCCAAAAAAAAATTGAAAGTAGGAATTTTTGCAGAATAAAACCAATTTCCCTTCACAAAAATGTCAGTGGGGGAAAATAAGCTATTGTATTTGAATATAAAATAATAGAAGTTTACATATTTTAGCAAATAATGACAAACCACCATTTTTTTGCAACAGTTAGCAATATTTATTGCATTACGTTTGTTTTTTTTGTTGAATAAGTATTCATAGGTTTAAAACCCCCCCTCATCCGAAATGAAATTCCTGTCTACGTGCCTGTTAATAACCATAATTTTTACTAACAAAAAGTAGGTATATTATATAAAACATAAATGTATCGTTGCCATCCCTGCTTACGTGCTGGTTCACTGTAGGACTTAGAGCTAAAAGGGAAACTCTAAACTTTTAATGGTAAAAAATTCAAAATCTGAGAATTCTCGATTATTGCTTAAACAATATACAAAATTGTATTGTTCAGAATTAGCAAATGCCAAAAAAGAAGCAAATGATAACTATTTAATAGACCACAAGTATCAAGACAAGTATAGCCCTAAAGCTATTTGAAACACTGCCAAAAGCCAGTCGAATTTGGGTAGTAAAAAAACAAAAGCAAATACTGAAGCTGGGCGTAGTGAATGATTTTTTCATAGATATTCCACGCAAACTTCTTGAATTTACCTCAATTTATTATTTCATCGGAAGACTACATAAACTCATTCATTACCACTCATTTGCCTATGGTGAGGGATTTGTCATTCTCTGTTGCAGAAGTACTCACCAGAAGTAACATTTAATGAAGTTAGAGTTTTATAAAAGATTTAAAAGACAAAAATAGTCGTAATTATTTTGGTTTTAATAGTAAAATGATCAAAAGCATAATTTATTTATTTATTTTTATTTACTTATTTAAACAATATAAGGGAAACCCCATTTACAGTTTTAGAAACATACATACACATAAGTAACTACTAAGCCAGTAACATTACTTCAATCCCTCAATATTCACAATAAAGAATGGTTAAGCTGGTTCCGAAAGACATTGGGTGAGCTTTCGAAAGGATCGATATCTGGGTGGCCATTTAGATATGCTAATGACCGAGCCAATGGAGAGTTAATTCCATAGTTTGTTCGATGAAATTGGACATGAAAAATTTCATTCATTCTAAGAGCCCTTGCAGGTATTTTACTTAAAATTTGGGCAAGAAGATAAGGGCAATCTACATATCCATTGATTAATCCATGCACAAAGGGCACATCATTAAACTCTCCTTATTACTAATGGTTCAAGATGAAGTCTTGAATAAACCTCATCAATTTGGTGTGACCTATTAAGTTTAAAGGCACAGAATCTAACAAATTTTCTCTTCACTCTTTCTAATTGTTCTTTATGCGTATTATAAAAAGGGGACCAGACCATGGAAGCGTATTCTAAATCTGTTCTAACAAGTGAGCAATACAAAAGCTTTAAAATATCAACAGAGAAATCAGCACAAGCTCTTATAATGAAACCCAACATTTGTAGAGGTCTCCCTACAATGTATTCATAAGAAAAGGTTAATTGGCAATCTACAATTACACCCAAATCAGCCAGGGATTTGTTAAATAACAGCCATAGGGGTGTAGATATACTAAATTTGAGATTAAACAACAAATACTTGGGTACTTCGTCTGGACCAGATGAAACTTTTAAAGTTAGGTTAGAAATTTTTTCAAAGACATTGGCTAATCTAATATTTTCTAGAGTTACTATTCTTTTTAAAATTGTAATCAGGTATGACAGCAGCTTCGTCAGAATACACAGTAGAAAAATATTCCGAAAATAAATCCACTATGCCCTGACCATCACCTGCAATCCTATCACTGTAGAACATGCAATTGGGAAGCTTAAATGATTTCCAATGTAAGTTCACGAAGTTCCAAAATCTCCTTGGGTCTTCAGACAAACTATTCTCGGCCCTAAACATAAAATTATTATAGCCTCTCTGAGCTAAAGATTTACATTGTGCCCTAAGCATTGAAAACCAGTCATAGTCCCTCGGAAAACCAGTAGATATGAATTTTTTATGTGCAATTTTTTCACAATTATGAGTTTTCGCAATTCAGTCATAAAATAATTAGGAAAATTTGAGCCTCTGTAATACTTTACAGGAACAAATTCAGAAATACCACAATACAGAATATTGTAAAACAGTGAAGTACAATCATCAATATTTTTGTTATGAAATAATACATCCCACTGCATGCCTGCCAGATAGTCATTAAAAAATCTATAATTTATATTTTTAAAATCTCATTATGCATTTTCCAACTTTCAGTTATTTGTCATATTAATTTCAATCTCTCAGGCATATGCATTGTGATGAAGGCTGGAAGGAAGTAAAATGTCACTGGCCACATTTACAGAACTATTTTTAAGATGGCTAAATATTAAGTCTAAATAAACATTACGGATGTTGGGGGAAGTAACAGGCTGGTGTAAATTTAAAAACGTGAAACATTCTGCAACAATCCTGGCATGATACAGAGGTGGGCAGTTGACATCGAGGCGATTTTCCTGGTGCATGTGGCCAGTGGTAAATTATAATCTCCACACAGGATAAGATTTGTGTTTGGGTATTCATGGCAAATCAGTTGAACAGCTTCACAGTGATGTCGATAAGTATCAGCATTGGAGTTGGGTGGAATATAAACTCCCCCAATAATTAAACTAGAAGAACCATGTTTGACAAAAATTAATAAATGTTCTAACTTATTAAAATTTGTTTTAAAGTGTTTTCCTGGTAAATATTAACACTCCACATCCATCCTTTTTACTACTTGTTAATGGGGATCTATCACTGCGGTATAGTATGAAGCCTTTTATGCATAATTCAGCACTATTAATTCTAGTGTTCAGCCAGCTCTCTGTAAAAACAATTATATCATAATTACTTACTAAAACAGCCTGCTTTAAGTCTTTAATTTTTATTTTCAATCCACCAGTATTCTGATAATACAATTTAAATGGGGTTAAACGTCGTTTTTTGATTTCGATGTTGACTCTTGTGGTAGATTTTTAAAAATATATGGGCAATTATTTCTGGATGGAATACTAATATTCTCTTCTCCACTATTTTTCCTATCCAGTTCTTCATACAGCGATTAACCCTGGACTTAGGTATGTCAGACCATCTGGCTCAACTTGTGCAGCTTAACTTTGATCATCCGGATGACTCTGCATGCAGTGAGATTGTTTATAGAAGGGTTTACAGTGCAAGCAGTGTAGTTGCCTTCAATGCTTCACTTAGTAGTGAACAGTGGAGGGACGTTTATGCTGCTGACTCTGCTGTAAAAAAACTAGATTGTTTCTTGACTACCTTCACCTATTATTATAATTTACACTTCTTCCCCAAGCAGGTTAAAAATCAAAACCCTGATGTGTCTGCCTGGGTCACTCCAGAAATTAAAAGATCCAAAGACTTAAAGTTATTTTTCTATGAATATTATAAACAATATCCTACCCAAATTAATAAAAATGTATATACAGAATATAGTAAAATATATCGTAAGCAACTTCTGAAAGCTAAAGAAACATTTTACAGTAGTAAAATACATCAATCTGAAAATAAAAGTAAGTGCATATGGGGTATAATTAACTATGAGACTGGTCATACAAAATCAAAAATATTACCTGACAATGTAAGCCCTGATCAGTTTAACTCTTTTTTTGTTAACAATGCTGAAAACATTCTACAATCCTTAACAGTGACTCCTGCTGATCCCATTGTGGTATTGAACAGTAAAAATCATAAGCAACAACACTCTGTTTTTATAAGGCCAGTAACCCCAGATGATATTAAGATCATAATACAAAAATTAAAGAAAAAAAAAACCGAGGATATCTATTCAGTTAACTCCCTTGTTGTTAGGGCATGCAGTCGGTATATCACTAAACCCCTTGCTGACACAATAAATGCCTGCTTGCTTGAAGGGCGTTTCCCAGATGCATTGAAGGTGGCTAGGGTCGTTCCTATATACAAAAAAGGGGATTACAATGACCTGAGTAACTATAGGCAAATATCAATTCTACCCATTTTCTCTAAAATTTTCGAAGTCATTATGTGTGAGAGTGTATTTTCTTTCTTTGATCAGCATAGCATTTTTTCAGATGGTCAATATGGTTTCCCTGGGGGCCTGTCTACATCTGATGCAATGTGTAGGCTGTCAGAGTATGTGTGGGAATCTTTTGAAGCGGGTCTTGATAGTGAATGCTTGTTGACAGACCTCACCTCTGCCTTCGACTGTGTCGACCACAGCATTCTGCTCAGTAAAATGGAGCACTATGGTGTTAGAGGGATAACTCTGGACCTATTTAAGTCTTACCTTAGTAATCGACACCAGCAAGTTTTCATCAACGGTAAGCTGAGCTCATCCTTACAAATAAAGAGAGGTGTACCTCAGGGGTCTATACTAGGACCCATACTTTTTCTTATCTTCATTAATGACCTCCCAGGTTCAATAACATACAGTCAGTGTTTGATCTTGCTCTACGCAGATGATGCCAGTTTTATTATAAGATGTAATAGAGATCATATTCTGTCTGATGTATCTCGGAGGATGTTTGATGAGGCTAGATTGTGGTTTGCTACAAATAAGCTCCTATTAAATGAGTCTAAAACATTAGACATGAAGTTCAGATTAACCGGTGGTAGAGCTGATGTGTCTCTGAAGTTTTTGGGTTTGCAGCTGGATCCTGCTTTATCTTGGAATGAACATATTAATACTCTCTGTAATAGACTCTCTTCTTGCCTATATGCACTGCGTAGGGTACGTTTTACAGCTGGTCAACATGCTGCTTTGATAGCTTACCATGGCTTATTCCACACAAGAATGAGCTATGGAATACTGGCTTGGGGTGATGCAGCGCACACTAACCTGCTGAGAGTATTTATGAAGCAAAAACAAGCCATCAGAATAATTTTTAACATGAAATCCACAGAGAATTGTAAACCTCTTTTTCTTCGACACTCTATACTAAAAAGTACATTCATCAACACACCACTCATTCAGACATTCATGACCATGATACCCGACACAAGGGAAATATTTTAAAACCACAGAACAGGCTTCATAGGAATAACACTGTTGGCATAGATCTATACAATCTATTGCCTCTTGCTTTCAGGCAACTGAATTCATTACGGTTCAGAACTCAATTAAAAAAATATTTAACAGCCATTGCTCCTTATTCAGTGACTGATTTTCAAAGTGCCATAAGAGAGAATAAGGAGATCAACTTACTATTAGTGTAGATTTAATGGTATTTTAATTCAATGTTTTGTGGTTGATACTTGTATGTTTTAAGTCTAATATGTATTATTATGTTAAGTATTTCTTCTATGTAACGTATTTTATTTTATTGAATTCCTTTTTGACCTATCTGTGAAAATGTATTTTTTCTTCAGACTAATAAACTTAAATAAAAATAAATAAATAATATGAGAAAACTGCAGTGGGGTAAGGTCAGGCTTAATCCGAATATTGGTGGAGTTGAGTTTATGTTTTTGTTTTAAGCACTTTAAAACCAACAGCCGACCCTAATAGCTTTATAGTTGTCTTCAAATTGGATCTCAAACATGCTAAACAAATCTTGAATATGTTTTCTATCATGCTCAACTCGTTCAGTGATGTTGTTAGATGAACATTCTATAACATTGAAAACCATTAGGTTTTTCGAGCGTGTACTTCTTTCGTTTATTTCAGTAAACAAATCATTTTGTTGAGAGGGTAATTTTACACTTATATTGGCAGAATTCATTGAATTCGTCACGTTTTTGGTTTTACACTGAGAGATCTCTTGTTGCAGCTTCAAAACCTTAGATTCAAGTATCTCAATTCTTTCATTTCTTAAACGTAAATTATCCTTTATTTCAATCAGGGATTCACGAAGTTTACTTTCTTGATCCAAGATCAGCTCGACTATTCCAGATACTACAGAAAGAACATCTTTATTTGTAGTATTATCCTTTTTAAGCAGGCGTGCTTGCTATTTGATTACGGAACATATCTTCACTGTCTTTGTATTCCTTTGCTGCATTAACAGCAGGACGGGACCGGTTTCGACTATTTTCACGTCGATTGTTATTGACAGATTTGGAAATTCCAGGCAGAACGTTACGATTTGACGAAGAGCAACCACTAGTAACTCCAAATGAAAGTCGTCTATTATCAGTTTTCCGGCATAGTTTGCATTTCCAATTATACGTTTTTGTCTTTTAATGCAACTTACAAATGTCTTCATATTCGGCTTTAGAAAGACCAGTACATCCTTTATGTGACCAAGAGCAGCAAGAAGAGCATTCTATAGACGTTTGATTGCTTTTTATTTCGCGTTCACAATAACAACATATATATATATATATATATATATATATATATATATATATATATATATATATATATATATATATATATATATATATATATATATATATATATATATATATATATATATATATATATATATATATATATATATATATATATATATATATATATATATATATATATATATATATATATATATATATATATATATATATATATATATATATATATATATATATATATATATATACATCAGCCATCCTGTAAGACAATTTCCGAATTATTCCAAACTCACTTTCCGCAAATATATGATCACAAAGCACAATGTTTATATATTGTTTTCCAAAAGTTCATTTCTTGGAAAGCTCATCAGATTTCGCGATGAATATGTATTTCCAGGGACTAAAAATTTCCACGTCAAATGTAAACAAGTACGATTTAACCTCGAGAGATGAGATAGTTTTACCACTTACAAAACTTATAAACTTATGCATAAGAGGTTCAGTTTTTCTATCAGTGTTAAAAACAGCAAGAGTAATAACTATTCCGAGTCTTAAAAAGGAGCCCACAGACGAACTTACTGACTACAGACCTCAATAGTACGAATTTGCTCAAAAATATTGGAGCAAGCCTCAAAAATTCGATTTTCTTCTTATTTTAAAACAAACAATTTCTAGAGCAGTTTGGCTTTCATTCAACTACAATGACAATAAATAAACTTGTCAAAATTGTAAATAGTGCTTTTGAAAATGGGAATTATGTTGGGGCTTTATTTTGTGATCTTAGAAAAGCCTTTGATTGTGTCTCCTCCTTCAAACTGTTATCAGTAAAGTTAAAACAATATAGCTTTGATAAACGCAGCCAACATCTTATTTTGTCTTATCTGAACTGTCTCAAGTCAAGTTTGCAAGATGTGCTCTATGGTCTACCATAGGAGCGATCAGTGCTGGGTCTGTTGCTCTTTTTGATCTAGATAAATGATCTGCAGAGCTGAGAGCCCGGTGCTGACCATGTGTTATTTGCTGATGACACAAATGTACTCAAGACAGCTAAAGATAAAGGCAAAAAATTGAAACTGATATAAGGGAGACATATTCAAGGGTTACTGAGTGGTTTATCAGTAACCAGTTAAATCTGAACCAATCGAAAACCGAAGTGATTTATTTTTCACTCCATACCTTGCAGGGAATGTTTATTTTCTCTAAAATGTATGATTTCTAATGTTTTTTAAATGTTTATAGACCTTTACTTAAACATATAAGTATCCACAAACTTTTTTGACGTAGTGTATGTAACATAAATAAATTTCTTTCTTTCTTTCTTCTTTAAGAAGCACTGATTGTATACTCTAGATTTCAGTGAATTGGGAAATGATTTTGAAATGTTATTATGCTTTCTGAAAGTGCACCAGTCCAATTTGATCCTTCTAGAAATTTCATCATTAATGCTTTCTTTTTAGTAGTTATTTTTTGTTCCAGATGTACGTAACTGTTCTTCATTTCAAGCGGTACAGCTTCTAGCATAATCTGGATGGATGTGTTTATATTTGACATTAATTTGGCTTTCAATATATGTATTATAAATTTTAAAATAGTTGGCCGACATAATTGAAAACAATATATTTAATATAGAAAGCATATTTAATTTTTGGAAAATTGTAGAATCAATAATGTCACGAATAGGATATGACCATATATCAGTTTTAACTCATCTAAAATTTAGTAGATAGATACAGAGATATTGAACTACTGAGGGACTTTCTAGTGCTTTTACCAACAATGCTGTGTCATATCTTAAAAAACCATATAGGTTTGAGAGTATGGGTTTATAAATATACCACTAATAAGTAAAAGAGAGATTTGGTAATACATTCTAAGGTCATAATAATATAACTAAAGGAAATCAACAGAAATAGAAATAGCCATAGTTTTTATTTCTATAGATTTGGAAATATGAAATTTAGTTATTTTCTGTAAAAACTGTACTTGACAACATAATCTATAGTATCAAGAGATCAGACATCAATAAATTTTGTGTACAAGTTGCTTACTTTAAGTGTAGTATGTACTGAGATATCTGACTGTTCCAGTACTTTTTACAAAAAGTGTTATGTTGTATCTTCAGACAGTTAAATAGAAACTTAATGGTTTGGTTTGTTGTTTAACCATTCTGGTAGTTTTTACAGCAATGCTGTGCTGGCATATCTTGTAAGAGAAATTAATTAAAGATTTGATATTATTGGTTCATTTTAGTGTTGACAGAGAGAATAGACAAGCATAAAAATAAGTATATTGGCCTACATTTAAAAAACTGGCTAATTTGACAACATTGCCTTTATAAGACTGGTTATTGTATATTAGATTTGGAGTGTATATTAATTTGACCATTTTGAAATTTAAATTGTGTACGATCTACAAAAAAAATTAAGGTTTAAGTAACTAAACTTTTACTTAATGATAAAAAATTTTTAATTACATAATTTTTCTGTCCTCTTATAATTATTTTTAGACTAGATCCAGGTGCAGGACACTTGATAACATTTTTGCAATTCCTGTTCATCGCTATTCATGGCTTCATATTTACTTCAAAATTTGGAACAGTAAAACCGAAGGTCCCTCTTAAGGAATATTTGATTCTGGTTGCTTTCTTTTTTGTAACGAGTGTTGTTAACAACTGGGCATTCGACTTCAACATTCCTGTGCCATTGCATTTTATTTTTAGAGCTGTAAGTAGATTTATAACAGGCAGTGGATTATCTGAAATGTAATAATATACAGATTATTAAAAATGCATATATATATATATATATATTATGCTAGTTTTAGATTGGCCTGTGTATTAATTGAGGATTTGTATAGAAACTCTATACACTCTATATAAAAGACTCTTTTTTTGTGAGCATTTTGTCTTGCATAGTTGTTAATGGAAAAACTTAGACGATGTTTTTTTTAACTTAAAATAACAATAACTAGACAAGAATTTCAAAAATGTGCTTAGTACCGAATATTGAATTCTCTACAGCAACTCTCAGAGCTTCGTATCTTGTAGCATACTCAAAATTAAGTTTCTTATTCTTTCCATTGGTATACTGTCCCATTCTTTTGATGTTGTATCTGCAAATCTGCTAGGCAGGATTCGCGAGAACGCACACTTCTTAATTTATTCAACAAATGTTTCACTGTATTCATATTGAGGCTTCTCGCAGCCTTTTAATGTGGCGGTACCCACAGTTTCGTACTATTGCTAGAGTATATGACTCGGCATTATCCTATGTCAGAATATGCAGAACAGTATTCAGGTAAAACAATAATTTTAGACTTTTGCAGGTCTCCTAGCCTTTAAATTACTTCTGCTAGGTGTACACAAACCATCTGCTTACTAACCTTACCATCACGAACTTGGCGAAGATCCTGAACTTTTACTGGTGTATTTGATCGAATCTGTAAAATCCACAAAAAAGACTTGGAAATTCGTAATCAGCGACAAAAACTTAACGTTTAGCCGAAATGAACTTAAAGGCTAGGAGGCTTGCAAAAGGTCCCAAATTGCTACCTCAACATCGTGCTGCTCCGAGATACTTCATACAAAATTATAGATTATGATGAATCAAGGTTTTGCTTTAATATGGTGGATGAGAGAAAGAATATGGAGAGGAACTGGTGAAAGATTCAATCAATCTTTGATAACAGAATGTGACGTATGAATGAACATGAATAGACGTACTCTCAAGTTTACATCAATCACATTTTAGAACAGTATGTGTTACTGCCCTAAAATGCTGACTTAGTTGGAAACAATTTTACTCGGATGCAGGATAATGCCGGACCGCATACCTCAGCAATAGTGTAGAAAGGCCTCTTGAAAGCCTAGCAGGATTGGCAGCATTGCGTTATCAGAAGAATGGGACCATATACTAATGGAAAAAATAAGAAACCTAATTTCAAGTATCCCACGCATATTAGAAGCTCTCGGAGTTGTTAGAGGAGGCAATACTCGGTACTAAGCACCTTCTTCAAGTTCTTTTATATTATTGCTATTTTGCATTAATAAAAAAGTTTTTTAAAATTCATATCATTTTTATTTTATTAGAATATTATTTCTGAAAAATCAAGTAGGTACCTTGGCTTTGCCAATAAGTCCTGTTATGTAACAGGATAAGTCAAGTCAAGGTACCTCGGCAATATATATATATATATATATATATATATATATATATATATATATATATATATATATATATATATATATATGTATATATATATATATATATATATATATATATATATACAGGGTGGTTTTTTAGTACGAGAAAGTCCAATATATCGGTTGTTATGGGAAATAGAAAAAGAAATTTTCATGAGAGAGTTGTAAGGCTTGTCGAAGTGTATATGCTTAAAATATTTTCTTGTATACAGAAATTTTTTTAATAGTACATTCTTAAATTTTCTCCTATAAACAAAGAGATGTTTCAAAATTGGGATAAGTAAAGGAACATTCTAACATGGCTGTGTTGTGGTGCTGCGTTGTAAGGATATTAAACCTAATGGTTATGAATTACATTCCTGTAAATCATGTTTTCAAATAAGTAAACAGATATGTGGGTTTCAAAAAAACGATATAAAAACACCAGAAAATGTAGTTGAAATGTTTCCGAAATTTTTATCCAATTAAGACGAAATATGGCTTCAGATACATGATCATACTTTCTCAAGTTGTTAACAAAACGGCAACATGTATCTAAAAAGGTTTAATATACAATTATACAATAATTAAGTACTGATATAACCAGTGACTCTGACAGTTTTTTTTTTCGTTTTAAAACTTAAAATATTCTTATTAGCATAAAGCATGCTCATTCGCAAATATTTATTTTTGCAATAACATGTCAACATATTCAAAGAAATAAACAACTTGAGTATCATCAGCATATATGTAAATGTCAGAACTTGCTGCCACATTCCACAGAACAGATATGTATATATATATATATATATATATATATATATATATATATATATATATATGCTTTGGTTTCAGTTTATTCAGTTTAATTCATGTGCATACTGTATACATAATCTTATGGTACTATTCTTATATCTAAAATTACAATATTCATGTATAAACTGCACCTAAATGCAAGAAGCATCTGTATGTGCGTAAGTACTCAAATGTGTATTAGTTTCAACTTAGTAATATAGATATTACCTAGAAAACAAAAAAGAGAAAAGAAAAAAGACAAAGACAGAACAATATAAGTTATTTACATGAGATAAAGTGTTAAGGATACAAAATAATAAGCAAATTTGTTTAATTTATAATAATTATTTCCTTAGCTAATCAAAAATTCTTTCAAATTGTAAATAGTTTTCAAATATATACTTTGCGCATTTCGTTATAGATCGTTTTTTGTTACTAATGTTTTTAATATCACAGGGTAGCAAATTATAAACTTTTGAACCAATATAGTTTAAATATCTTAGATTAAGATTTTTATGGCTATTTGGTATCTGTAGATTTCTATTTTCTCTAGCTCGTGTTGCATAGTTATGATCTATGCAACTCTGAAAATTTGTGCCGGTATGTAAATGGGTACACACTGCAAGCATGTATATTGTTGGTATATTAGTAGTTTCTATCTTAAATAGTCTGCTTGTAGGAAAACGTTTATTTTTCTTATATATAATTTTTAAATATGTTTTTGAATAAGGTTTAATTTATAAAGCCCTTCCCACACCAGTATACCATATCTAATTAAAAATTCTACAAGAGCTTTATAGACCATAACTAGAGTTTGCCTGTCTAAAAACTCTCTAAGTAGGTAAAACTTATAAATAAGTCCACGCATTTTACCAGCTAGATAATCAATCTAAGGCTGCCACTTAAGAAATTGATCTATCATTATTCCCAAATATTTTGTATGAGTTACTTCCTATAGTGTATGTTGTCAATAGAAATGCTGTTAAACGGAGGTCTGTTTGATTTGGTTAGAGAAAAAGCAATATAATTAGTTTTTGTTAAATTTAAAGTTAATTTGTGAGATAAAAGCCAATTTCTTACAGTTCTCCTGTTCTTGTTTTATTTTCAACCTGGTCCCAAGTATTACTCCCAAACACTAGCACTGTATCATCTGCATATGAGATGGTCAATACACTAATATTTAACTGCAGTAAAGAATTAATGTATATAACAAACAGAATTGGTCGTAATACTGTTCTCTGTGGGACAGCAATTTTTATCATTCCTTCTTTGCTGAGGACATTATTAAGTCGCACTATCTGAACTCTGTTTGTCAAATAACTTTTAAACAGATCAAATGTTATACCTCTAATTCCATAATGAAAGAGTATTTCAAGAAGTTTATTGTGGGGAACGATATCAAAGGCCTTCGCAAGGTCTAAGAACACCGCAATGCATTTTTTGTCTAAGTTCATTTTATTGACTATTTCTGTAGTTAATTTAAGCATAGCATCTGTGGTACTGCAGCCCCCAACAAACCCGAACTGATTAGATGTTAATCTACTTTTTAAGCATTTCTCAAGTATTTTGGCAAAATTAATAATCAAGCTTATAGGTCGGTAATTTTTAATTGATGTGATTGATTCCGATTTGTGTATGGGTGTTACTATCGTTGTTTTAAATGCAGTTGGAATCACCCACGTCTCAATAATTAAATTATATAGATGCAATAAAGGTGTCATTATTTTCAAATGTGTTTGGTTGATGTTTTCGGTATGAATTCCATCAGGACCTGGTGAAGAACCATTTTTTAATGTTGATATGTGCAATATTAGTTAATTTTTAGTTATTGGAGACAGGTACATAGAATTGTTTACTGGAGTTCCCATTTGATACTCTTGCTCTGTCTCAGGAATAGCCTTTTCCATTTCCAGACCCACATTTATGTAATAATCATTACAAAAATTTGAGATTTCTCTTGGATCCCTGAAATTTTCACCCTGATTGTTTTTTATGTTCACGAAATTAAAAGGTTTAGTTTTGTTCTCATATGTAGCATCTTTAATAATTTCATATAGTTTTTTTATATTTGTTTTGTTATCTTCAATTTTCCGTTTATAATAATTATTTTTTTGCTTATGTATTATTTTGATTAAAGGAATTACGATATTTTTTATACTTATTTTCAAGTTGAACATTATAATTTCTCAAGAGTGTTTTTTTCATTTTATCTCTGGTTTTAATAGAAGTAATGATGCCATTTGTAATCCAGTTTTTTATTTTTTTGTGTCTTTTCACCTTAATATTATATGTTTCTGATGTTTTTGTTAAGAGGTCATTGTATGTATTCAAGAAAATATCTGCAGCGGTTTCGGGATTTTTTTCATTTAGTAATAAAGACCAGTCATATTCTTGTAATTGTGGCTTTAGATTTTTTATGTTTAATTTAGTTTTGGTGATAAATTCTTGGGTTATGTTTTCCTTTGAGTTTTCAGTATTTTTACTAACACTGAGCATTACTATATACTATATATATATATATATATATATATATATATATATATATATATATATATATATATATATATATATATATACAGGGTGGTCTTTTAGTGCGAGAAAGTCCAATATATCTGTTGTTATGGGAAATAGAAAAAAATTTTTCATATGAGAGTTGTAAGGCTTGTCGAAGTGTACATGCTTAAAATATTTTCTTGTATACAGGGTGTTCTTTAAAAGCGTGACAACAAAAAGTGTATTTTTTCATTTAACCGCTGTTGCGGCGTTGGGAGTTACGTTAATTTTTAAAGCTCTCTATACAAGATTTAATTTTCATCTTACTGTATTGAAAATATGTTATTCTTATATGCAAATTGTATAGTTTCCGGTCTTTTTTGTACAAGGTATCAAAGGGATCCCAATAAATCAGACCAAAACAGTGTGATATACTTTTCTTTTATTACGATTTTTTTTTATTCACCAACGTTTCGGCGGTCGTTTACCACCATCATCTGGCTAAAATACATAAATTTTATTTATAAATTTTGAATTGTAAATACAAAGGACAGAAATATGGAATGACACTACAAGTAGACGTTTTGTTTTTTTTTGGTGATAGGTTGAAAAAGAATAAAATATTACATACATACATTTAAAATCAAAAACAAACAAACGTAAATATAGCTAATACACGTTATATGTATATTGTTATTATTAGTAGGTAACCAAGAGAAAGGAAACAGACAATTCTTTTGTTTTTTTATATATCTTATAGAAAAGCATGTATTATTATTATTATTTTTTTTAAGTTTAATAAAGGCATCAAAACATGTAATACATAAACAATTATTATCATACCTTTTTTTTTTTTTTGGGAGGTTTGCACCAGTCAAAATATACCTTTTGTTGTTCTAATTAGTATGTGGAGTCATATTTCGGTAATACCTATTTTTTTTTATATATATATTTTTGTTATTTCTACACAAGAAACACTCTCTGCAATGTACGAGTTTCAAACTAGCTGTAAACAGCGTATTGGAAGAATGTGATTTGGATAATTTATTTTATAATTTGAAGAGGTGAGACACCTGTGGTGTTTTTATTTAAATATTAAAACATTAGTGGGTTGTCAACTGTTTTGCGACTGAAAAATATAAAACTATTTGTTTTTTTGGTTTAAACAGCTTAACGCCAGATGTCAGATCGGGATTTTATTTTCAGAGATTAATTTTATTTGGTTACCTACTAATAATAACAATATACATATAACGTGTATTAGCTATAATTACGTTTGTTTGTTTTTGAATTTAAATGTATGTATGTAATATTTTATTCTTTTTCAACCTATCACCAAAAAAAAAAAAACAAAACGTCTACTTGTAGTGTCATTCCATATTTCTGTCCTTTGTATTTACAATTTAAAATTTATAAATAAAATGTATGTATTTTAGCCTGATGATGGTGGTAAACGACCGCCGAAACGTTGCTGAATAAAAAAAAAATCGTAATAAAAGAAAAGTATATCACACTGTTTTGGTCTGATTTATTGGGAACCCTTTGATACCTTATTCTTTTATGATTTAAAACCGTTATCATTTTCAGGGATCTCTGATTGCCAATCTGATCATGGGTGTTTTAATATTAAAAAAGAAATATACTTTTGATAAGTATCTTTCGGTATTTATGATAACGGCTGGCATTATCATTTGTACACTTTATTCGTCCAAAGAAGTTGGAAAGGTAATGTATTCTGTCCAAATTGTTTATTTGAACATCATTTATTGCTGTGATCTTTTTAGACTTGCACTGACTGTGATATTAAGGGTAAAATGGCAGCTAATCCACAACAGCCAGAAGAAGTAGATGTAAATCAGTTTTTCTGGTGGATGATAGGTATTTTGCTACTAACTGGTGCGTTGCTTTTATCAGCTCGAATGGGAATCTACCAAGAAACATTATATAAGGTTCATGGTAAACATCCTGAAGAAGCACTGTTTTATACGGTAAGAGAAATTATTGTAGGCTAATTAATAAATTTTATTCTGTATTCTGTAACAAATCAAATAGCTTTTTATAAATAAAACTTTTCAAACATTTTAAAAGACATCAAAATGTGTAATCAAACAAAAATACCCTCTTTGCATTAATTGGCAACATTTTAACAAGAATTACTATGGATGATATTTTTAAGTAAGTAAAACTTATCCATCTCATCACATTAGGAATTTATCTTTACCTCCTTTTAAAGGGACTATAAGTTTTTCTTCATTTTTACACAATTACTATATTTTACTTTAGGCAGTGGCGGAACTACTGTAAGAGATATAGAAGCATTTTTTTCCTTTATATTGAGTTCCTCTAAGGGGGTGAAACAGCTTCTTAAAAGGAAAAACGTTTTTTTTTTTGTTGAAACAGTAGAAGGTGCTAAATTTGTTTTATTTTTTTAATTATAATTTCTTTTCTACAATGCAGGGTGATCCTAGGGAGGTAAAACAGCTTTTTAAATGCAAACATATTTTTTATTTAAGAAATATTTTTAGAAAACGGCAAAAAACGTCAAATTTATTATATATTTTTACATATAAACTTGGGAAACCCAAGAAATCGAGGTTCAGGACATCATACATTTTCAAATGAATGAATGCATTATGATGCATGTAGTTCATGATCTGCAAAATAACAGCAATTATAGCAAAGAAGAGGCATATTTACTGGATCAGATTGCACCGCTCGCCAAAGAATTTGTTGTTCAAATGTTATTAAAAGTCATTGTGTTGTTAATAAAATTTATCTCACCAAAATAAATAAGCAAATAAGATTCCAATTTGGAAGGGAATGTGTAAACCAGAATAATCTATGGGAAAATGTTTTTTTTATAAGGGAAACTTCATAACGCCAGAATGCGCCCTTATAGATCCATTGGAATGAGGAAAAATATACTTATAAAGTTAGCCAAAGCGATTGATTGTTTTGTTAATGTATAGGCTTGGATTAGTGTCAGAGGACCAAGTGTTTGTCTCAACTTAAACTTGACACGTCTGATGTGCAAACAAGATTTCAATCTTGAAATCAAAAAGATTTGTAGTAAATCATAGTTGAAAATAGTAATATTTTTGTTATGTTTATTATCTTAGTTAACAAATATATTATAGTTTAACAAAATTTATTTTTGTTACATTTGTTTTCGCCTTATTTTTATTCAATGTAATTTAAATGTTTCAGTTATTGTTTTTTTAAATGTTCCGTTTGTATTGTGAGTTTAATTCATATCATATTTTGGGCTATTATCAGGGGCATATGTTATAACAAAGATATGTATTTATTAAATAACACAGTTTAAATAGTGAATCTGTGGTTAATCAAAAACAAATTTATGAAATCTACATTTTCTCGTATCGCGTCGCTGAGTATGAACAAACCCTGGAAACACCACTGTCAGAAATTGACATAACGAGGAAGTGCACTTTTTTTTATGTTATTACGTAGACGTCAGCTATCAACATTAGAAATATGTTATTGGTTTAAAGTGTACATTTATTTTTAGCATCTTTATTCACTTCCTGGTTTTATCTTGTACGCAAGCAGCATATGGGATCATTCTCAGGTAGCTTCTAGCAGTGATCCCTTCCAGATTCCATTCACAAGCATGGTGGTTCCTGTGATTTGGCTCTATTTGCTTTTGAACGTTCTGACTCAGTACATGTGTATTAGTTCCGTATATGTATTGACTACAGAATGTACCTCTCTTACTGTAACATTAGTTATTACTCTTAGGAAATTTTTATCTTTAGTTTTTAGTATTGTTTACTTTAGAAATCCATTCACTTTAGCTCATTGGTTTGGTACCATGCTAGTATTCGGGGGAACTTTATTGTTTACCGAAGTACCAAAAAGAATTCGTGATAGTTTGAAAGAAAAACAAAAAGACAAAGCAAAGAAATCTAATTAGCCCATTTTTGTTATGTAGTTTTTGTTTTTGTTCTAGTCTGTTTTGTATTTCAAATTAGTATAAGTTTTACCAGATTCAGGGTTCATATTTCCTATTATTATTATAGTGCAATTTTAATTGTTGCTTATGATTTTGTCGTGTTAATTTATTTAATAATTTTCTGCTAAAAATTAGTTGAGTTATATAAGCAGCTAATAAGTTGTGTTTAATGGAACCACTGACAATAGGTATTTTAAATTTTTTCGAGATTATTTCTATAAGTTAAGATTTCCACTATGTTCGTTTTAAACTATTGTGTTATTTACTTTTAATAAATATTAGCTTAAATAAAGTTGATTATTCTGCCTATTGTCTCCTTATTTCATTTCCTTTGTCAGTTTAGGCACAGAAAAATTAGCTACGCTACAGAAGCCTGGTGGGAATGAAACGGCGAATATGGTTTAAAAATGCGTTAAGAGATGTCGCCCGTTTACACAAATCATAATATTTTATCCCAGCTAAGCACTTGTTCTCTGTCGCTCTCAAACTAGATTTTTATGTTCCGCGAATTTCGATATTGCCGATTGATGCCGTGCATTTGACCGGCCCGCGAATTTAGATTTTAAATTATGTCATCATCACTATTCACTCAGAAGTGGTTGATAGACGGTGTACCGCAGAACAGAAAATATCGATAAATTAAATATAGCTTTTTCAGTAACGCAGTAAATAATGGCTGGGAATACTTGTAAATATTTTAATTGTAAAAAAAGTCGAAGAGACCATGGGGTTAGAATATTTAGATTCCCTTTTAAAAATCCCCAATTGTGTAGAAAATGAGTACTCAATAGTGGTAGGTTTATGGAGGTAGTAGTAGTTGTGGTTTTTAATTTTTCTTACATTTTACGTTGTGTAGTTAGTAGGGAGCATGCGCAAGGTAATTTGTAAAATAAGTAAGAGGCATAGGTACATACCTAATAAAAAAAAAATAGCAGTTTTGATCCTAGTAGGTATATACACACATGTCCAAATTTAGTATAAAAAAAACTTTCATTGTAGCATATAAAAATAATATAATATGCAATAATTTTGGTCATGTGTGTAGTTGCCGTAATAAATTATCCCTATACAGTATACATTATCGGTGGATTCTACTGTTCGAATATTTATAAGTATAAATATTCGTACAGTAGAATCCACCGATACCTGGGTATATGCGCTTCCATGAAAATACAATTTATTTGGGTTAAATAGGTATAACCTTTTAGTCTCGGAAAAATCGGCTTATTTATTTTTTATACAGTTTTACTTATATCTTGATTATATTTGATTTGATTTTGAATCGACGGTTTTCGAGTTTTTTTTTTTTATTTAAAACTAGCAGATTTTGAAAAATTGTACAGTTCCAGGTAAACGTGTTCATTAAATTATTATACAAACCGTCAGAGCTAATTTTCATTAGATTCCTTTATTAACCGCATGGTCAGGTCCTACCTACAAAATGTGGCTAACAATTTTTGATGTATTCGAAAATGTAGTAAATAATATTATGCAGATTGAATCTGTTTGGTACAAAGTTTTCTTATATTCAAAAGGAAATATTTATGTTACAATTTTTATAGTTCATATATGCAAGTGATCCGAATTAATAAAAAAGGAATCGAATCCGAATCCTTTTGACTTCGTGTAGCGAATACGAATCACGAATCCCCCATTAAAAAAGTATTCGAATCACGTCTTGGAATCCTAAAAAATGTTTCGAATCTTTTCCAGCTCTGGTATCTGGGTGTTTTTATGGAAATCTATGTATATCGGTGGTTTAGTTAGTTACTTATTTCATGTACTTAGTCGTAGTTAATTGTTGGCATATGGGGATAATTAAAAATCAGAAAAAACTTCACATTAAATGAAAGTATCGAATAGGATCTTTATCAAAACTATGCCACTATATTATAGGTGGCTAAAATTTCAAAAAACACTAAAATGTTTTATTTTACTACCTATTAATAAAAATAGCGAGTATACCGGGTGTCCATAGATAAAGGGATCGCTCTATAACGTTTTTCTTTTTTAAGAAAAATAAATGAAATTGGGTACATTGGTATATTGGATAAATACGATTTTTTTGACATTTTTAATTCCTATCTGACACTTTCGGCTTAATCGAACATTACCCTAACTTTCTTATTTCAGATGGAACACCTGGTATATTTTTATTTAATACGACAAAAAACACGTTTTGAGTGCAATGAGATTTCATTTGTCACTTGTATTAAGATTATTGAATGCTATTATAAGCTTCTGTGCTTGCTTGCAACAACGAACCGTAGAAATTGGCAGTTATGTAATATTTTAGGAAGTTAATTATATATTTTTTGTTAGGAAATGCACAGTTAGCCGACTTACCAGAGGATATATTCAAACAAAAATATATATGCGAAACCCAGTTTTTAAAAAGTTACTTTAAGGGTGAAAAAAAAATGTTGTTTGAAAAAGGACGCAGTTCCTCAACCTTATAATACAGAAGGCCTGAAAGTTCTCACTCCCCAAAAAACATACGGCAGACGATCATCAGAAATTTGCCCAAAACAACTATTTTCCCATCAAATTGCAGATACATCTTTTTTGTCAGAATTAAGTAATTTACCCGAAAATCCAAAAATGACGCCACGGAAAGTTCAAATGAAAAAGAAAATTGCACTCCAAATAAAAAAAATTCAAAATTACACTCTTAGAATTAAACGCTTAAAAACTAACATTTAGGGCGCCAACTACTTTAAATATTTTACCTTTTCTGTCTATCCTAAGTTTTGTGGCAAAAACGTTTGTGTTAATGCAATTTCGTGGAAAAAGACGAGTTTGGTACAAAAGTGAAAAGGAATTGGCGACTTCATTTTATTACAAATCGCCTAGTGGGTATATTTTTTTGCGACGACAAGGGGCCTAGTCTGCCTAGTCCCAAGACTATTCAGGGCTGGCTTAGGCATAATGATTTTAGGCCGGGGATAGACGAAGGCGTTTTAAAGTTTCTAAAAGGAAAATGCGAAGCAATGCCCGAAAATAAACGAAAATGTATTGTGGCATTTGAGGAGATGTCTATAAAAGAGTCGATCGAATTTATTAAAAAATTAGATCTTATTGAGGGATTCAAAGATTTGGGACCCTTGGGGAGAACTGCCAAGCATGCGACTCATGCACTGGCTTTTTCTATCAAAAGCATTTATGGCAAATGGAAATTTCTATTATCCTATATTTTTACAAATAGTTGGCATCAAAAAAACTAAAACAATTAGTGGTATTTAATATTAAAAGCCTTATTTCAAATAATTTTCTTCCCAAGGCATTGGTGTGCGATAAAGGTTCAAATAATAGAAAGGCTCTAAGTCTTTTAGGTGTGTTAAAAAACAAACCGTTTTTTGAAGTTGAAAAACAAAATATTTGCCATATATGACGTTCCACATTTATTTAAAAGCATTCGCAATAACTGGTTAACTGGGACTTTTAAATTATCTAACAAAATATTGGCATTTAATGTGTTAAGGCAAACCTTTGAAATAGATCGAAAAACAAACAGCGCCAGAGCCCTTCCCAAAACAACGGAAAAACATTAAACCCTAACAACTTTGAAAAACTGTCTTGTTCCCTGGCAGTTCAGTTGTTCTCTAGTTCTATGGCAGCGGAAATAAGGTCATTGCTACTGGACAATTGAGTCAAGCAGCTTCTGACAGCGAATTTTATCTCAGACTTAAACAACTTATTTGATTCGTTGAATAGTAGACGTTTATTTGTTAAAAATCCGTTTAATTGTGGTATCAGCGATAAAAATCCGCTGGTGTTAAGAAACTTTACAAAAAGGAAAACAAATTTTCAAATCTCTGATTAAGGTAACTAATAGCCCAGATAAACCTACACCAGATGCGAAACTTAGACAAGTAGCGGGTCAATTTTCTTTGACCTCGGCGCGAGAGACATGTATGGCCCGCACCAAAAATTTTGTTGCATATTAAAAATTAATAAACTAAAAATAACATTACCCGCACCAATTCAATTTTTTTTTGCTGCGATATAAATTTCATTTAATCTTATTTCATTAAAATGAAAAACTAATTATATGGGTGTTTTAAAAAAATGCCAAATCCTCATATTCGTGCACTATTCAGAACATGGTGTTTATATTAGGAAAAAAACACATTTTTAACTTTCAGAAAAATATTTATGCACAAAATTATAAAAAATATCTGAACATTAATTATGTAACTACTTGATTAAGAATATCCTGTCTTTTTTGTTAAGGAAATACATTGTAAAACGCCATCATTTTACGATTTTTTAAAAGTAATATCTAAAACAAAGATAAAATAAATAATCTAATGACAAAAAAAGATGCATTGGTATAACGTGTGCAATAACGGAGAAAATCATATCATAGACAAGAATAAATGTTCTCAGTTCTTAAAAAATACGTTTTTCAATTGTCTGTAGTATACAAGTAACAAGAATCTAGCCCGTACCAGTTCGTGCCAGAATAGCCGGTAGCTAAACCAACGCCAACGGAAACAGTCTTGTTAATACGGGTCGGTATGTCAATTTAATTTGTAGAGCGGATTTATTTAATTATTGAGTGTTATGTTATGGAGTTAGTAAAATGCTAATTTTTTTTGTATATACCGTGGCTGCTCCTCCAACACAAACGTATTATATAAACTTTTATTACTTCTATTTTATCAATTATTTTATTGTCTATCTAATATTTGCTTTAACTTAATACGAAATTTTTAGACTAGTACCTATATAGTAGATACAGTATTTTAAAATTACTTTTTATTGTTGATAAAAACCAAGTATTTTCATGTCTTTAAAGACCATTACTAGCATGATTAAAAATTTTAGTGGTTCAAAATTGGTTTATGTAACTTTGCATTTTCAATGCAAATTCAATCCGTAACTATTGTAATAAACTTTTTACGTAATGGATGACCGTGTTCACCTTCATAACGTCTAAGATTTGATTTTCTATGTCCCTGAGCAACGGCAGTTGGGTTATTTCAATCTTACCGTGATAAATATGATCATCGGTACAGGTATTTTAACAATGCTGTCTTTAACAATAAAATTAGCCACCTGATAAAATTATGGCCTTTTTCGGAGGTTCTTGGAATAAAATATCAGATCTGCGCTTTGGTCCAGGAAAAATTGTCGGTATATCGGTATCATAAAGGCACTTTACACAGCTTGTAGATACTGCAAAATTTACTTTCAAAATCATCTTCGCATAACTTGTAATTACAATAACTTTTTTCTAAAAGATCCGCCGCTTTAAGCCAACTGTTAAATCTAAAATTAATATATTTTTATACTATAAAAAAACTGTAAATTAGGCTAGTTATAAAGTACCTACTTGTTAAAACGTATTTTGCGTGAATCTATTAAACTTACTATCAGGCGTAAAAAATTATAAATGTTAAGCAACATACCTTACGGGATCTTGAGGTAATTTAAACAGTGATTTCTTGCTCCCACTTCTATTTGAACAATGTAAATAAAGGTACTTATAACCAGGCATTTTTACAACCACAAAAATAAAACTAAAAAATCAATGACAATTTAATAATAACATAAGCTCTCGCTCTATCGATATCGCCGCTCGAGCAAGCACTTTTCCGTGTAGATTTAAAATATCAGCTGGACCTCTTACTATGTCTCAGATGGCTGGACATCCGTAGGAGGCGGAGTTTCACATAGATTCGCTATGCATGCGTTAGATAGGCACTTTCGCATCTGGTGTAGGGTTATCTGGGCTAATAGTCCAACTAAGCATCGTGAAATGGAAGACAATGAACCCCCTGAAAAAAAAATTCGTGTGGATAGGCTTAAAGAAAGCCGACCGCCCTGTCTTGAAGGTATGGTACAGTCGATTAATGCAAATTTTGAGTCTCTTTGACTCCGAAAAAAATTGTAATCCTTTTCTCCTTACTAACAAATTCAATAAAAACTTTTTAGAAAACTTTTTTTCTGTTATTCGGCAAAGTGGAGGTTGGAGTTTAAATCCAACGGCAAAGGCAGTCAGATTATCTTTTCGGATTCAAACTATATCAACTATTTTACAACCTTCAACAGCCTTTAACTGTGAAAACGATCCCGAAGTCAATTTTCAATGCCATTTAATTTTACAGAAAATAAGTCCTTAAACTCTTCAAAAACTATAGCGAACACTGACAGCAGAAGTATTGACAACTCTGATGTCGACATACATCATCTTGAAGACTGCGCAACATCTTATTACGTTGGTTATTTGGTTCGGTCTACCCAAATTAAATTTAAATGCCAAAAATGTTTACAAGAATTGACAAATAAAACTGAAGCTCTGAACTACCCAAAACAAATATTAATTCTAAATAAAAATTATGGAGCCAATGTAAATATATTTTTGACCGTACCAAATAAGGCTACTGAACATATGGTTGAAAAGTCGACGCGCATATTTAAAAAACAGTTTGATAAATATAGAGAACAAGAATTTTTGGCTTCAAAAATAAAAAAAATACATAATTGCAAAAAACTACTTTTGGTTGGGCAGCCCAAACGATATTTGCTACGAACACAGACGATTTTTAATCTTCAAAATGGTAAATACGAATCTCTTTAAATTCTGTAAATGGAGAAATAATAATAAAAAACAAACCAACCAAAAACTTAAAAACCTAAAAAACCAGTAACCATAGCAATTCAAGATTATCACGATTAAAGCGAAAAGATTTGCTTTCAAAAAGGCTATTTAACCATATTTTCAGCACCATTTCTGTAACAAATTTTGATAGTTTTTCAATACACAGCTAGAAAATATCGGGTGTTTAATAATTGTTATGGTCGTAGTGGGCTGAGGTTTTCTTTTTCTGTTATGAACGTATGTCGTAGGTGCGTTCGTATGGTTTGAGGCAACTGTTATTAAATTGTCATTTAATTTTTTAACTTCTTAATGTTGGAGTGTTAGAACGACCAATAAAGAATTCAATAATCTTTTCCTACACCGAATTTCTTTGAGAAGTAGACTTTTGATCGAAAAATAGTTTTTCGTCCATTTGTTCTTTCAAAACCTCCTCGTGTCCCTCTAAATCCGTGGACAAAATTTTTTTATAGTGTACGGAGTCTTCTGTTTATTTTAGTTTTTTTTGGTTCGAAGATAAATACCTACCTACTAAACTAGCGTATACAATTAAAACTAAAACAATAATTAATAATTTGCTCTTAAACATTTGCGTCTGGGTTTAGGTCTTGACAATTTAAAACATGAATATACCTTGATGAAAGCAATTTATATTTTTAAAAATTACCATCTTTAAAACTTTGAAAGGCTTTTAACTGCGGTTTTCTACAAATAAGAAAACATTTTATGGTTTATAAGCGCTTTGAACTCTATTTCAATTTAGCGATCTTAATTTATATATAAAATTTATATAATAATACAATGCAATTTTTTCAAATTTCATATCTTCCCTATTTTTTTAATGATGTTTTCTGACGTTTGTTGATTGTGGGGCAATCAGTAGTTTAAAAGTAAAAACTGAATAGGAGGATTTTTTAAAAATTACTGTAGTTGCAAAATAATTAAAATTTTACTAAAAATTAAATTTTTTGATAAGCACCTTGTATCTTAACAACACTTTCTCAAAATGGCTGTTAAAAATGGTTATTAGAAGAAAATTACTGTATTATTTAATAGAGCATTTGCGGACATATATTTATGAAAAATTTTCTTAGAATAATCCAAGGATTCACTTTTTCACTCTTTCACTCCTGACAATAGTTTTACACGATTTATACAGTCAAAAACTATAATTGCAAAAAATTTCAGAGCTGTAATTAATGGTTTTATTGATTAAAAATATTCATTATAATTAGAAATAAACGTATTAGTCCGCCCGCCACGGCTTCTCTCCCCGAGATGGACTTCTGGCTGCAACATTGTTTGCTTATCATCTAGTAAGGAGTGTTTTTACAAAAAAAAAAAATATTGCACCTTATCATTTCTAATTTTTGTAGCGCCAGCTCTCCGTCTTTATTAAAACTAGAGAGACAAGAAATGCCGATACCAAAAGATCAAACGTGTACCTTACCTTAAAAATATAACAAAATATTTAATTCCGTGTCTCTACCACGTTCGTTTGCCAAAATCAATCGCTGCTTTCTTTTGAATGAATTAGTTGCGGTTACTTTATCATATAATCTTTTAAATGTGTGGTAATTTGGTGTTACCCTCTCTGGATATAATCTGCGATACTCCACTCCACCAACTAAAATTAAATCAAATAAAATTTTAAAATTAACGTATAGAGTGAATTTCAAAAATATTTAATTGTCATTCTTTTATAAGTCAAGTTTAATGTTTTAGTTTTGTCAAAGCCAACTGCGAAGTAAGCAAAAAATATTACTTTTTCTTTTATATTATTAATGTTTCGAATACTAATACTGCAGAATTATGAACAAAAAATAATAACAAACCTTATATCGTTATGATCGGGATGTTGCAGCCGAAAATATACAGAGTGTTATATGAGAATAATATTAGTAATACATATATTAATAATAATAATATTATCCTAGCGTCATTACCAACGAAATATTTCAAAAACCACCAAAGCAAATATTAATAAACAATATATCATTGAAATCGGGATAAAAAACTCTTTCATTCTAGCCGATAATATACAGGGTGTTTCATTTAAAAAAAAAAGTTGATGTTGAATCCAGAAAAACGAAACACCCTTTATATCTAAAAACTACATCATAAAAAAATGTAAAGAAACTTTTATATTTAACTGTTTTTCGTATCTGTATATATGAGAAAGTTAATAGTGGGGTGCATTTATAACCAAAAACCCTGTACACAAAAACAACATTCCATACCCCATGTCTCAAAACTTATTGCAAAATTCGGCAATATCGAATGGCTGGGCATTCTAGGCGCTGGGCAACTAGAAATACTTATTACGCCAAATGAATACAGTGACTTTCTCGTATAAAGTCACTTTAAAAATGAACGGTTTAGAGCTCCATCTATGACTGACCCGGCGAACAGGAAGCCGCTTCTCGTAACGGACTTATTTTCGAGGCTCGTTTTAAATGCAGGCGATCAGGCTTCTGTAGCGTAGCTAATTTTTCTGTGGTTTAGGCTAATGAAACACAATCGTTTGTGTACAGGGTGGATTATTTAACTGGAATACGTTCAGGGACACCAACAGAAAATCTGGGCCCAGGGAATCCCCAAAAACCAAACATATATATATTTATATACACACAGACACACCTATTTAGGGGGGTCGCCAAGTAACTTACATTTTAGTTTGTTTTACATATATATATATATATATATATATATATATATATATATATATATATATATATATATATATATATATACATATATATATATATATATATATATATATATATATATATATATATATATATATATATATTTATATATTTATATATATATGTATATATATATATATATATATATATATATATATATATATATATATATATATATATATATATATATATATATATATATATATATATATATATATATATATATATATATATATATATATATATATATATATATATATATATATATATAGGGTGGCCCAATATAAAGGTCCCACCCTTATTTATGACTTTCCTGGTATATTTTGGGAAAAACGCTTGGACACGTCAATTTTGATTTTTAGGGGGACGTCTTTTCATGTATGATTGTATAATACAGGGTGTTCCAAAAATAAGATATCGCATTACACTTGACATTTTTAAATGGAAACCCCCAATTTTTTTTCTATTTTTGGATTCTCCAGGAAGTTTTTAGTAACTTTTGTATAATAGAGTTTATACCTATCTTCAACCATTTTGAAGTTTTTTTAATTTTTTTTATAAAATTCGCCTCATTTAATTTAGTACTGATAATACGGAAAAAAATAATAATCACCGATACCAGCAAGAAATTTAGCATCCGTCAATGTCATCGTAAATCATAGAACAACTTTATCTTTGATTTGAAATCGTTAAGTTGCCTAGTTCTATTATAATATTTTGCAATGATTTATTCAATTCAAGAAAGGGTCGAAATAACGAAACTGTATTATCAAAACGGAAGCATTGCAAGAGCTACCGCCCGGTTGTTTAATGCGTTACATCCAGACAAAAATATTAACCATAAGTATGGCTAAATTAATAAGAAAATTTGAAGCAACTGGATCTGTATCTAATATTCGCCGGAATCAGGAAAATCGTCCAAGTAGAAATGAAGCCAGAGTTTTGGGACACGTGGCTCTTGACAACACCCAAAGTACTCGTGGTCTGGCTACTTCTTCAGGATTTACACGCTCAACAGTGCAAAGAATTTTGAAATCCTATAAATTTCACCCGTACAAAACTAAACTTGTCCATGAGCTTAATGAAGACGATTATGATAGAAGGTTGGAGTTTTGCGAATTAATGACACAACGTTTGAACAATAACCCAAATTTGTTATTTAACATTTGTTTTTCGGATGAATGTACCTTCTATTTACATGGTGCTGTAAATAGACATAATATATATATCCACATTTGTTTAGGTACATTCGCAATACCCACAAAAAATTAATGTCTGGGCCGGCATTTTCGGAAATCATATTGTAGGACCTTTCTTTATTCCTGGAAACTTGACGGGGGAGTTGTACTTGGACATGTTGGAAAATACAATAGAGCCACGAATAACCGAAATAATAGAAAATGAGGTTAATTATAATGAAAATTTTCTTCATTTCCAACAAGATGGAATATACGACAGTTTTTGGACATATTCCCAAATCAGTATCGGACGGCGCGGCCCCATTAGTGGCCACCAAGGTCTCCGGACTTGAGTCCTTTAGATTACTTTCTTTGGGGACATATAAAAAGTAAGGTTTTTATATATATATATCTTCGGGAGCGGATCACGGCGGAATGCAGACAAATAACTCCAGAAATGTGTGAAAATGTTAGGAATAGATTTGAGCAAAATATTTATTATTGCATGGAGGTAAACGGACACCACTTTCAACATTTATTACCACATTGACTTTTTGACACATTGTAGCTAAGTAACTAATTTTTGTTTAAATTTTAATGTGAATGTAAAACTGTAAATGGTTTAGTGTTCCTGATTCCGGCGAATATTAGATACAGATCTAGTTGCTTCAAATTTTCTTATTAATTTAGCCACATACTTATGGTTAATATTTTTGACTGAATGTAACGTATTAAACAACCGGGCAGTAGCCCTTGCAATGTTTCCGTTTTGATAATAAAGTTTCGTTATTTTGACCCTTTCTTGAATTTAATTTATCAATACTTGATATTATTCAATTATTCAAATAACTTCAAAATGGTTGAAGATAGGTATAAACTCTATTATACAAAAGTTATAAAAACTTATGGAGAATCCAAAAATAGAAAAAAAATTGGGGGTTTCCATTTAAAAATGTCAAGTGTAATGCGATATCTTATTTTTGGAACATATATTATATAATCATACATGAAAAGACGTCCCCCTAAAAAATCAAAATTGATGTCCAAGCGTTTTTCCCAAAATATACCAGGAAAGTATAAATAAGGGTACCTTATTCGTTGGGCCACCCTATATATATATATATATATATATATATATATATATATATATATATATATATATATATATATATATATATATATATATATATATATATATATATATATATATATATATATATATATATATATATATATATATATCGGGAGGATCGCCCCAAACTCCAGGAGTGTATTCTATGAAAGATACTGATTTAAAAAAACTCATATGTTCTTATTCGATTCTCATTTGTTTTCAACTTACAGCATAAATTAGAATATAAACAAGATCTAACAAATTAACGTTTCAATCATTAGATTTCATCATATTAAATGTTCAAAAATGCCCCCATTGAGCTCTAAACATTTTCGGCTTCGTCTACGTAGGGCACCTGTTGCTCTTCTAATTGCCTCATGCCTTTCTTTAATTTCATCTGCAATATTTCTGATACGCTGAATAAGTGCTTCTCGAGTGTCCACTCTCACTTTGTACACTTCATTTTTTAACCAGCCCCATAAACAGAAATCGAGTGGAGTGAGGTCAGGAGATCTTGGAGGCCAAATAATAGGACCACCGCGACCAATCCAACGCCTTGGAAACCTCCCGTCTAAGTGTTGCCTGACTTAATGTGCGAAATGTGCTGGAGCTCCATCATGCTGGAAGTACATTTGCCTTCTGATGTTTAGGGGAACATCCTCCAGTAGTCCTTGTAATTCATTTTCGAGAAATTCACAATAGTAGTCCCCTGTGAGGCGATTTTCCAAAATAAAAGGGCCAAGGACATAACTATCTATCATACCACACCATACGTTTACCGAGAACCTATGTTGAAAGTTGCTCTCGACTGTTGCATGCGGATTTTCCTCTGACCAGACATGGCAATTGCGACTATTATTAATACCGTCACGAGTAAATGTTGCTTCGTCCGTGAAAAGTATGCGCGATATAAGATAACGATTATTGTCTATCCACCGACAAAACTCCATACGTTTGGCAAAATCTTCTGGCTGTAGGTGTTGGATTTTTTGTAAGTGGTAAGGATACAAACCTTGCTCGTGGAGCGTATTTATCACTCTTTTTTGTGGAATGTCCAACTGAGCAGCCATTCTGCGTGAACTGATGGTTGCATCTTCTTCTACTAGGTCCAGAATATTTTCTACTTCTTCTAAAGTTTGTTGAGTAGCTCTTTCAGAAGTTGTGTTGGCACTGGGAAGTGTTCCGCTTTCGCATAGTTTGTTGAAAACTCTCATAAATACTTTCTTATCAGGATGACGTTGAAATGGGAATCGTTGACGGTATTCTTCAGCAGCAGCTGTAGCATTCCCATTGCAAAAACCATAAACAAATATCATATTCGCATACTCTAAGTATGAGTAAAAATTCGGCATTTTGAATATGTTCAATATGTTCAAAAATGACAGACTACGAATTCAAAAATGACACTGACAGGTATAGTACCAGTAAATGGAACATTAACTTATTTTGATTTCTAAGCACCCTATAATTATTATGTTGTATGTATGGAATTATGCTTGAAATCTTATTTTTGTTGTAAGTTGAAAACAAATGAAAATCGAATAAGAACATATGAGTTTTTTTTAAATCAGTATCTTTCATAGAACACACTCCTGGAGTTTGAGGCGATCCTCCTCACTCACACATATATATATATATATATATATATATATATATATATATATATATATATATATATATATATATATATATATATATATATATATATAGGAGGGTGATTCTTGAGTTCATTTTAAGAAAAAAATTATGACATATGAACATATGTCGTAAACCTCATAACTTTTCAGAATTTTTTTTTATATTTGAAATATCATTCTTCATTCGTGAAATTTGGAACACATTTTCTGGCATACAATTTTTTTTTTAATTTCTACTAGTAGCGTCCGTACGGAATTTGCATTGCATATTTTTGAAGAAAAAAATGGTACGCCACTGACATTCTTTCTTTTGGACAGTCTAGACATTTTTACATACAAATTACCTTTTGCGTTTTTCTTGACCTGAAGTAGAAAAACGGCAAATTTTGGAGAGAAGAGGGACTTAAAAAAGTAGTTTAAAATACATGAGACTTCTAAAAAGCACATATAAAACTTTATGGCCGTACTACAATTAGGGCAAAATAGGGCGACCATTCAGTATACATTATGGAAAAATGCCACTTTAAACACAATTTTATACAGTTATTAAAACGCGGCAATTTTAAAGAGGTTTTTAAATGCTTAATTAAACGTAATCAAGAACATATGGAACATTGTGAAAAATTTAGTCAGTCTAAAACAATACAAAATAAACTCATTTGTTGTATTCACGAATATTTAAAAGATTTTATTAAAAATGAAGTCAAAGATAAATAATGTTTTTTTTTTGGTGTAATGGCAGATGATACAACAAATATAACAGGGCTTTCCCAATGTGGCATAACTATTCGATACGTCAGCAAAGGGCGACTTTATGAAAGATTTTTGGGTATTTTTGATGTTAGTGAAAATCGAACTGCAGATGCTCTTTATCAGTTGTTAGAAAGCGTTTTGGAGCCATATAATTTTAGGAAAAGATTAGTGGCTCAGTGCTATGACGGGGCCAGTGTTGTCTGGCGTGCTAAATGGGCTTCAAGCAAGGTGCTCTGCACATAGGCTAAACCTTGTACTGCAGCAAGGCACTAAGCAAATCGATAAAAGTAGAATTTTTTGTACTTTGTTAGGTATACCAACATTTTTTCATAACTCAGCAAAGCGAGCCTTTGTCCTCGATCAAATAGTGGGGAACGGGAATGGGACAATAGAGTTTCAAACCATAATTGACGACAAAACTTCCGGTTCAGAATCAGTAAACATGTCAAAAGGATTCCTAAAACATTTTTAGGACTTTGACTTTGCTATTTTGACTAAGATCTATCACGAAATTTGTGTGTGCACAGATTTACTTTTCCAAAGTTTGCAAACTAAAATTCTAGATATAAACTACCGCTCTAATCAGATCAAAATCACTGCCCAACGAATATCTGAATTAAGAAATGAAGAAAAATTTAAAGGGTTTTTTTAATTGGGCAAAGAGCAAAACTGATAAATTACCAAGAAAACGGGGCAAAAGTCACAATGAACTAGAAATCTTTTCGAGCTATAAAATATTGTACTACGAAATTATAGATTGTATTTCCATTTAGTTAAGTACTCGTTTTAGTAATCTCCACGATTTAAGTTTTCTTTCATTAGTAGATTCTTCAAAATTTACGAAATATGTTTCAACATTTTCCCGAAAAATCATTTGAATGTCTATTAAAAATGTTTCCAAATGTTCTTGAAATAGATCGGCTAAAAACGAGTGTTTTGTATAGGATATATATATATATATATATATATATATATATATATATATATATATATATATATATATATATATATAGGACACACAACTTTGTAATTTAAGTGTTGAACAAATATTGGATATATTATACAAGGATTTTAAAATTATCTTTTCGGAAACTTACAAACTGTTTTGCCACACAAGAGCCTAACGGGTTTGTCAACGATATCTATAGAAAAAGTAATTTTACAAAGCCTTAGTGAGGATGCTCAGTTTTTCGAAAACATTATAAATAAAATTTAAGCCGAATAGACTAAATATACAAAAAGTAAAAAATGTTTGGGTTTATTTATAATTTTGCTTAAACTTAGTTATTTTTAACCTATTTTCTTATTAACTTGATTTTTAAAAAAATAAAGCTACGACGCGACACGGCCTATTTTTTATTTGGTGCTAATAGATAATAGACTTACAACACTTAAGATCAAAGCGAGAACCTATAGCGTTGTCTTTTTAAGATCCTTGTTTGATTTATTGGGACACTTTTTACTGATTTTATTGTGACATTTTACCTCTATGGTAAAAGGTTTTTGCCTTGAAATTTCGTTTTCCTTTCAAAAAATCGAATGAGGAGCAATTAACAGCTCAGTTCACGACTGGAAGCCTTGTTTAAACCGGAAGCCGTTAAACGAAATTAGATTTAACACGTTAACTGCCAAGTCGAATTATTCATCTACTGCTACCAGGTCACATGGATCGATATGGACCCACGCCTTGTTATTCTCATCAGGCCTCGTAGCCCGATATTGACCCACGTTTATAGGCAAATGCAATGAAAGTTTATACAATTCGGCGTGGTATTAATGCTTTGTTGATATTAGGATTGCCTTGCTGAAAATTTTATCTACATTTAAAAAAAATCATTCCGATACCTCTTTTTGTTACAAAGTTATGATCTATTTTTTATTTATCGCTTTTCTTGTTACGCTTAACTTATTTTATACTCGCATACGCATTTTATCATATTTTTAAATTAAATCACCTGCTATGTGTACTGAAAATCATATATTGTTTATAAGAAAAGTAAATGTGGCTTTCCAATTTAAAAAAAAAAGACGTTACAAGACTAATTTTGTTACTAAAATATTAGGTTAATATTTCAATACACTAATAAAAGGGTTAACGTACAAAATATTTTTATTTATAATTATAAGAAAAACCATAAAACTAAATCACTTTTTCTTAGAATTTTCCACGGGAAAACAGTCGATGCAGACTCTTGGTATTGTAGGACAAGTTGAACACACGGTTCCGACTT
The DNA here is from genome assembly GCA_030620095.1 of Kuschelorhynchus macadamiae. Lineage (NCBI taxonomy): Eukaryota > Metazoa > Arthropoda > Insecta > Coleoptera > Curculionidae > Kuschelorhynchus > Kuschelorhynchus macadamiae. The sequence goes on from JAUTXW010000383.1 coordinate 1,899,114, forward strand.
TTTTGGTTTTGTTGCTTGCTTGTTTATGATTGTAACCCAAATCTCGCCATTTTCGATAGCAGTGGATACAGCGCCTTCGAATACCTTGTTTCGTTTCTGCAACAAAATCAGATTTCGAGAACAGATGTTTCGTAGCAGGCTGACTAGAATTTGAATAAGTTGTCCAAGTCTAACGGACTTCTGCATAGACTTTCTCGAAATTGGACAATCCCTAATGTAGATGTAGGGTGAATATTTTTGTATATAATATATGTATTAACCATGTCAGTCCCTAGAACTAAATCTTCTGCTACTTTATGGTACCAACGAACTGATTTCCTACCTGGTGAAGAATAACTTGATAACTGGTCCGAAAGATCAATACCCATTTTAGCCTTGTTATATGTCAGAATCATAGCTGGCTTCAAAATTTCCTCATTTTTGCGATTTTTTTTGCCGGTTGGTTGTATTTCCAAAGTATGACAAGTACTTAGAGCAAGTACATCCCTACGATCTTTCCATTTCAAACAAACTACTCCCCTATTGTCTTCTTTACCGATACCCCTTTTTTAATTTAGCTCCTTTTACATTAGGAGGTATGTGGCGTCTATTCTGTCTTAAAGTTCCAACCAAATGTGTTTTTTGCCAGTAATTCATGAGCCAGTTCAATATCTGTGTAAAAGTTGTCAGTAACTATGGTGCGTCCCGCATTAAGAAAATCCTTGCAAAATTCTAATACGACACTGCAGCTGAGACTATTGGTGCTGTTTTTATTTGGCCGAAGAGATTTACCCTAGTAGATTTGAAAATCGTACGTGTACCCATCCGGACTGCACAATTTATATAATTTAACAGCATACTTGTGTCGTTTGCCTTGGATGTACTGGCGAAAATGAAGCCTGCCCCGAAAAGCTACCATTGTTTTATCGACTGCAAGCAAAGAACCAGGTTCATTCATTTTTTTAAAGTTATCAATGAGCTTATTGATCAAAGGCCGTAGTTTATAAAGTTTGTCGTGCTCTTTTTCTGTATCATCGGCAAACTGCCAAAATCTAAGAATAAGCTCAAACTGATTTCTTCTAAATACTTTGGATTTTTCAGCTAACGCATTTTTATATAAAATATCATTACTCCGGTAATGTGCAATATTGGGTTTTTTATTTAGGCCCATCCATAATAAGAGTCCCAAAAAATGTTTCATATCTATACTATTGATGTCCTTCCATTTTTTAATTCTACTATTTCCCGAAATCCTTTCTGTAGCAATAAATTTATTAGCGTTAGCATTTGTTTCTTTCACCATTAGGTCAATTAGTTCGTCATCAATTAATAATGAAAAACATTTAACGGGAGTCTAAAGGTGGGAAGCCAAAGGTGGTACCTTTAACCACTAGTAAAATTTTGGGGAAAAATTGACTGGTTGTTACCTGTTACGTCATTGCATGCGACAGATCGACCTGCATGCACATCAATATCGCTATTATCGGATAGATCACTGCTGCTTGAAGAACTACTGGAACCACTGGAACTAACTACATCGGTTGAACTATTGTCACTATCTTCACTGCTATTATCAGTGTCAGTTAGTTTTAACCTTGTTCGAGAATTGTTTACACCAGATGGGCCTGAGTCACTCATAATTAAATAAAAAACTGCACTGTGCTACAAAAAAAAACGAAATATTTTTAACATCTTAACGTGCACGGCGTGAGAAGAAGCTTGCACCGCGATCGGTTCTGGCGCGAACTTATAGTTTGGCATGGGCTAATATCGACCCACGTAGCGATTAAAGTGTTAAAAACCCATTTATATAAATTAATGCTAAAGTGTAATCCTGTGGTGGATGATATAAAAAGCAATTTAGTTTTTATAAAATGGTGAATGCGCCAAAAATTTTCTGACTCACCTGCTTTGGGTGACACGAGCCGCCATTGCTTGCTAGAGCAACAAAGCGTTTCTGGTAAGGTATATAGGGTTCACTGTAATAAATCTGTATAAATAAGTAATCAAATCTGATGATATTGCACATAAAAAAATGTCAATTTAATATCTAGGTGAAGGCAATATCGAAATTGTAGTAAAGTTGTTTAAATGGACTACAAATATAATATAAACACATAGATTAGTTGTTCGACATGTGTAAACCCTACACGTACAGGTTCTTAATTATATTTTATGCTCTACCTTAACGTTTCAATTTAACCGCAGAACAATATGTTTTTGCTATTACAGCTTTAAAAATGCAGATAATGCATAATATTTTTACAGATAAACCTTATCAACTCGACCGACGTTTAAATCTAAATACATAATGCTTTGCTTATTTTCTTCGTATGCAATGCAATTTTTCATGTAATTTTCTTTAAAAACCAATTTTTTTTTTCTAAAACTAAAATATCCTACAGTGATCTTCAAATATATGAGCAATACTCATGTATTTTAGAAAAGACATAATGAGATTTATCAATATTTAGTTATTATTATGGAAAATAACTTAATTATAATTATAGTACTTAAAAAACGGCTAAATAATATAAGTATCTAGACGCACTGTAAGTAGTTAGTAGTAGTAGATCTACTTTAAATATTTAGATATATTTTAAGTACTTAGTAGATGTACTTAAAACTAAATAAAAACATATACTTACTACTTATACTTAAATTTTCTTTTGTAAGTAAAGTACTGAATATTTTAAGTACTTTTGCAAAATACTGGTACTTAATACCGCAAGTAGATTTTAAAATCAAGTAAATACTGGTTACTTTATGTACTTTTGCTGAGTACTTATCACAGCTCTGTCATTAAATTAGGTTTTTCCCCAATCAATTTTATTATAAATACACTTTTTTACATCAAACCAAAAAAGGTCTAACCAAAAAGACAACGCCGGTCGGGAATGGGACGCAGGACCTTTGCAATGCTAATCCATTACCCTACCACTGAGCTGGCAAACCTCACCAAAAACAACTAAGTTTGCTTATATTCCACAGACTTAGATTTAGCCAAGGCTGCCAGATAAAAATAATAAAATATGGTATCCGGGGCGCATTTTCGTATCCAATCCATCGTAGCATATCGCAATTTATATACAGTGTGTCCCAGATTCGCTTCTCTATATAGGGGTCTCGGCTCCTATTATACCTACAGCAAAGGTTAAATGGGGAAAGTTTTAGAAGAAACTTAATGCATTCGATATCTGGCTTCAGATTTACGATCGATCAATAAGTTTGGGAAATATCGGCGAAAAACCGAAAATGGCGGATTTCGTTTTTCTCCAGTATATCCAGAACGGTAAATTTGACAGCTGTCAAAATGTGACATTATTCGGACACATTTTTAAGACAAATAAGATGGCGTATACGACACGTCTTCATTGTTTTTTGTCAACACGCAACCAGCCTCAACTTTCATTTTTCTTATGACCGCCATATTGGATTTTTCGATTTTTGGAAAGAGCCTAAAATTTCCAGTCTAGTGATATCTCACAAGTGCGTTAAAGATTTTAGTGTCACCAAAATATCAAAATATCACACTTCGTAAATTAGGTTTCAATGTGTTTAAAGGAGGCCATGATTTATTTGTCACAAAATTACATTAATAAGTAAGTAATGTATTGAACGCATTGAATTTTCAATACAACATGAACGTAAATAACGACTTAAAAAATCTAAATGAGCTTTAACTGTTTTGTAAGTGAGTAACATTAATTTACAAATCTGCAAAATGACGTCCATTTGCATCGAGACATTTTTGACAATTGGTGACTGTTTTTCGTACAACCCTGGTAAGTGTATTTCGGTTAATATTTCCAAATGTGTCCAGAGCTCTTTGTCTCAGGATTTCTATGGTCACGGGGGGGATCAAACTCATAGATTTCATTTTTCGTGTGACCCCAGAGGTAGAAATCCAAGGGCGACAGGTCAGGGGATCTAGGAGGCCAAGATATTGAACCATTTAAAGATATTATTCTTTCGTCAAACTGCTCTCTTAAGAAGTTCCTGACTTGAATGGTATTGTGAGCCGGACATCCGTCTTGTTGGAACCAAGTTCTTCTTAATTCATCTTCCGTTAGAATAGCTCGTATGGCTGGTACAACCTGGTTTCGCAAAAGCTCTAGGTACCTCTGCCCGTTTAGGTTGTAGTCAAACAAAAATGGTCCAATAAGTCGATTTCCTGAAATGATTAATACTTTATAAATAGGTGCCCAACAGTCAAGGGCGGCATGGTCAGCCGGGTGGTACTAGAAACTATAAATTATAAAGGGAAAACTATCTTTATTAAAAAGTAGATATTTTCTTTCCAAAAATAATTATCGAAACATCCCGTAATGAATGAGCTTGTATACAGTTGAAACCTATTCAGCTTTATTACGAAAAAGAAAAACATATTTATTTGGTTAGCGGGAAGTAATAGCCGTAATAAATTATTTTGTTGCTATTGCATATTAACTTCGGAAACACAAAATCAATTTATTTCAGTGATTTAATAATCTTAAAGAAGTACACCGTGCCTTAATAAAACATAAAATATCAAAAGAACAAACCCCTTGTGCTTTGAAATTTAAATTAATCGGAAATACAGTTGAACGCCTTTCTATAAATCGTAATGAAAATCGAAAAATAATTCTACATTTGATTAATATGGTATTTTTTTCATAACGCAAGAACTAGGCTTCCCGGGTAATAATAAATCATTAAATTCAGACAATCAAAATAATTTTAGAGAATTAGCTTAATCTGCAGAAAATTTAGATAAAGTGTTAATAAATTTATAGAACCCAATTCTATTTTTATAGGTTCTTCGAAACTACAATACGAAATAATTGAATAAAAATGTAATACAATATCAAAAAAGTAAGTTGACTGACTAGAGTAGAACGTTTTACTTTTTTTTTATTAGATTATACTCTTTTAGTATCATTAAAGAACTAAACGAAAAAAAAAGATTATTATTTGACCATCATTTGGTGCCTATTTAAAAAAGATTGGTTAGATTAACTTACCAATGATCCCACACCAAACGTTACTTCCTAATCTGATCTGTAAACGTCTCTCTGCCACTTCGTGAGGATTTTGCACAGCCCAATGATGACGGTTGTGCCTATTAAAGACTCCACAATTCGTGAACCTGCTCTCATCAGACCACGACATGATTTACAAAATCAGGATTTTCATTACATCTCCTGGTATACCACTAACAGAACTGTAGTCGTCTTGGAAAATCAGTTTACTTAAGTCCTTGTACTTTTATGGATTTGTATGGATGGTACTTATTCTTTTTTAAAATTCTATGTACTGTTGATTTTAGCACATTAGTTTCCTGTTCTACAGTTCTTACCGATGCACTAGGGTTTTCGTTGATAGCTTGTAAAATGTTTCTGTCTCGATTTTCATTGTTGTTATTGTATCCGCTTCTAGGTTGTTCGAAGGCACCATGGTTAATTAAATTAACTACGATTTTTCTGAATTGGGTTTTATGAGGCTGCCGTCGTTCGGTGTACATCTCCAAATACCTTGCTGAGGTAACGTCGGCGTTTCTGTATGATTGAAAGTACATAGCTAACATGTCAACCTTTTCTTCATTTGAATACGGAATGCCGGCCATTTTCTATAGGTTTTGACAATTTATGTGTGAGATGTATGATTTTATTGGGATAAAAGCGTACCTACTACTTATTAAAATACAGCTTTGATACTTTCAACTATTTAACTTAACGTCAAAGTCAAAATCCAATTTTGTTACAGATAAATATTAGCCTCCTTAGAAAAGCATTGAGAGCTAACATTACTTTAAATCATGGCCTCCTTAGAAAAAACTAACTTTAGGCTCTTTCCAAAAATCGAAAAATCCAATATGGCGGCCATAAGAAAAATGAAAGTTGAGGTGGGTTGCGGGTTAACAAAAAACAATAAAGACGTGTCGTATACGCCGTCTTATTTGTCTTAAAAATGTGTCCGAATAATGTCACATTTTGGCAGCTGTCAAATTTACCGTTCTAGATATACTGGCCAAAAACGAAATCCGCCATTTTCGGTTTTTCCCCGATATTTCCAAAAACAATTGATCGATCGTAAATCTGAAGCCGGATATCGAATGCAATAAGTTTCCTCTAAAACTTTCCCCATTTAACCTTTACTGTAGGTATAATAGGAGCCGAGATCCCTGTATAGAGAAGCGAATCTGGGACACACTGTATACCTGAATATAAATCGTAAACCACGCGCGAGAGCGCATTGTCGTTTACTAGCGTCTTGGTAATTAACGATCGATATCGCAATTATCATCAATTTTCCTGGTCTCTCTTAGGGTATATAATTCCGATCAATTATTTGATTGGGTATTCGGATAATGGTTTCGAAAGTAATTTATTATAATACCGTTATATGTTTATAAAATTGGGCTGGAAATTAAATGGTGACTACAAAAAAAAAAGGACAACCATAGTCATAATTGGGCAGATCGTTTAATCTATTTTTCATTAACCGGTTAACCGTAACTTTTAACAGTAGTAGCAAAGTTGTATACTTAAACACAGCATGTTTTGTATTGAAAAACTTGCCAAATCGCTCTGTTTACTTAATTGAGAGGGAGATCGTCCAACTGATAATACCTTAGAGTAAGAATTAAAGTAGAGATCACAATCCATTCATAAATCACGTTAGGGGTATCCGCCAACATGGTTCCCCTATTTTTCACAATCTATCGGCCAATGTTTACGATAAAACAAGAAGTGGGGATGACCCATGTTCAAGCGGTGGACATTTGTTGACGAATGCCAGTGGCGACGCGAGTTTTCACTTCCCGCATAAGGAAATATCATTAAACGTGAAAAAATCATCGTTCCGGGTTTTTACGGATCTTCATGTTTTTCCATTACTGTCGGTCGGTCGGTCTCTTACGGTATTACTCGATTAACTTTAATTTTATTTAATTTTCCCCAAAAAATACGTCTGATACAAAAAAATATTGATATGAATTTAATATGGCGAAACAAAATGACGACCTGTTAAAATATTTGATGTACGAAAATGAAGAAATGGGCCATGCTTCATTATCGTTGACAAAAGGAAGGATTCTTACCTATTCCTTAATGAGGCAAATAGGTATTTTTACATATATCAAAGAAATAATCGTTCCCTACTTCACTATTAAAATCAAACCAATTAGTTAGGTAAGTTTAAAAAAAATTAGTTATTTATATATTATTAAACTTTAGTTTTTGGTTATGTTTGCCTTATGTCACTGTCATTTTGTAATTGTGACATTTGGAAAAATTATTTATTCAGTTGTTAAAAATGTCGTCTTGAACCTGTAACTGTCAAGTTAGACCTTGTCTAAATTTAAACCTCTTTAGTGAATACTATTGTTAGAGTTGGCGGCGCCAATAGGGCAGACGAATTTTGTTACTTGTGTGGATTAAACTGAAAATTGGTGCCTAGAAAAATTTAGGAGGGTCAGCATTTAAAAATTCAAAATAGCGGTGCGAAAATGACAATGTCAACAGGTCGGACGGATGATTTTAACATTTGTGGGGATTATTTAAGAATGCACAACAAAAATCAAAATGGTGGCGCCAATATAGCCAACGAATTTTGTCATTTGTACAGATTCGGCTGAAATATCAATACCTAGAAGTATTTAAGAATGAAAGTTATGAAATTTTAGTCAATATCTGAGAATTAAAAACGGCGGCACCAACATAGCAGATTAATTTCAAAATGTTTGCAGATTTGATTAAAATTCGGCATTTAGGGGTATTTAAGACTGCACATCATGAATTTTTGTCAACATTTCAAAAATTCAAGATTGTAATGCAAACATGGCGGCGGAATTTTAACATTTGTACAGATTTGAGAATACATACATATTTTTAGTAAATATTTAAAATGATAGGAATGCTTAGATTGTGAGCGAATTTTAACATTTACACAGATTTGATTGAAATTCGATATTAAGTGTGCAGTTTATACATTTTTACTAATAAATATTCAAAATGGAGATGTCATCAATCAATCAATCCGATAAGTACTTTTTTCAGATATTTTGAAACATTTAATTAGGCTACCGTTTTGTTCCCCCATTTTGAATTTGTCTCAACATTTCTACCAGTTCATCCTTATATAATATTTGATTTTTGAGCAAAATTTGAACATAATCTATGCAGTAGTTTTCTGCGTTGACTTTTATAACATTTTATTAGGCCGCCATTTTTGTAAAACTTATCAGTTGATGGTCATGTCACGCCTAATTTTTCTGCAAAATTAGGAAGAAATGGATAAGCAGTTTTTTAGTAATGTTTTTTTAACATTTCAGTATTTTGTTCAGCCATATTAGATTTTTACTAAAATGTTACCGCGTCATCATTATATGACCTTTAATTTTTAGCCAAAACTTGAAGTAAATAGGACAAGCAGTTCTTGAGCTTTGTTGCGGACAGACATACAGACTAATCCACGAAACTGAGAAAATATGTTTTTTTGCAACTAGAATACTTTCCTCTTGCGAGTAAAGTAAAAAAAGCGAGCGCTATAAGATAAGAATAGAATAGCCAATTGTCATACTGTTTTTCCATGTTAATAGCTAAAATTTAATAAACAAAAGATTTTTTTTTAATTTTCAATATCGTAAATCTTAAATTCTAACCAGTTTAGAACATGTTTGCGAACACATTTTTACTTTTAATGCCCAAAGAGTCACCATTTAAATTCCTTTACCTTACAACACTTACATAAAAAAATTGGCCCAACACAAGTGAAAATTAAAAAAACGCGCGAAATCATCCGAAACTTTATTATTTCCCCAGATTTCGTCCAAAATCTAGTCATTTTCGAAGTCGCAGTACGTTTTTTTGAGCGTGAGACGCCCTTTGACTATTTTAATATAGTATAGATATATTCTATAATTATTATAATTCTCTGATAGGAAAAACTATTGTAATCGTCAAAATTATCACCTCAGAATCTTTCTTGTATCATTTTGCTTCTGGGGATTCTCACATGACTCCCGACGAAATAAACGTTCTATTATACTGAATATACTGGATTGGTCAATACGTCATGTGACCCAAAATAAGTGCATAAGGTATCTTCAATTAGACATGTCTCCTGGAAAAGGAAATCTTGCTGTTTACGTAGTGATTAAAAGAAAATTCCAAACTGAAACGGCCATTTTTTTACAAACTCTCATTGCCGCACCATAGTTAGGTCAACTAAAACTCCTAGTTTCGCAATGTCCAAGATAAAGTAAATAAAACTTATTTATTAAATATTTAAAAAATCAATGTTCTTCTAATGTCACCGCATCTTTAGAACGCTGCTTCTTGAAGTAAGGCGATATATAATTAGAAGATTTGAACCATATCAACAAATACACAATAATACATTAAAACACATGCAATAGTGACGCTAAGAAAAGCTTGGTATCTAATCAAATATTTTTTAGTAAATTAATTTCTTTAAAGTTAAAATTTATTGTAGTTCCACGACACGCTATTGGTTTTTAAGCCACGCGCGCCGGTCACGTGACCCTGTAGCAATCTGTACTGTAGACTATTATACTTTTTTACAATAAGGAGCCGTTGTCAATGACAGTGGGATGGTCTAATACCACATTGTGATGGTCTAATACGTGGAGTTGTCGATCGGGTTTGCCATATCTAACTAAAACTCTTGTTACTGGTGTAATCTATCTGATCTGATCTGAGGCTTTGGGTATTTTAGTTTGTATTTTACTATTTTGCAATAAAAGTAATTTCTTTATACTGCTTCGAAACTAATACTGTTACTGTTATGATGCAATAATATTTTCATACAAACTATTGTTTGTATGAAAATATTATTGCATCATGTTTAAACATATTCACCGTAATATAAATTGGTATAAACATTGGTGTTCCTGGCTAGGCTTGGCATCGTCGAACGTTCGACCTTATACTGTGAGGTAATCTTGGCAGTGGCTAAATATGTAAATAAAGAACTCTATTTTTATTCTTAGTCTAAGGATAATACCGTTCCCAGTTAAGGTTTATTTATAAATTATTGGCTCCTAATACAGAATTGTTATTAATACCTCACCACACATTCTAACTGAACGGCGACTTCTCGATTTAATTATTTTTATACAATGCGAATTTTTTTGTGCCCAATAATCTGTGTTTATCCTGTTATATACAGCACTTGTAACAAAATTAGCCTCATCAGTTAATATAATTTGAAGGAAGATGTTATTAACTTAAAGCTGCTGTAACATGAATTGAAAAATTTCAATTTCTCACACTTGTTTTCGTCACACTTAAATACTGAACATTGGTAAATTTATATGTATATGGTTTAAACTTGATTTTTTCAGAGATTTTGGCTTTTCAAATATTTTGTGTCCAAACTTCTGTCGCTATTGGTATTGAAGCTTCAGGCTATTCTGTAAAATAAATAGTTAGGTAATTATCCAAACAGTAGCTCATATTTCTAGAAAACTTTACCCTAAAAAAATAGTAATAAGTTTAGCTCGTAATTTCCGTCAGTTTTTTCGTTTCCTCTTACATAATCTGAAATTTCTTACATTCCGGTAGTTCTCAAAAATGTTTTTGCACTGGGGAAGTTTCCATTTGAATAACCCCCTATGAACCCTTTGATTTTGATACTCCTGCTTGATTCGAACGTTGCTAAGGTATCAAATTTTTCTTCCTCGTTGTAGCCCGTTTTTTTTTCAAATACATTACTATTGTAATGGTATTTGTCAATAAAACAAAACAAAAACTAAAGTATTATTCCTGAATCGTAAGAATCTAAATCTTGAAACAAACAAAACATCAGAAATTATAAATTTTGACATAAGTTGTGTTTTTTTTTAAATTAAACACCCTGTAAGTTTGTTTGTATGTTTATTTGAATATCAAAATAAGGAACAAAATTTATAATTAATAAAAATTTGGATTACCTTCTTTCTTTCTTTCTTTCTTTCTTTTTCAAAATGGAGTCTGCTGCCACTTTTTTCTTTTAGCGCCATTCTCCAGCCCAACAGGTAGGATGTCCGGATGGCGAGCTCTTAGCTCCCGAACACCCCGAATCTTTCAAATAACTTTTTAATTTTTGAAATGTACTACTGGTCTCACGAGATGACCTTTTCTTTCAAGCTATCCCCTTACCCCTCCCACTCCCGCCGCATAACAGCCATTACGCTAATATTCTATATAGAACTGCGGCAGACGAATGGCATAGAATGCAGAAACGACTAGGCCTCACACGTTCACGGCGTCTGCTCCCTTTCTTGCTGGGTCGTTAGTTTCCACTCTGAGCGGTTTAGTCTCCCGCGTCCCGCCGAAATAAAGCAGCAAAACCGAACACGTGGAACCACTTATGTTAATAACACAGAGGTCTGCCTTCGACGAGATGAACCGGAAGACTCTTTGGATTACCTATTTTCGTAAATTTAGGTTAGGTTAGGATTCGTTAGGTTTGCTCTAAAGAAAGCGAGCCAACCGAATTCCGAGTCTATATTAAAACAAGAATTTTTTTAACAAAATCTATACTGTTAAGTGAATCCTCCTGAATGAAGGTTAATACAAGTTTGTCAAAAAGGCAGTCATCGCACGTTTTTCCTATTTAATGTGAACCGACTTTCCGACGACTCGTTCACGTTAGCCTGGAAGGAGCAACGGCCTAAAAACACATACTAAACAATCACGGGAACGATTCATAGTGCAATTTAAAAATCACGGGATAGCTCATCTCTATTTTGTGGCCATTTAGTACTAGGAATGGGCATTTCATCCTTATGTTATCGACATATTGAATATAGGTAAATAAAAAAATATCAATAGTTATCCGATAAGTACTCTTAACTAAAAGTGTATTAGATGACATCAAATTCTGGTCAATGGCGGGCGGACGGCAGGGGCATAGCGCTTCGGACCTGCAAGCCTAAGGAGCCCAGTTTAGAATTAATTAAAAAAAACCCTAATAATAACTTGATAAACATGTTTTTGAAGATTGTGTTATAATTGAGTGAGTGAGTGAGAACTTATCGAAATTCGACGGGAACTATAGTTCTAAAATTACATCTGAAAACTATGATATAGGTATACTGGCATCCCGTCAACTACTTTTAAACGTTTAAATAGATATGTATATTTACTTATCACATAAAAGTCAATATTACAAGTAGTTATAATATGGGAGCGCCTCCTCCTCCTCCTCTTCCTCTCTCTCATGTCCCTCATTCTTAACTTCCTCCCCTTTTATTCTCATTCGCATCATATTTTTAATTTTTTCTCTTTGTTCTCCCACATTTGATTTTGCATTCTTAAGTCTTATAAATAGGTGCATCAAGATCATTTTAGTATGTTAAGGTACGAGTGACTGTTAAAAGAAAAAAATCTGTTGAATAAATCTATTAATAATAATATTAAAATAAAATGAGTGAATCAGTTGGAGAAAGAAATCGATCCATTCCGCTTCAGAGCCTCGAAGAAATTATACCAGGAGTTCAAGAAGAAAATATACCATTAGTTCGAGAAGAAAATAATGGGATTGTTTTAAAAAATTTGAACAAAACTGAGAGTGAAGAGAAAAAGTGTTTTGTGCTATTTGTTTTGAAATAATCGAATATTATGATTCATGTAGACCAAATACATGTTCCCACATTTTTTGTTTAAAATGTATTTTAAGATGGAATGATGAAAATTGTTGTTCTATAATGGTAAACAATTGTCCTGTATGTCGCACTAGATATTACTATTTGGTACAAATCTTCAAAGATGTAATTAGACATCATTTTGTTGTAATTTTAAAAAGAGGATAATATTTTTTTTATAATTTGTGTTTGTGAAAACTCTGGTAACAAATAATTTTGTAAAAAAAGTAAATGTAAATATATATATAATAATTGACACACATTTTTTCCTTTTCCTATATTGAAACGACAACAATGATCTAACAAGTTTTTTAATACATACTAATTTTCACATTACATAACAAAACAATTGTTATGGGTTGACACAAAAAGTGCCACGCCCTAAAATGGCACCACTTTTGCAGATCGAATCTTAAATTTTCTTATGGGAATTTACATGTAAAAATGACGGTTTTGATTGTCGGACCGGCATAGCCTAATCTACTACTTTTTAATTATACTAATAATATTAATATAATTTGCATCAAGTAAGAGAAAACTCAATTGAATACAGAAACAAGCGTTAACAAAATGTTATGCTAATATATGAGTGCTTCTAGTGGCAGTAGACATAATCGACACTTTTTTTACATATGATTAACTATTTCATTTACAAATACAGTGTCAGATGTTAGAATAAAAAGAAGTATTTTGCATATAGCACTGAAAATATATAACCGCTTATAGTAACATTTGACATTTTTAAATTAATATTCTTGACGTATTCTTATTATCTTTACAATTTAAGTTTAAAATTAATATTTTTGACATTATCTATCCATTACGTTTATAACCTATATTTAAAATTAATATTGTTAAACTAATCTACCCATCACATTTACAAACTATGTTTAATATTAAACCTAACCTAACCTAACCTAACCTATATTTAAAATTAATATTGTTAAACTAATCTACCCATCACATTTACAAACTATGTTTAATATTAATATTTAACAATATAATTTTCTATTTCTTTTTTTTCATTTTTGTTGCAGTAAAAGCAAGCATGTTCAGGAATTAGTATAAAAAGATGTATCCTACAAATAGCACAATGTAAATCAGAAGCACTAACAACATAGGCTCTTTTGTAGTGGCAGCTCACGTGATCGGATTGCCCTCTCCGTAAATATCTCATGTGAATTGCACTACAAGGAAGGCAAATAGCAAATGTTCCTAGTCTTCGACTTTCAATTTTAGAGTAGCTTTGTATAACACATACATCTTTTTCTTCAAAATTATTAAATAATTCACTAGCCCTAAACTTGCTTACTTTTACGTCACCCTCGGTTCCTAAATTTAGTAATTGTCCATCCATATCCACTCCTTCGTCAATTTCCTGATCATCTTCCTCCATCTCTTCCTCTTCCTCCTCTTCAATATAATTAATATCGATGTTACATAAGAATGATCTTCTAACAAGCCTAGATGACTTGTCCAAAAATGAATGTTTATAAGTGATGGAATCGCCTTCCAAGTTATTAAAAATCTCTTCTCTTTCTTCAATTTGAGCGGCGATCTCCATATTATTTTCTTCAATTTGGACAGCGTTTCCATTCATATTTTCTGCCATTGTTAGGAACTTTGGATTTAGATCGATTTATTTGATAAAAAATTTGGTTATACGTTAAAATAATAGCGACAACTGATATTACAGCGAATGTTACTGTATGATCGTCGAGTGGATGTTCTTAAGTATATATCCCATCAACCACCACTTTTACTACCTGCAATACATAAGTTTTTTTTTTTTTTTTTTTTTTTTTTTTTTTTTTTTTTTATTCACTGTCCCTTTCCCTGTCAGTTGCCTCGGGGGGGGGGGGGCCAAGGGGGCTTCGCCCCCTCCCCGCTCCGCCAACCCCCCTAAGGGGGGCTTCGCCCCCTTAAACCCCCTCACCCTCACCTTATCTTCTTTCTCTCCCTTCCTTCTTTCTCTTTTTTATATGTTTCTCCGTTTTCCTTCCTTCTCCTTTTTCCTTCCTTCTCCTTTTTCCTTCCTTCTTCTTTTTCTTTCCTTCTCCTTTTTTCTTTTCTTCTTTTTTAATCTAACCTAACCTAACCTAACCTAACCTAACCTAACCTAACCTAACCTAACCTAACCTAACCTAACCTAACTTAACTTAACCTGAAGAGGGTAGCCCGAAATTGGGGAGCCGGGATTTGAGTCTCGGAAATTAAGGGGTCCGGGGGAAGGGGGAAGGGGGGAAGGGGGGAGGGGGGAGGGGGAGGGGGTAAGGTAGTTGATCGGCTTGGGAAAGTGGTTTTTAGAGATTGTCGTTCAACTTTAAGTAGGACACATGTGATTAACTTTTGCATATAAAATCGCCTCAGCGAAGAGACGAATGCAATTGATTTCTGCATTCACACTGTGCAGAGCTCGCGAGTTTTCTGGTGTTTACATTGTGTTTATTTGGTAATTTTTCAATTTTTATTTTTATTTCTAACATTTTTATTTGGCAAGATTTAATTCTTATATATATTGGTGACATTTTTATGTACATTTGTGGCATTTTATTTGTTATTACGATTTTTTTTCATAATGGACAATTTTTTGGCATCGAGTAGCAAAATTATTGACAATGACTTTGACTTATACACATGTACTCAAATGCAGAATTTTGCAAACCAACAAAACAATGAAACAGACGTATTTACAACTAGTCAACAACAAACTATTCAGGACTTGAATGAAATTATTTATAATAGCCAAGTTCAAAATAATGCCAACAAACAGAACAACGAAAAATATTTATTTACAGCTAGTCAACAAGAAACTCTTGACGATCTTAATGACATTATTGACAACAAATCGGACTTAATTACAACAAAAACTAAACAAACTCTTGAAGAACTGAATGACATTGACGAAACTCAAAATTCTAGCGATGAGGATATTGTTTGTTTTCAAAAATCTAATACAAATTATTTAACATTAAAATCGCCAATTAATTCTCCGAGACCAATTTGCTCTCCCTTTTTGTTTAGTGAAAATTCTGATTCGGAAGAAGAACAAATTGATCAAAATTTAAGTTTGGCTATTTGTCCTACTAATTCACCATATGATATTGTAAATTCTGATTCGCAAGAAAAACAAATTGATCAAAATTTAAGTTCGGCTATATCTTCTATTAATTCACCATTTGCTATTGTAAATTCTGATCCGCAAGAAAAACAAATTGATGCAAATTTAACTTCGGATATTTCTCCTAATAATTCACCAGTTGAACAAAATTCAATTTCGAAACCATCATTTATCATTAAAAAAAATTTTAAAATTAATAAAAAAAATAAAAAACAAATAGCAAACCTTAAGTGTCTGGGTTTCGCTATTCAAAATTTAACTAATTTGATCACAATTAAAAAGGGAGACGAAAGTACGGTGAATTATGTTAAACAGGCCTTTGACAAATTAGTTGACTCATTTGAAGAAATGGATTCATAAAGTCAATTAATTTCTATTGCTTTTTTCAAAATTTGACTATAACTAAATAAAAATGCACAATATTAATTTTATTATTATACAAAGAACTTCAAAAATGCAATTGCTTTTTTCAAAATTTGACTATAACTAAATAGAAATGCACAATATTAATTTTATTATTATTATTATCCAGAAAACTTCAGAAATGCATAAGTGTGTAACATGTAATAAAGTCTTCACTAGAAAGGATAATTTATTGCGACATAATAAAAAACATGTTAACGGAAATTCCACAAAACTCAACAGTTGGTTGAAAAAACCAAAGCTTGTTAAAGGTAAGAACATTTTATTTTTCATGTTATATTTTGTAAAATATTTTTTTCTTAATTTATAGATTCTACAAATATTGTAAAATATTGTAAAGAATGCAAGAAAAATATAAACCAAAGTCTATGGGGTGGACATCTTCGATCTAGTGTGCACAAGAACAATTCCAAAATAGGCTTGGAGGAAGGTGTTGAAATTATCAAGTCAGCATTCAGGGAACGAATAATATCTTATAGGATTTCCTCACACCAAAACTTCATAAATGTGAAAGAGTATTTTCAACATTTGGAATACAAAATTGCACATCTAATAGATCAAGAACTGCAGAAACATAAATGTATCAAGCTAAATATGGAACTGTTCGGTTTCTATTTTAACCCCAGCAGCGACAGCTATGATGTCAAATCTTTTAATGCGCCGTTCCAAGTCATTTGCCAGGGATATCAGAAAAAAGAACTGTTAGAGCAAATCTGCACCATTATTGACCAGAAAGCTGACGAATTTGCAGAAAGAGATTCAGGTAAAGAATTTATTTTCGATTTTACAACAGCAACAAAAAAAGTAATTTTTTAATTTTTACGTTGCAGGATGGGCTTTGATGAATTTACTTCATTTGGAAATTAATGTTAACAAGCACAATCCGCTGAGAGCCTCATCTTTTATCGAACTTCCTCAAGAGATCAAGAGACGTCAAGCTGTGATCAACATTAGGAATGATGACAACTTTTGCTTCGCCTGGGCAGTTGTGTCTGCTCTTCACCAACCAAGCGGATTAGATTTTGAAACTTCATCCTACCCACACTACTCTTCTGTTTTGGATATGTCAGGTATAGAATTTCCAATGTTGCTAAAGAACATTAAGATTTTTGAAGAAAAAAATAACATTTCTATTAATGTATATGGATTAGAAATTATAAATCCTAAAAAGGGGTATGAAGTAATTGGTCCACTTTATTATTCATCGAATAAAAAAAATCAACATGTCAATTTATTGTTAATAAGTGATGATGATGAAAAAACTTTTCATTATTGCTATATTAAAGATTTATCAAAACTAGTTTCTGCACAAATTTCTAAACATCACGGAAAAAAATATATTTGCGATGGTTGTTTACAATATTTCCCTACAGAAGAAAATTTATTACAACACAATAGCTATGATTGTGATCATTTACGAATTAACCTACCTTCTAAAGAATTAATAAAAGATAAGTTTGGAAACTATTCATATGATAATATTTTGAAATTTGTAAATTATCATAAACAAATGAAAGTTCCTTTCGTGGTGTATGCAGATTTTGAATGCATTTTAAAGCCTTTAAATAATGACAATGTTGATAAAAATCCTAATACTTCATACACCTTAAAACAATATGAACATATTCCACATTCATTTGCCTATTACATTAAATGTTCATTCGACGATAATTATTCTAAATTTGAAAAATATAGAGGTCAAAATTGTGATACATTATTTATAAATTCTTTAGAAAGAGATGTGTATAACATATACAATAAATATTTAAAGACTCCTAAAAAGATGATTCCTTTGAACGAACTGGACAAAATTTATCATAACTATGAAACAGTTTGTCATATTTGTAATAAACCTCTTTTAAATGACAGGGTTGCAGATCATTGTCATATAACCGGTCTTTATAGAGGTCCAGCTCATTCACTCTGCAACATAAATTACAGAATACCTAACTTTATTCCAGTTATATTGCATAATTTGCGTAATTATGATTCTCATCTATTTCTTAAAAAATTATGCTTAAACAAAGAACAACTAACAGTTATCGCACAAAACAAGGAAAAATATATTTCATTTGAAAAGCTTATTCATGTGGATAACTATTTTGATAAAAAGACACAAAAGGCTAAGAAAAAAAATATATCATTAAGGTTTATTGATTCTTAGGTTTGGCAATTGTTTAACGTGAATTTCTTGGCTCTTATACTCTGATGTTTACTTACTCTCTGATACTTTACTTTTGGTATATTTTTGAAAATTTTAGAAGCAACTTGTTTATTGGGATAAGCTCGATCCAGCTCAATTTATACTTTTCCCAGGTTTATCTTGGGAGGCGTGTTGCGTTATATCTGTAATAGAGTTAAAATTGTTAATGAATCTCCAG